>CM065734.1:33709148-33711648 GCA_033310375.1 Conus canariensis | reverse complement strand
ATAGACAATGTCTAGATCTGCTGCAGTGAATCTGGCCAACCAACTGGGCATAGACAATGTCTAGATCTGCTGCAGTGAATCTGGCCAACCAATGGGGCATAGACAATGTCTGTTTTCAAGTATATCTATTTCTCACGTGTTGTACGGAGAACATTTTATGACAGATACACATGTATTGATTCTATTTTCCTGGCAGCCTTTTATCCCCGTTTCCTTCTGAAATTGACGTCCCGTATTCAGAGTTCTCTCCATGACACTTCTTCCGTGCCGCTGGTCTCTGATCTCCCCAACAGCGCTACACCCAGGCTGGTATTGTCTCAGCACCAACGCCAGCAGTTCTCAGGGAGTTATCAGTGCTGGGATGCGCCCAGAAGAAGCTACGCTTCTGGCTCTGGGACTGAGTCAGTCCATTGGTGCTGAATGATGGCTGATGTGTTACACAGGACTCCAACTTCTGACATCCCTGCAGGAACATCAACAATCGCGTGGCCTGCGAGACACTCTGACTGAATGTTTTCCTTGTAGAAAAGATCACTAATTCCATTCTCCGACGACAATCGAAAAGAAAACCTACAATTTCGCAGAAAACTGCATGAATCGGACCGGGGACCATGACCTCAATTTACAATAGCTTGTGAAAAGGTTATGTAAGAACTGAAGTCCTCTTATACACCGCGCATTACTTTCTTTAATTTGTATTTTATGTTGATTGCTGGAGATGATACAGGCTTGCTTTAGAGCCTCATTTAAATAGGAGACAATGCTAAAAACCAGTCACCAAAGTGAGTGTTTATGTTCTCCATTGTTTGGTAGCTGGTGCAGCTTAAAACGAAGTGAGTGTTTATGTTCTCCATTATTTGGTAGCTGGTGCAGCTTAAAACAAAGTGAGTGTTTATGTTCTCCATTGTTTGGTAGCTGGTGCAGCTTAAAACTATTCAGATCTCATTATACAGCCTGGGTTTCTGGGAAAAAAAGGACCAGAGCCCTCAAGCAACTGCAGAAGCAGCTGAGAATTTCAGTAAGCTCTGGTCCATGAATAATTAGCTGAGTTACATTTCCCAACTTGAACAGGTATCTGGTTGCAGAGCAGTTTAAGCATGTGCATTAAGGTGACTTGAACTTGAAGCACCCGACCATCCTGGAGGAGGTAATGGCACAAACACTCCCATGGAGAGGGTTTTCTCTCCAGAAACGTTTTGTCTGCTAGACTGTTGGTTTCTGCAAACAGTTCCGGAGACGTCTTGCAGAGACCACGTGACAATGGCAAAGAGTAGCAGGCTCCCCATCTTGCCTTAGTCTAAGGTGTCTCCAGTTCCCGAAAGATACTCCCGGGATTCATCAAAAGGTGGTACAAACGAAGATGGAGTGCAGAGGTGCGATGAACCCATGAATGGAAAACCAATAATGACTCCAGTTCATGATGTTTTAAGTCAACCATGTCAGTGTTGCCTAACAAGTCTTGAGATCTGAAATGAACCACAAGCATCAATGCAACTAGAAATCTGCAATGGACTATGAGTATCAATGCAACTAGAAATCTGCAATGGACTATGAGTATCAATCCAACTAGAAATCTGCAATGGACTATGAGCATCAATCCAACTAGAAATCTGCAATGGACTATGAGTATCAATCCAACTAGAAATCTGCAATGGACTATGGGTATCAATCCAACTAAAAAAATCTGCAATTGTCTATGCGTATCGATCCAAATCGAAATCTACTGTAGGTTATGAATATCAATCAGAACTTGACATCTACAACGGACTATTTGTAAAGAACAATACCTATGACTCCTATGTGTCTGTGAGAAAATTCTTTACCTATGAGTGTCATAAAGATCCGCAGAATATGACACACTCACACACATATCAATTCCATACACAAATGTACAAACATTTTAACACAGATTCATAAAACGCACATACACAAATTCGCAGGAACGCATGCATACAGAGGAGCACATGCATACACAGATTCACACGCGAACACATAAATACTTGAGCAACTATGCACACATACACACACCCTTGCATGAGAGCAAGCATGAGCACAGTAACGCAGTCGTACATCCAACTCACAGTGAAAGTAGACCGAAAAAACAGACACAAGAAAGGGACGAGGAAGCGAAAGGGAGAAGCGCCAGACAGGTAGACAGGCAGACAGACAGACAAAAAAGATAACTCTGATAGCAGAAAAAAAAATCATTTTATTCAAAGATTAATAGTTCGGGCACAGCCCACTCTTGCAATCGAACTTTGGGAGTACTAAAGCACTACTGTATATTCTTGCCGCGAATATCACTGCACTTGCAGCTGTGTAACTATGTTGTTTGCTTTGCTGTCTAGACTTGTGCACTAACCTGAACTCAAAGCCATTCCTCAGTTTTTCTTGTACTCAAAGGTCATTCGGTTTTGAATACGAGCAGACGAAGAGAGTGTTAATAATAATAATAATAATAATAATAATAATAATAATGGTTTCTTATATAGCGCTTAAT
>CM065734.1:33696648-33704148 GCA_033310375.1 Conus canariensis | reverse complement strand
CGACACTGCCTTCATGGAAGAAATGGGACGACACTGCCTTCAGGGAAGAAATGGGACGACACTGCCTTCAGGGAAGAAATGGGACGACACTGCCTTCAGGGAAGAAATGGGACGACACTGCCTTCAGGGAAGAAATGGGACGACACTGCCTTCAGGGAAGAAATGGGACGACCCTGCCTTCAGGGAAAAAATGGGATGGCCTTGCCTTCAGGGAAGAAATGGGATGTCCTTGCCTTCATGGAAGAAATGGGACGACACTGCCTTCAGGGAAGAAATGGGATGGCCTTGCCTTCATGGAAGAAATGGGACGACACTGCCTTCAGGGAAAAAATGGGATGGCCTTGCCTTCATGGAAGAAATGGGACGACACTGCCTTCAGGGAAGAAATGGGATGGCCTTGCCTTCAGGGAAGAAATGGGACGACACTGCCTTCAGGGAAGAAATGGGATGGCCTTGCCTTCATGGAAGAATGGGACGACACTGCCTTCAGGGAAGAAATGGGATGGCCTTGCCTTCATGGAAGAAATGGGACGACACTGCCTTCAGGGAAGAAATGGGATGGCTTTCCCTTCATGGAAGAAATGGGACGACACTGCCTTCAGGGAAGAAATGGGACGACACTGCCTTCAGGGAAAAAATGGGATGGCCTTGCCTTCATGGAAGAAATGGGACGACACTGCCTTCAGGGAAGAAATGGGATGGCCTTGCCTTCAGGGAAGAAATGGGATGGCCTTGCCTTCATGGAAGAAATGGGACGACACTGCCTTCAGGGAAGAAATGGGACGACACTGCCTTCAGGGAAGAAATGGGACGACACTGCCTTCAGGGAAGAAATGGGACGACACTGCCTTCAGGGAAGAAATGGGACGACCCTGCCTTCAGGGAAAAAATGGGATGGCCTTGCCTTCAAGGAAGAAATGGGATGTCCTTGCCTTCAGGGAAGAAATGGGATGGCCTTGCCTTCATGGAAGAAATGGGACGACACTGCCTTCAGGGAAGAAATGGGACGACACTGCCTTCAGGGAAGAAATGGGACGACACTGTCTTCAGGGAAGAAATGGGACGACCCTGCCTTCAGGGAAGAAATGGGACGACACTGCCTTCAGGGAAGAAATGGGACGACACTGCCTTCAGGGAAGAAATGCGACGACACTGTCTTCAAGGAAGAAATGGGACGACCCTGCCTTCAGGGAAGAAATGGGACGACCCTCTCTTCAGGGAAGAAATGAGACGACACTGCCTTCAGGGAAGAAATGAGACGACACTGCCTTCATTCTCTTTTCATTTCAAACCAGTCAGGGGGTGACAATTCAAAATGAGACACAATGTAATAGTTGAGACACAAAATGAGATACAATATAATAGTTGAGACCAAAAATGAGACATAATGTAATAGTTGAGACACAAAATGGGACAAAATGTAATAGCTGAGACACAAAAGAGACACAAGATAATAGTGAGACACAAAATGACACATAATGTAATAGTTGAGACACAAAATGGGACACAATGTGATAGCTGAGACACAAAATGAGATACAATGTAATAGTTAAGACACAAAATGAGACACAAGATAATAGTGAGACACAAAATGACACATAATGTAATAGTTGAGACACAAAATGGGACACAATGTGATAGTTGAGACACAAAATGAGATACAATGTAATAGTTGATACACAAAATAAGGCACAATGTAATAGTTGGGACACAAAATGAGACACAATGTAATAGTTGAGACACAAAATGAGACACAGTGTAATAGTTGAGATACAAAATGAGACACAATGTAATAGTCGAGACACAAAATGAGACACAATGTAATAGTTGAGACACAAAATGAGACACAGAGTAATAGTTTATTAGGAGAACGTATCCATCTGCACACCATCATTGTCATCACTATCAGTTACTGAACGCTGGAGTCGTTGGGGCACGATTTGCACTGACAAATGTTCCTCTCTCCTCGTCTGTCACCTGCTGCAGTCTGGAAATCGCCTGATGTCAGGCCTGTCCACTGCTGGATGCTGTCCTCCCTCTGCTTGCTCTGTCTGTCACTTCTGTTTCCTGGAAGATGGCGTTTGCAAGGGCGGATGGTCGGGAGATGTGGTCATGCTGTTTCAGGTTTCCTTCCTTGGCTGTTGGCACCAGGTTTTGAAAGAGACCCGTGGCTACTTTCATTCCGTGGCGCAGTTCTTCACATGGTGGCATGGCCTTTGTAGGAGATGCGCAGGATTTTGCGGCAGCATTTCGTTTGGAATGCCTGGATTGTGCTTCGCAGATCTACTGCTGGAGTCCAATGTTACACAGGCAAATGAATTTCTGGAAACTGAATGATGGTTTTAACACGTTGACCATGCAATCCAAGTTTAATGGACTGAAAGCATTTTCAAAATCGTTACTCAGTAGTAACCCAGATATGTATGTTTGTCTAACAGAGAGAGAGAGAGAGAGAGAGAGAGAGAGAGAGAGAGAGAGAGAGAGAGAATCATATATCAGTCTCTCAGTTAGACCCTCGTTGATGATCCTTGGCAATACGATTTACGATAAACAAAGATAATAACCTACATTAAAAATTATCCCTATTCTTTACAGATTATTTTGCTGTCACTTTTGCTGCGTCATTCTTTTTGTATAATGAACAACTCCTCTTTTTTGACACTGTGTTTGATACTCTAATAATATAGCTGTCATTTTCTGCAAAATATGGGAAATCATTTGTTTAATCCATTGGTCTCCAAAGTTTCATTTTTGTTCTGTTTCATTGGGATGTGTCTGTCCGGGGTGAGTTTACCTTGACAGAAGACATTCTATTGGCGTACTGCGGACTTCTATCCAAAGTCTTTCTTGACCTCCTTACAATCTGTTGTCTGCAGTGCCATAACTCAGCATCACTTCAATGGAAAGTGCAGTAGTAGACAAGGAAAAGATGCAGCGAGAACGGCAACTTGTGACAGTGCTGGCCACCACTCTGAACGATGTCCTTCGCTCCTTGCCTTCAGCTGTCTCGAACCTCGTCTACTCCATGACGTTACCAGAGCAAAGGTGAATGAAGACTGTGTTTCTACGTTTACACATTTCTGTGGAGTCTAACATTCCTTCTGTCAATGTCGAGTTGCTGTGTGGACTGTGCGTGCTTCATGGTGCTGAGTTATAACTACAGAAACATACTTGTAACTATGTTTCGATTCAGGAGGAAAATGGAGCAAAAGTAAATGTGTCCTATGTGCTACCTTCGTTACAAATCTTTGGCAAGGTGCTTTTTCTAAGCTTGGCTGTAACAATCGGAATCTGATTCCTATACAGACGATGCTAATAATGAGGAGGAGGAGGAGGAGGAGCAGGGGGAGGAGGTTTATGATGATGATGTTCTTTGTCTTCGTCGTTGTGTCCCTGGTGGTAGTGCTGCTAGTCGTGTGATATAACCAGAACAGAATGATTTTAATCAGTTTTAAATAAACTGCAAGATTTTGTGTATACAAACGTTGACGTCTTGAGACCTACCAGTTTCTGTTTCAGTTTCATCAAGGCGTAAGGTGTAACCGCACCTGGACTTGTCAATATACACCACACTACATCCGCACAGCTACGAGATCACACTACACGAGATGTATGACGGATTAGGTAAAATAATCAATGCCGAACATCACAGGATATAAGACGAGAATCTTCGACATGTCCTTGCAGATGTCAGACCTACGCATTGGCCCAACGTGCCGGTCAGACCTTGGTCAACTCTATCACATTGTCTGTGCTACTACTAGAGATGTCTGTGTGTGTGTGTGTGTGTGTGTGTGTGTGTGTGTGTGTGTGTGTGTGTGTGTGTGTGTGTGTGTGTGTGTGTTTCGTATGTGTGTGTGCCTGTGTATGTATGTGTGTATGTGTGTGTGTGTGTGTGTGTGTGTGTGTGTGTGTGTGTGTCCCTGCGTTTGTGTGTGTATAGGTGTGTGTGTGTGTGTGTGTGTGTCTGTGTGTGTGTGTGTGTGTGTGTGTGTGTGTGTGTGTGTGTGTGTGTGTGTGCCTGTGTGCGTGTGTGCGTGTGTGGAGAACAGCTATTCAGAAGATGACACAGCTACTAGTAATCGATAATGATAACCATGTATATCATTTAATAGTAGCTTTACCAACTGCTACAATGATTATGGTCATCATCATAAAAAACAACAACAACAACAACAATCATCATCATCATCAACAACAACAACAATAATGACAATAATGAAAATAATGAGGAGGAGGAGGATGGTAATAGAGGCGAAAATAGTCATAGGAGTGATGGGGGAAATCTTTTAATGAATGAAAATGTCAATCATCTTCAGCTTCATCATCATCATTACCATCATCATCATCATCATCACCATCATCATCATCATCATGTTAATGGGAAAGGGGTGAATGGGCAAAAGTAGAAAGCCTGTGACATGAAAATAGTATTGAATGAAAGTACCAAAAGATTGCATGAAACGTAGAAAATCGATCAGGAAAAATGAAAATCTAAACGAAAAATTAGATATAAAAAATGATTTCAGAGTGGAATACTTTTATGTAACGAAATGAAAAGAAGCGATGGCCAGTCAGTCAATGCATAAGCCTGAAACCAAAGCACCTTTCCTGACAATAGAGAGACCAGTACGCTTCAGACTTATCCCACCAAAACTCCGTGTCTGAAGTCATCTCACAGCATACGGTGGAGCATGGACGTCTCAGAATCATACAGACTTGAACGCCTCTACTCTGCAGTGTACAACTCAGCACAAACCACTGCAGAGATCTGTGACTGCCCATGTTTCACGTGTTCTCTGTGTCCTGGGAGTTCGGAACGATGTGAGGAATCCATGTGAGTGCACTAAAACATTACGACTGTTTTGGGACGCCTCTTTGGGTCTCTGTATTTCGAGACAGAAAATGTGTCTGTCATACATCTGTCCTGTACTGCAATATGTCACAGGGGTCTCTAATGGGGCCATTTGCTTCCTATATGATGCTCCAAAGTCTGATGTCTTAGGCTTTTGTAGCACCAGAGTGTCGCTGATGGTACCAAACTTGATTTGACAGCTCCCATTACCGAAACTGATGGAATGTCAGGCTTCAGTTGTGTGTGTGTGTGTGTGTGTGTGTGTGTGTGTGTGTGTGTGTGTGGCGTGCGTGCGTGCGTGCGTGCGTGCGTGCGTGCGTGTATGTGTGTGTGTGTGTGTGTGTGTGCGCGCGCGCGCGCACGCGCGTACGTACGTACGCGTACGTGTGTGTGTGTGTGTGTGTGTGTGTGTGTGTGTGTGTGTGTGTGTGTGTGTGTGTGTGTGTGTGACGAGATATAGAACTTTATGTTGTTCCGGGAAATCTGTAGAGCAAGATTTCCGTTCGGGCCAGCTCAAGGCCCGCTGTTTTGTTTTGTTTTATTTTGTTCTAGATCTTGTTGCAACGTAACAGGAAGCTTTCACTAGTTGGCTTGTAGGAGAGTCATTCTGTATAACACGTAAATGAAGAGGCTACAACGGAAACCTTTAAGACTTTGGTAAACATCTTTATTCTGGGCTTGGTCTACAGTTATCTCCCGGTGGGAGCCCGGAGCTATTGGGCATTGTTAAGCCTCACATTGGTCAAAACGTGTACTCCCAAGGATGAGTTTCATTACCTTCAGACGTGCTGTCCCGTTCTTCCTATGTCTGCTTCTGGTTGCACAGGGAATCCTCGTGGTACCATTTACACACACACCCCTCCCTATCTGTATTTTAATGGTACTTGATTGCCGTGTGAAGGAATTCAGTCATCTGTGTTGTTGCTGCTGTTGTCGTTGTTGTTATTGTTGTTGTTGCTGCTGCTCCTGTTGTTGTTGTTGCTGCTGTTGCTGTTGTTGTTTCTGGCACTGTTGGTGTTGTTTTTGTTGTTGCTGTTTTTGTTGTTGTTGCTTTTGTTGTTGTTATTGTTGTTGTTGCTGATGTTTATCAGGAGTGTATCCTAGTCGTCGCCCGTGGGCAATTAATGGACCCTTCCTGGATACTGCGTTTCCCAGGTCCCCCGGACAATGACAGGCCATTTAAAGACCCATTTTCCTGACTGATTTTGTACTGTGATGCTGACTTTTTGTGAAATGGTAGTACAAGTGCGTATAAGTGACGGGAAAATACGTTGAGTTTAGATTAAACCACACATTGGTTCTGCCAATTCCATGTTTCCGTGCCGTTCTGTTTGTGTAAACTGGAACTCTGTGGCGATCTACTCGAGTATTCCACCTTTCTGATGGGTTGCCTTATCCTTTGCATGTATGAAGACATCCAGACAGACACTTTGTGACACTCGTTTGCCCTCTCGAGGAATTATTGTAAGTTTTAAGGCAAGTCTGTAATAAAACAATAACATTAACTGGGCCTAAGTGTCTTTAATTCCTGAAATGTTTTTTTCCCCATCTCTTGATCACTATTTTACAGTCGGGTTTAGAAATTCTGACATCTCATGCATCGTCTGTGTGCCTGGACTGGCATACAACTCCAGACGTCATCAGGATGCTGCAGCGCGGCAGCTGTCTTTCCATCAGGAGATATCTTATATCAGTCTTTAGCTGAATTTTTTTCTTACCTTTTGTTTCTGTTTTAAGAAGTCTGAAGCCCACAGAGTTTGTTGGTATGTTCTTTTGCAGCGTTCGTCTTTTCTTTGCAAATAGCAGAACGTCTAAGTTGTCTGCTGCCAAACATTTCTGCTGCATTGAACCTGGCCAACCAATGGGGCATAGACAATGTCTATATCTGCTGCAATGAACCTGGCCAACCAATGTGGCACAGACAATGTCTATATCTGCTGCAGTAAACCTGGCCAACCAACTGGGCATAGACCATGTCTATATCTGCTGCAGTGAACCTGGCAAACCAATGTGGCATAGACAATATCTATATCTGCTGCATTGAATCTGGCCAACCAATGGGCCACAGACAATATCTATATCTGCTGCAGTGAATCTGGCAAACTAATGGGCCACAGACAATGTCTATATCTGCTGCAGTGAATCTGGCAAACTAATGGGGCACAGAGAATGTCTATATCTGCTGCAGTTAACCTGGCCAACCAATGGGGCATAGGCAATGTCAATATCTGCTGCAGTGAATCTGGCCAACCAACTGGGCATAGACAATGTCTAGATCTGCTGCAGTGAATCTGGCCAACCAATGGGGCATAGGCAATGTCAATATCTGCTGCAGTGAATCTGGCCAACCAACTGGGCATAGACAATGTCTAGATCTGCTGCAGTGAATCTGGCCAACCAATGGGGCATAGGCAATGTCAATATCTGCTGCAGTGAATCTGGCCAACCAACTGGGCATAGACAATGTCTATATCTGCTGCAGTGAATCTGGCCAACCAATGGGGCATAGACAATGCCTGTTTTCAAGTATATCTATTTCTCACGTGTTGTACGGAGAACATTTTATGACAGATACACATGCATTGATTCTATTTTCCTGGCAGCCTTTTATCCCCGTTTCCTTCTGAAATTGACGTCCCGTATTC
>CM065734.1:33684148-33691648 GCA_033310375.1 Conus canariensis | reverse complement strand
GCAGGTCCTTAATACTGGGGGTATCACCCGCAGCTGATGTGTGACAGTGTGTATGAGTGGGCCAGACTGACACTACCAGTTCTCCCACGGTTTGATCTCTTTTCACTATTTGAAGGATTCATGTGTGAACGCTGAAAGCTGGAAGGGTGTCAAAGATTTCAAGTTCCTGTGAAACAGAAAATTCATCTACTGTTCTGACCAGTGGATCAGCCCTGAAAGAGATTGTACATTTCATTGATGCAAACAAGTCAGTTATGGTAGCAGTCTTTAATTCAGTATTTGCTGTTCATGATAAAACAGAATTCATTTCCTGTTCAGCGTCCAGATTGATGTGTCATGTTCCCTGTCAAGCACAGAGCTGTTACCACCTGAGGCACGTCACTGCACTGACTCAAATTGCACGAGCCACACACCAGTCCAAAGAGGCATGCGTTACAGCAAGCAGAGTGAATTGCTTCGATGAGGTTTATGCAAAACAGCACTGTTTTTGTGTCAGTCAACAAGGGATTACGTTTGCTTATGATTACAACATAATAACAATAATAATGAGGGCAGTTTCTATAGCGCCTATCCTAACAACGTAGTCTACAAGGCGCCTTACAAGTTTTAACGAATCAACATATAAAATATACGCAGGACAGACAGACACACACATACAAACAAGAAAGAGAAATCCGATCCCATGTGTGGTTTGAACTCATGGCCGTCGACTCCACAAGGAAAGGCTCTTACAACTTGACACAGGGCCCTTTTATCTTTCATCTAATCATCTTAATGATTCAGCAATGTGCTAACAGTACAAGATGAATCAAATGAAAATGGTTTTCAAATACTGGGATTCCAGACCTGAGAAACAACCAGAATAACCTAATACAGGACCCTGAAGGGAAAACAAATTTACTAAACAAGCAGTTTTGTTCGGTTTGCTCAAACCCCAAGCCTTTAATTAACGTTAGACTAATGGATGATGATAAACTCCCTGAAATGCAAAACATCAAAGTAAACAAAGCAGGAGTATTTACGTTACTGACCAACATCAATGAAAACAAAGGTACTGGTCCTGATGGCGTTCCTGGCAAGCTCTTAAAATTATGTGCCAATGAATTGAGTGAGGTATACCAATTACTTTACCAAGCTTCACTGGACCAGGGAGTAATACCTGATGAATGGCGAGATGCGAGCATTATTCCTTTATTCAAAAAGGGTGACAAAACAAAAGCAGAGAACTATAGACCTGTATCTCTTACATCCATATCAGCAAAACTACTTGAACACATAATATATAGTAGCATAATGGATCATCTTGACAAATATGACTTCTTAAATAACGCCCAGCATGGCTTTAGACAGCAAAGGAGTTGTGAGACTCAACTTATAACAACTATCAATGATTTTAATAACTGTCTTAACAATATACAGCAAATAGATGCAATTTTATTAGACTTTTCTAAAGCCTTTGATAAGGTTGACCATGAGGGCCTGCTGCTTAAATTAGAACACATCGGCATTGGCGGTTCTTTGCTAAAATGGGCTAGATCATTCCTCGTTGGGAGAACGCAGAAAGTTGTTGTGGAAGGGTCGTCATCCCATTGTAAACCAGTCTTGTCAGGTGTACCACAGGGAACTGTTCTGGGGCCCTTGTTTTTCTAATTTATATAAATGACGTAAGTAGAAATCTCTCTCCTGGAACTACTATAAGGCTTTTTGCAGATGACAGCTTAGTATATAGAACAATCAGAACCAAGAATGATACACGCATTCTACAAGAAGATTTAAACGCTTTACAAGAATGGGAAAGAACTTGGAAAATGGAATTTCATCCCCAGAAGTGCCAAGTGTTGCGTATATGTAATAAACGCTCAACAACTAGATCAGAATATTCTATTCATAATACTATTCTTAAAGAAACCAATGCTGCAAAATATTTGGGCGTGTTTATAGATAGTCGTCTCAAATGGAAAGAACATTACAATTTAGTATGTAAGAAAGCAAATAACATCTTAGCTTTCTTATACAGGAATATCACCGACTGCCCCCAAAAGGTTAAAGACGACTGCTACAAAACACTGGTTAGACCAGTACTGGAGTATGGTTGCTCAGTCTGGGATCCTTACCATCTAAAGGACATTGATAACCTCGAAAAGATTCAGAAGAGAGCAGCACGGTTCGTAACAGGGAACCATATCAGAGAAAAGGGGAATACTAGGAAGAACATGAGGAAATTAGAATGGAAACCCTTAGAAGAGAGAAGAGCTTTTATCAAACTTAATATCTTCTTCAAAGGCAGAGCTAAACTAATTGATATTCCAATGGAACAACTAGTATTGAATAAAAGTAGCACCAGGAGTGGCGGTCAATGTTATACCGTACCTGCATCAAATATTGACAGCCACTTACATTCATTTTATCCTAGTTCTGTACGGCTGTGGAACTCACTGCCGGGTGCCATCAAGATTGTCACAAATGCAGTCTCATTTAAAAAGCAAATTGATACGAGTTTTGAGATCTGCATATTGACGATTTTCTATTTTAACGTCCCAGATATTTTATGGTTACCTGGGCCTGAATCTGGCCATTGCTTGTAACTTCTTGAATATCGAGTGCGACCCCTTGTTGCCAAATTTGCTCCAGAGGCTAACAGACTGAGTCGCACTGTTTTATGTCATTTTATTTTACTTTTTAACATGCGCGCTGGTGACCTACTCGTTTTTGAGTGAACCAGTATTTTAGGAAGAAGAAGAAGAAGGACTCCATGAAGAAGTCATAGCTGCTGTGATATGGCTGAAATGTGGTAAAGCCGCAGGCATCGACAACATTCCTGCAGAACGCTTGAAACATGCCGGAGATGCGGCAAAAAAGATACTGACTGACACCTGTAACTAAACCTGATACATTGGGAGTGGCTTATGCCATGGACTCAATCACAAACCGTTAGCTTTCCCAAGGAATGAATTTTCCAAAGCATACAGAACTGACGCACTATTAGCTTGATCAACCCCGCCAGCAAATAAATGCTCGAAATCATTCTGTATAGACGGCAGTTGAAGGCAAGTACTGCCATAGCTGAAAACCATGCTGGATTCCGCAAAGGCATAGATAGCATCAAACAGATTTCTAATCTGAAAACTCTTTGCGAAAACCATCTTCAGCACCAGAGGGAGTTCTGTCACGTCTTCATAAACGTCAAGAAGGAGGCACTAACGAACAAAATGAAGACGAAACTACACATTTGGAAGAAGCGTATCAACCCCATCCAGCGACTATATTCTAAAGCGACCAGCATGATGCTCGAACAGGATGCTACCGGAGAATGGTTCCATATTTCCAGATGACGTTCATCGGGGCAGCCTTCTATCTCCCTTTTCAACTTACCCCTGGAACGCATCATGAGTGATACTCTTGAAGTCATGTCAGAACAGCCAGCATTTTAGGAAGAACCATCTCCGATTTGAAGATGACATCAATGGCTTGGCAGTCAGTGCACAAAAACTCGCCAAGTTTATAGAACGACTGGATGAAGCATGAACAAGATATGGCCTGGCAATCAGTACTGAGAACATCAAACGGACGGCTAGCCACAACACCACCACGGATACTGACATAACTGTCCACGGTTAGAAGCTTAAGTCTGTTCAACAATGTAGTTACCTCGGAAACGCCACTAGTAGTGAGGGACCCGAACCAGAAATCCCCTCAAGGACAGCGAAGACAACCACACTACTGTGCGGAATAAGACCTGTATGGAAGGACAGGAGCATCTCCATGAAACATACAGTCAGGCTCCCGCCTGCACTGGTATATTCCATCTTCCTGTATACACGCCAGACCTGGTACCTCACAGTGGGTCTGGAAAGAAGAATCCAAGCCACGGAAATGGGATGTTACCGAAAGATTCTAAACATCAGGTACACTGATACATGAATCACCAGGTACGTCGAACGTTTAGATAACGCGCAGGACCATACAAAGATCCACCGACGTCAGATGAAAAAAAAACTGCTTTGGTGTGGCCATATAACAAGAATCAAAGGCCTTGTTAAAACAACCCTTCAGGGAACTGGGGAAGCAGTGAGAGGAAGGGAAATACATAACAAATACGACAGACCAACAGCATTGCCGATGGACAGGGATAACCTTTTGCAGAGACCCAGGCCTTAGCACACAACCCACAGAACTTGAGGAACCCCTGGTGAACTGTTCTTCAAGGTAGTGTCCCAATGACTAGCCACGATGTTATGGGAGAAGAAAAAGAAACAAGTGTTGGTAGTTTCTGATACTTTCGTTATCGTGTCTTTCTCCGCCATTTTTGTTTTTATATGTTTCTGTACTGAAATTGAAGAGGGAGAGAGAAACAAATTCTGAATGGCATTATGCGTCATTCTATATTCGCGTCATTTTAAGGTACGTGAAATATGAAATAACGTACATGCCATTCATTTGTTCAAATGTCCACGTTCTCAAAAAGGCTGACCATGAAAATAGGCCCTGCAGCAAAATGTGACGTCTTGTGAACAGTCAGGCTGATCATCTCCCAGGAGAGGCAGAAAGAACTTCACAGGTCTCTGGTTCTATCATCTTCTCCATGGATGCCAGGGACGGAAACGAACAGCAAACCCTGAGCGACAAAGGCAGACCTTCACCGATACACTGAACCATTACACAAACGGCACTCCTGCAAAACATTGTCATGGAACAGTGAGAAAATGATAAATACATCGAGGAAAGTTCATATCGGTAGATATCACCACACACACACACACACACACACACACACCACGCACACGCACACACACACACACACACACTGTGCATAGATTAAGGAGAAAAGAGCGTGGAAAGGGGTGAGAACGAGCAGCTAATTCGATGCATGCACGCACGCACGCATACACGGGCGCACACACACACAGGCGCGCGCGCACACACACACACACACACACACACACACATACGCGCGCGCGCGCGGCGACGCACGCACGCACGCACGCACGCACGCACGCACGCACGCACGCACGCACGCACACGCTCGCGCACATACTCGCTCAGACTGCGCATAGATTCAGAAGAAAAGAGCTTGGAAAGGGGAGAGAACGAGCAGCAACTCTTGATGCTGAAGAAAACCACAGAAGCTGTGCTCTCCTGGTCCCACCCTCTATGACAGCTGCACGAGTTGATTCCAGTAAGACAGAGTCAGGTGGAGAGTGCTACTGAGGTATTTGCACACATTGTAGCAACAGTCCAAATTTCACCAGTCAGGCGAAAATCAGCCGAACGTGTGGAGGAAACATTTCTAGAAGACATGCAGTAACATCAAAAGGGAAGGAAAAGTAGAAAAAAAAAAAAAACAACTGTCGAGCGAGACAGATAGACAGGCAGACAGACAGATAGACAAACAGAGACACGGACAGTGGGTAGAGGATGAAGGATGGAGAGAAACAGGCGGGGGCAGGGTGGAGAGGATGAAATAGTGAAGAGGATGAACTGCAAAGGGAAGATGAACAAGAAATGAAGACGCAAAGTGAACTGGAAGAAGCGGGCCTTTGTTCTTTGTCAATCAGTCACTGCATCAACAAAGAGAGACAACAAAGAGAACTGAAAGAAGCGGGCCTTTGTTCTTTGTCAATCAGTCACTGCATCAACAACGAGAGACAACAAAGAGAACTGGAAGAAGCGGGCCTTTGTTCTTTGTCAATCAATCACTGCATCAACGAGAGACAACAAAGAGAACTGGAAGTAGCGGTACATTGTTCTTTGTCCATCAGTCACTGCATCAACGAGAGACAACAAAGAGAACTGGAAGAATCGGTGCTTTGTTCTTTGTCAATCAATCACTGCATCAACGTGAGACAAACAATCACAACGCAGCCAGGGCACGAAGTCATTAGTTAATTAACGTCTGCTGTTGGCGGTGGTGATGGTGGAGATAGTGGTGGGCAGGGTTTTGTGGTCTGGTTTGGTTTGTGGTGAGTTTCTTAAAGTTCGACTTCTCTTTTATTTTTATTTTTTTTATTTTTCTTCAGCGACAATTGATAATGACTTCAGTATCATGTACAGAAAACAACAACAGAAAAAGAAATGTGGGAACCGATTTGCGTATATATATATAATATATATATATATATATATATATATATATATATATATATATATATATATATATATATATATAATATATATATATATATATAATACCATGTTATGTTTTATGAGGTTGGGGTAGAGGAGACAAAAGAAAAGAAAACAAACGAAGAGACAACAACAACAACAACAACACGCGCGCGCGCTCATACACATACTCACCACGAACGTGACACCTACACATTTAGAGACGTAATCCAAGCAATATTACAAGATAAAAGATTTTTTTTTTTCAGATCAGTGGAATTGTGTGTGTGTGTGTGTGTGTGTGTGTGTGTGTGTGTGTGTGTGTGTGTGTGTGTGTGTGTGTGTGTGTGTTTGCACTGAAAAGTAATACATCTTGTGCCAGGTTCTATTCATTTGTATAGCGTTGGGGTGCATAAGGCTTAGCAGGTATTTATAAACTTCATAATATGTCCACACGAGAAGGAACTATGAAGAAATAGATGCATTCAAGTCTTGTTTGGACTCAGACACATGGATAGTTACCCCTGATTTCTTATCTTGTTCTTTGACGTTGTGGATTTTTTTTTTTTTTTTTTTGAAACACGAAATGAGTAGATGTGCACTATTTGTTTTGCACCTAAAGATATAATGTTTAACAGACATAAACATATAAGAATCAGTCTTGAGGCCAAAAGCCGCGCTATATATAGAAATCATACTGACTTTCATCGTAGAAAAGAACGTGCACTTTCTTTAAATAGATTGATATTTTATTTCTTTTTTTTTTTTTTCAAATTCAAATCCCAAATTAAACGCTCGCGCTATGTCCTTACCGAAGCTGCATCAGTCATTCTTCATGAAGTTTTAGTTTATTTTCAGTCTGAATATTGGGGTTCTTATTGCAATTTTGTTCCATTGCGCGAAGGCAGTGTGTACAGTCATCCTTCAAACCACATCTTGTTTGGAATGCCGTGTATTTGTAGGAACACTTCATTGTCAATAACAAAATGTGTCACATAGTACACACCATTTTCCATACAGTTTGTTTGTGTTAGAAATTTTCTGCACACTGACATTTTTGTTGTTTAAAAAATACTGGTTCTAGGCGTAATTTTTAGGCTCCGCTTTATCAGGAAATTGATTAGATGACCTCAAACACGAACCGTGATCATTCAGGTTATTCAAGAACAGTTCACACCGGTTCAAACATTTTGTATTCCATTTCTGGGTTGCACTTTCTAGTTCACTGATCCAGGTGAGTTTGAATTCTGAAACGTTTTTTTTTTGATCTGGTGTAACACGTTCACGACGTTTGACCTTCTTTAACTGCTGTATCCTTGCTGATCCCGTTCTGCTGCTTCCACAAAGATCAGCCACACAACGCTGAAGTTTACTGACAAAAACATCAGGAGGATTCAG
>CM065734.1:33664148-33679148 GCA_033310375.1 Conus canariensis | reverse complement strand
AACCAATAACAACACAGAACCAACAACAACACAGAACAAACAACAACACAGAACCAACAACAACACAGAACCAACAACACAGAACAAACAACAACACAGAACCAACAACAACACAGAACAACAACACAGAACCAACAACAACACAGAACCAACAACAACACAGAACCAACAACAACACAGAACCAACAACACAGAACAAACAACAACACAGAACAGACAACAACACAGAACAGACAACAACACAGAACCAACAACAACACAGAACAGACAACAACACAGAACAGACAACAACACAGAACAAACAACAACACAGAACCACAACACAGAACAAACAACAACACAGAACAGACAACAACACAGAACAGACAACAACACAGAACAAACAACAACACAGAACCAACAACACAGAACAAACAACAACACAGAACAGACAACAACACAGAACAGACAACAACACAGAACAAACCACAACACAGAACAAACAACAGTCACAGCGTCAATGAGTCTGCTGTTCAGATCCTCAGTTTTGACGTCTTCCTCTGGAATGTGTCAGAACACAAGAGAGCAGGCGACAGAAATGTGAATCTGCACAGGGATTGGTGATGGTGGTGCTGATGATGGTGGTAGTGGCGGTGGTGGTGGTGGTGGTGTTGATGATGGTGGTAGTGGCGGTGGTGGTGGTGGTGGTGTTGATGATGGTGGTAGTGGCGGCGGTGGTGGTGGTGGTGGTTTCACGAGAGGAAAGGGTGCTATGCTCAATAACACGTGCTCTATCAATTGCTTTGGTTTGTCAGCTGTTCACCCAACCTCACAATAAGCAGTTCTTGTTTCGTATTTCCAAAGTCCTCGTATTAGCAGTTCAGAGGGAATCACTGACGTCGTGAAGCCAGCCACCAGAGGAGACTCAGCACTCCCCCTGAGTCACTTTAGTGGTGCTCACTGGCTCGGTTCCGGCGCCACTGGGGCTCTCTCCACGCAGGACACAACCCGCTGAAGTCCATGTCGACCACAGTGACTATTTTACCTGAAACCAGACACATAGGGAGCTCCCTCTTCCATAACCGTTGACCACAGCTCTGTCTCTGTTACAGATCTCCTGTCCCCATCTTTACCCCTTCATGTGGAGTGAGGAATCGAGATCATAACAAATATTTCCCTACGAGTCCACCAACGAGATGAAATTCAACACTGAAACGTAACTATAATTCGTAGGGATGTTGTGACAGACACTGGGCGGTCAGGGATCTCGACACCCCTCTGTCTGTAGTCATAAGGCAACCGGGGTCTGGTGGTGTCACCAGTCCACCAGTCCTCTATGTTGTCCACCCAGGGAGTTCTGCAGACTCCTCTATGGGGTTCAATCCTCCCTCCGCTCTACCCTGTGGAACGTGCTGTGGCAGGGAGTCATGATGAACTGCCTGTAGCAGGCAAGCTCACTGCCCTCGACAACTTCCAAGCGAAGTTCTTCAATGCCTGAGAATGAGCTGTAGGCTAACATGTGTGTGTGTGTGTGTGTGTGTGTGTGTGTGTGTGTGTGTGTGTGTGTGTGTGTGTGTGTGTGTGTGTGTGTGTGATCGGGAGAGAGAGGATAGACACAGAGACAGACAGACAAAGAAAGAGAGACAGTGGCAGACTGAGAGAAAGAGAGAGAGGGAGAAAGAGAGACAGACAGACAGACAGACAGAGAACAAGAGAAAGATAGTGAGCGAGAGAGAGAGACAGACAGACAGACAGAGATCGGGAGAGAAAGAGAGAGAGAGAGAGAGAGAGAGAGAGAGAGAGAGAGAGTGTGTGTGTGTGTGTGTGTGTGTGTGTGTGTGTGTGTGTGTGTGTGTGTGTGTGTGTGTGTGTGTGTGAAAGGAACGTTAAAGGATTTTCTTTTTTTCAGAATTTTCTCAGTACTGCCTCCATTTTTCAGTAACATGATTTTCGGGTTTTATTTATCCATTCTTTGATGACTGGCTGCTGTGAGATTGAGGGCAGTCTCTGCGAGGTCAATTGCTCCCGAAATTAATCTCTGCATTTCTTGAACTTCAGATTTCTTTTAGTCTCTTGAAAAATGACCAACAATACAACACATACCTTCATTCCTACAGACATCACGACATTAAGCAAACAGGATCAGATCATATCTGATGAACAGTTAGAAGTTGCAGACAAAGTTCTCCATGTTTTTCACTTTATAGCCGCTGGCTTGGCCATTCCCCTCACACTCTGCAACGTCATCGTCTTTTTACACAAAAACATGCGAAGTGCCACGGCTGTCTACGTCATCGGATTGAGTGCAGGGCAACTGGTCTATGTCATAGCTTCTAATGTGCCAGATCTTTATTTGCTGGGGTTTCAAGATGGTTTAAACGGCTGGCTGTACTGGGTGTTGGTGTTGTATGTCGGTGTGTACTGTGGTATCGTGGCCAGGAGAGGGGCGTACGTGGTGATGAGTCTCGTCTCCTTAGAACGACTCTACGCCATTGTCCGACCTCTGCACGTCCGTCGTTTCCTTCTCTCACGGCATCCTGTTATCTGTTTGATATCAACATACATCGTCACTGCTGTGCTGCACACATACGTTTTGACAAAAACAGAAATTCAGGGTATTCTGCAGGGACCTCAGAATGTTCTGGTTTACACACCGGTCCCCACAAAACTGTACCTTCAACATAAAGCCATCAATGACGCGTTCAGCTTGGCAGCCAAAATCTTACTGACGTACTGCGGACTTTCGGCCCAGTTGTTACTGAACATTCTGACAATCTGTTGTTTGCAACGTCACAACACAGCGACCCAACAGATGAAGATCGCAGCACAAGAGAAGACAATGATGCAGCGAGAACGGCAGTTGACGGTGACCATTCTGGCTGCTACTCTGTGCTACGTGACTCTCTCCCTGCCTTTAGCTTGCCATCATGTGGTCTACTCGATCATTCCCCAGTACTACGGTCTACAGGGACAGTATAGCAATGTGTACGCGCTGGTTCGGAGCCTGACATTCCTTCTCTCTGTGTTGAGCTGCTGTGTGGATTTCGTGTGTTTCATGGTGCTGAGTTCCAACTACAGAAAAACATTCCTCGCCATGCTCGGCTTGACAATGAAACGGGGAAGGGAGGTAAGAATGTCCGATGTGAACATTCAGTCACACTTTGTTGGATAAGTATTTTTCATGAAATTTGGGATGGTATTTTCTACTCCTGTAAAGGCTATGATGTTTTTGTCTTTATTTATCATTTCATTCTAGTTCCTGGTGAAAGTATTCAAAGTCAAGGCGCACGATCAGATAGCTATGAGGTTGAGCTTTTGTACGTTTTCTGCGAGATTTTGGAATGGCACTAGGAATTTCAGTTTTATTTAAGAAAACAAAAATGCTACCGGACAGCCAGTCAGCTCAAAAGCCTGCAGACAAGGAACTTTTCTCTCAGTGAAAAGACATGTAACCTTTACTGTCTCAGGCCTGTGTCCCCAGGTGAATTCATCTGCAAGGCTATCCAGCAGGAGGCAGTGGATGCTGAACATCGCAGCATCCGACCGAAGAAGACCAGAGAGAGTAGCGTGTCAATATAGACTGAACGTTATACATCTGTTTGTGTGGCGTGATGGGGGGGGCAAAGAGGGGGGTCTAGATCTCTGACTGCCTGACGCTGGTCACGGCACTTCTGTAGGGTCAGCGAATGATCACATGAGTCAACAGCAGCGTGGTCATTGTAGAGGACTCTGCTGTGTTGATAACAGTCCTTCAAGGTCATCACAAGTGGAGTCGCTTTTTCCCGTTTTTTTTTTTTTTTTTTTTTTTTTTTTGTTCCTCTTAAATAGGGACAAGTCACTGAGAACGGCTGCAGCTAATTCCTTGTGCAGAAAACGCCAAACGGTGAATGTGAATGGCAATCCCTCTGCACTGCCTCATGTAATTGTTGTGTCCCAGCTCTCCATGATGCGCCGACAGATGTACGTTAAATCGTCACACTGACAACCAAGACGAAGGGTGGAAGTGTGCAATGTTTAAACTTGTGAATTTTAAACGTTGCACACTTACACCCTTCGTCTTGGTTGTCAGTAAGACGATTACACAGACTGACTCTTGAATGACATCAGTGTACGTTTTGACACTTAAAAACCTTTGTTAAAGCGCCATACTGACGTGTGTTTCAGGTGAACACATTTTTACCATATCACATTGTGCAATAATAATATTGTCTTTTGATGACATGTTAAATGATATGCCAAAGAAATCTATTTTCTGAAAAGTAAAAATCTGTGATTACGAGACATCAGATCTACACGTTTCAGAACTGAGACAGTGTATATCTGTGTTGTGGGCTCGTCCCTTACCAAAACCATTGACAGTTCCTCTTGATACTGTTTACAGTGTTTCGCCCGAAACGCCAAAGGCTCATGACATAATTAGTTAAAATGAAAATTTACAGGATGCTCGGAAAGTCTATTGGAAATGTGTTAGATTACTTAGGAAGTTTTCATCCTCATATACTTTCACTTAGGACAAAATCAACGTGAATTGCAGCAGGACATCTATGCAAAATTGAAACTGACCGAGACTTTTTAAGCGGTATTTTGAAACTTAAATATTACATCTAAAAACTGAAAGAGTTGGTGATATCATTGAACTTTAGAATTACATTCGAAGCGTTAAAAAAAACTAAGTGTGCTGACTCAGTGTGTTTGGACTTGATGTACGTGGTTGCTGTGTACTGCTAGTGGTTAATCTCTTTTAGCCGGTGCATGACCATGACGAAGTCTTGGCTCCCGCCTCTCAAGGGGCGGTGAAGAAACTGAGCATACACTGCCCCGGAAACAATTCTTTTCCTCTGATCAGCATGGTTTGCAATAGACCATCACAGTTAATTCCTATGAAGAAGTAGTCGTTTTCACAGTGGCAAAGTGAATGCTGTAAATGAACAATAAGCGGCATACCTGCCGGCTTCAAAAGTCCATAGGAACAGAGAATCAAAGACAGCTTGGTCATAGACATAGAGAATCAAAGACAGCTTGGTCATAGACATAGAGAACCAAAGACAGCTTGGTCATAGACATAGAGAATCAAAGACAGCTTGGTCATAGACATAGAGAATCGAAGACAGCTTAGTCATAGACATAGAGAATCAAGGACAGCTTGATTATAGATATAGAGAATCAAAGACAGCTTGATCATAGACATAGAGAATCAAAGACAGCTTGGTCATAGACATAGAGAATCAAAGACAGCTTGGTCATAGACATAGAATATTAAAGACAGCTTGGTCATAGACATTTGATGGCCTGTTCTAATTGGTCAACAACTGGCAAGACGACGTGCCAAGTCGACTGTAAATGTTTTGGTTGTTTTCAAGAGCTATTGGTCTAGCAACCAGTCTGTGACGCTCAGATAAATTCTTGCTAAGTGCCAAACCACTCATATGCTATGCCGACGATAAATCCGACGAACATTTTTTTTCCTAAATATCATTTTTAAAAGAAAAAAGGAAGTAGTAATCTCATCTTTCCAGTGTGTCACACACGCTGAATAAACACCAAGCTTGTGCAGCATTAGTCTCTCTTTTAATCTACAAATCTCTCCTCTAAACGTTTGGCCAAATTCACACATTTCTCTATCACGTTTTTCTCCTTATAGTGTCCATCAGGCTTTCTGCTTATAGCAATAGTCTTCATCTCTGCAAGTGCTGGAGTCACTTTCCTGGCATTTTATACGGGCGGTTCTTGATGCCGGTCAAGGGGTTTGTCTCAACCATTTGGGCCAAAGTCCGCCAAGCGTGGGGACGATCACAAAGTCAATGGCGTGGTTTTCCAAGCACTACTATTCAGACCCCCCGTTTATCACCAGGCAGGAGAATAGAAACATGGGACTGAAACACCCCTGAGAATATACCAAGCTGCTTTTTCTTTCCGTACTTCTTTCCTTTACTTGACTTTTACTAATCAAAACAAAGGGCAAGGAGGTCGATAACTAGAAAGACAGATAATTTCATAACTGTTTTGACTACGCTTTCTTCTATGAAAATGTTAATAAAATTGCGTAAAACGAAATACTCTGACTGAAAAGCGACACAGACTTATGCGCTGGGAACAGAAGTTGAACACCCAGGTAGACTACACAGCAGTCCTCAAGAAAATACAGAAAAGTAAAAGAAATAAAGTTACAATGGTGATCAAATGAAATTATGCAATATAGTTTTAGTAACTAACAGCATTTTAAAAGACATGAACATTGTAGGTAATGACAGATGAAATTTTGGTGACGAGGAAAAGGATTCAATAGAACACTACTTATATCAATGTCAACACTCTCAAACATTCTGGGATGACGTAGAGATTATTCTCAAAGACAGATGCACAAAAAGTGGTACAGACTTTCGTTTAATATTGAATTGATCCTCTTCGGTACAGAAGTGCAATTTGAAGCAGATGCAGTAGTTAACTTAATAATGGTATTGGGTAAATATTTCATATACAGGAATACAATTAATAAAATCATTAACAGTCTCATTGGGTACATATTTTATGTACAGTAATACGATTAATAAATCTAAGCCAAACATGCACGTGTTTATCAAGAACTAGGTGCAAGGTACAAGACAGAAAAAGACATTCAACAATTAGAACTGAACTACACTCAGTTCCAAAGAACATGGCTTCCGCACACAGACTGGCTATGTACGCTAAACTGACTGAGTGTTCCGTAAAAAAAAAAAAGAGATCAGACAAACTGGCTTACCGTCAAAATTGCAGTCTTGATAAATGTGCCCAAGAAACAATATAGAACCTTGAAGAATGTCCCAGTCAGTAGAGAACCACTTGATGTGGAATGACATTTGCCTGTTAAGGGTGTGTTAACTGTCACATTGACAGTTGTGTTTTTTTGCATGTAACTTTTCCAGTTGGTTACTAACATATACAAAAGCAACACTAGAGTTTTCTGAGGAGAAATATCCTTCAGTTTTCAATCATGTCCTAAATAGAAAAGTATTAATTATAATTCCACGCATTAATCGTAACGGAACTTTCATTAACTGTATTAATAACTCCTTCAGAGGGGAAGATTAATGCATATTTTTTCAATGTCTCTTTTCCTTTTTCTAGGTAAGGTGTGCAAAAGAAAATCACTCAACTCAAACGTAAGTTTATCGCTAGTTCTGATAATATGTTGTGTGTTTTACAATGTTAATCAGTTGCATTGTGTATCAGCTGTTTTGTCATTAAGGGTTTTCTTTTTCCTCTTCTTTTGCTTTCGTTTAAATTGCTGTTATAGTGAATACTTTGTGTATGTATGTTTGTGTCCTACAGATGTGTGTCACTTATGAGTTGAAGTTTCTGCGCACTGTCTTCTTTTGGCGCATCTGTAATTTCTCAGCTTCTTTGATTAAAAATCGATACTGCAAGAAAAAACAAGAATAAATAAAGCGACACAAACTAGTCCAAAATTCGACGTATTGCAGGCCCAGTAATTCAGTAATTTCTGACCTGCACCTAAGAAGAGACAGTGCTCTGTCAGACTTGGAGAAATAGGAACAAGTGACCCCAAAGACGACTCAAACCAGACTCCGCAAAAATAACTAGACCAGCAACTGGTGTGCCCCACAACCATTCCACAGCAAAATACACAAGCAGGGCTGATAGTGTAAGATGTCAAGTCCATCGAAGACAGTACAATAGATTAAGTCTGTCAATGAACTGCACTGGGCCCTACACCGAAAAGGGAAAGTAACAAAAATAAATATTGTCAAAAAACAGGAAACGGGGCTATCACTTCCCTACTCTGTTGGTATAATCGCTTGAAGCCAGTCGTCCACATAACAGTTTGTTGTACTAGTACCTTTAGTCAGATTGGTAAGGGGAACACTAACTGGGGCAAAGTGAGAAACTGGTTGCATTTCATAACTAAACATACTGAACTGACTTACTTTTTTTGTTGTTTGGGAAAGTCAGTGTTGTTGGTTTGCGTCGTCCTTCTGCAGTTTCATGATGCAATTTGAAAACATGGCCAAAAAATCTCGGGCACCTGAACTCTGCATACATCTTGGAGAGTCGCACCATATGACTTGCTATTTGAGTGTGTACAAAACACTGACCCCAGTGATCGAGGTGAGAAGTGTAGTTGAGATATCCCACCAGAATATCTTCGAAAATTTTGAGGTCTGAAAATTTTGTGAGGTTCATTTTGCTTTCCGTGCAGGCGAATGAAACAGGAGCAGCCGCAAGCCCAGACAGCACTGGGTCCACAGACAAAAATGGACAGCAGGAGCAGCCGCAAGCCCAGACAGCACTGGGTCCACAGACAAAGATGGACAGCAGGAGCAGCCGCAAGCCCAGACAGCACTGGGTCCACAGACAAAGATGGACAGGAGGAGCAGCCGCAAGCCCAGACAGCACTGGGTCCACAGACAAAGATGGACAGCAGGAGCAGCCGCAAGCCCAGACAGCACTGGGTCCACAGACAAAGATGGACAGCAGGAGCAGCCGCAAGCCCAGACAGCACTGGGTCCACAGACAAAGATGGACAGCAGGAGCAGCCGCAAGCCCAGACAGCACTGGGTCCACAGACAAAGATGGACAGCAGGAGCAGCCGCAAGCCCAGACAGCACTGGGTCCACAGACAAAGATGGACAGCAGGAGCAGCCGCAAGCCCAGGCAGCACTGGGTCCACAGACAAAGATGGACAGATAATCGCTATCAATATAAGTATGGGCACTGCCATCTTTTTTCATTGTTCAGTGTAATCAGAGAGGACAATGTCAACATGGAGGGCTCAGTAACTTTTAAATCAAGCATATTTTGAACCTTTTTATTTTACTTTGGTCACGAGACATGCATAGGCGTGGATATGATTTTAACATCACAGGGTGATCAGACGTAAGATACATCTTATGAATCACAACCAAATTAACACCACTGGGGTGAATCCCTCCAAATGTTTTGAAAGTAATCTAAAACATCCTCCGAGTCAGCTGAGTGATCCACGGTTTAGCCTTTGTCAAGTTGTACATCAGACACAATCTTCTGGCTATGATAAGAAAGAACTGGGGAACGGATGATATGATGATCAAAATCGTCAATCACGCCAACGTATTCGTGCACTGAATCATCAAGAGTAACATCAATACAGTCATCGCTCAAAATATCAACAGAACAACCATGAAGAAAGTCGTGAATACCAACAAAACGTAACTCGTCAAAGCCATGTTGAACAGGATTATTGTCTTACTTGATATGTGAAATATTCGATTGTGGAAGAAAAGAGGACGTAAGAGTGAATACATTACATATGCAATATTTTTAGGACATTGGCATATACATTCTAGGCTTACCATTGCCAAAGTCAGCCTTATTTTGGCCAAATCTAAGAACACTAGTGATTTTGCATTGACCATGCTAAGTCTTGGGGAGATTAGTATGGTCTGTAGATTGATGTACCAGAACTTCATCACTGAATGTTCAAGTACTGGTCGTTGTCTTTTGGTCAAAGTATTACTTTTTCGTCGGTCAAACGTTTACCTCGCTTTGTACAAACAGTCTCCATGGTTTCGAATGTCCTTCATATCTGATACCTATTGACAGAAGGGGTGACCGTCGTCTGAAACGTCACCGTCTGTCCAGGATTGTGCCCTCAGGTCAACAGAACCACAACGTCTTCGACTAAAGAGAAGCTCACAGGGAGAGAAATTTGGTTCCTCACTAGGAAGTCCCACGTAACAAAAAGCAAGGCTGGGGCATTCGTGTCCCAAATGCCTGGTTGAGCCTTCACAACCTCCTTAGGCATGCTCTTTAACGTTCAGTCTAAAACTATCAACCTCCTAAGGCATGCTCTTTAACGTTCAGTCTAAAACTATCAACCTCCTAAGGCATGCTCTTTAACGTTCAGTCTAAAACTATCAACCTCCTAAGGCATGCTCTTTAACGTTCAGTCTAAAACTATCAACCTCCTAAGGCATGCTCTTTAACGTTCAGTCTAAAACTATCAACCTCCTAAGGCATGCTCTTTAACGTTCAGTCTAAAACTATCAACCTCCTAAGGCATGCTCTTTAACGTTCAGTCTAAAACTATCAACCTCCTAAGGCATGCTCTTTAACGTTCAGTCTAAAACTATCAGCCTCCTTAGGCATGCTCTTTAACGTTCAGTCTAAAACTATCAACCTCCTAAGGCATGCTCTTTAACGTTCAGTCTAAAACTATCAGCCTCCTAAGGCATGCTCTTTAACGTTCAGTCTAAAACTATCAGCCTCCTTAGGCATGCTCTTTAACGTTCAGTCTAAAACTATCAACCTCCTAAGGCATGCTCTTTAACGTTCAGTCTAAAACTATCAGCCTCCTAAGGCATGCTCTTTAACGTTCAGTCTAAAACTATCAACCTCCTTAGGCATGTTGTTTAACGTTCAGTCTAAAACTATCAGCCTCCTTAGGCATGTTGTTTAACGTTCAGTCTAAAACTATCAACCTCCTTAGGCATGTTGTTTAACGTTCAGTCTAAAACTGTCAGCCTACCACTGGATTAGACACAGTGCATGGAAGTGTTAACAGGTCACATAGATAACAACTAGTTAAACACTTTCATGCAAACACAGTTCTGCAGTTACTGAGCAGGGAATCTCGCCTGGAAAACAGATAGTGATTTCAGCCTCAGCAGCACTTCAAGTTTCAACAGATCTTAGGGAAACAGCTTCTGGGAATCTGGTGTCATATCTGTGACAGTACAAGACATTTTTCGGAGGGGGTGGGGGATGGTGTTAGAGAAAAAAAACAACAACAGAAATACATGGCAATGCATTAAGATGTAACTCAAATGATTAATGTCTTCTCCAAAGGGATCCAGTGAACATGTCGTTAGGTGTGTGTGTGTGTGTGTGTGTGTGTGTGTGTGTGTGTGTGTGTGTGTGTGTGTGTGTGTGTGTGTGTTATAGGTATCACAGTTGCAGGGCCAGCCACGAACTGAAGACAAACGTTGGGCCAAAATAATTGCAGAACTGCTTTTTCACAAAGTCCTGTGGACACCATACTGACCATTTGCAAAATTATGGAAAGCAGTGCACAGGACGGGAATATGAAGTGATTGCAGCACAAGGAACGGTGTAGTCACAGTGTCAGCGTCTGGAAAAGCATGACAGAGAATTCAGTTATCCAGTCATGTACTTGACTGTAGCGAGAACCAGACGAGAAATCACACTTCGCAGCAGCTTCAAGATAGAGATTAAAAAGTGAGTCCCTTTGCTATGCGGAAATAGACTCGTGTCTGCTTCTGCCAGTGTCAGCAGGTGCAGGAGTGGATGAGGTTCAGGACTATTGTCACGCGCCCGGAAAAAAAGAAAATATGGTTTTCCCTTTTTGTGCTCTTTGAACCGCATTGGAAACACCTTTACGAGGTGCTTGGTCCTCATTGGTCAGTTTTCTATGAATAGTGATTTGTACTACTCTTGGAAAAAAAAGAAATTGCCTGCCATTTCGACAGAAGCAGCGGACGAGAGAGAGAGAGAGAGAGAGAGAGAGAGAGAGAGAGAGAGAGAGAGAGAGAGAGAGAGAAGAAGGGGGTTAGCTAGGAGGAGAAGAAGTGGGCGAAGAAGTGTAGCCTAGAATGGAGATGGAGCTGAAGTCTCAACTATTTGTAGCATTATATATGATTGATTCTAGGCGCAACTCCGTGTTCGTTAGAGGTGCTACTGGACGCAGCCCCTCGTAGACCCTGGCAGCCCCTCACATCCTTCAAATGATTTGAAATGTCTGCTGCTGAGAGGATTGTGATCTTTTAAATTTGATGTGATGACTATCTGCATGGGAAGAATGAGTATTATGTTGAACAAGGATTGGGGTCTGTGAATTATTTATTTTAAAGGGTAATCTGGACGTCTTTATAACCTGCAAAAAATAAGTTGGTAACATGAGTGAATGGATTAAAGTCAGTGTGACTAAAGCGAGACGTCTTGTTAAATGATACATTATTATATATGTTAAAACCCCCCTCACGCTACAAGAAGTGAGGTGCAGAAACAAAGAAAACTTCCCTTTTTTACCGGGGGAGAAATTCAAAGTTGTATTCTGATGTGTTATTTTGAAAAAAAGGACTTAGATGGGTGGTTGTATGCGGGGCGTGTGGTTGTCTCTGTGTGCATGTGAGTGTGTACGTGGGGACAGTCGTGTGAGAGCTATGTTTCAAGATAATCCGGTCTGGCAAAAATTTCTTCTAAACAGAACCCGTGGTGTGCAGACGAAGAAGTGGCAGTAGAAGAGTGCACAAGACTTTCGCCAGCAATGAGAGGACCAATGTAAAACCTCAACAGTTGGAGAAGCAGCATATTGAGGTGGTCAGCTGTCGTTTTCCAGCTATTAGAGGACCAATGAAAAACTTCAACTGTTGGAGAGGTAGTGTGTTGAGGTGATCAACAGTCTTTTTCCAGCTCTTAGAGGACCAATGAAAAACCTCCACAGTTGGAGAGGTAGCGTGTTGAGGTGACTAGCTGTCTTTTGCTAGCTGTTAAAGGATCAAAGAAAACACAACTGTTGGAGAGATAGTGTCAGGAAAGACACTAGTGATGCTTCATCAACCCTGCCTCAGTTTAGAGACAGATAAGGCAATAGTTTTTCTGAAGTGCCGTCAAAGCACGGTAGCGTGTCAGTGTTATGAAGAGCGTTCTCAGGGGAGGTATAAGGGAAGATCCAGAATGGGCTATCTGTAGACCGCGGCAACAACCAAACAGCTCTCTGTGATGTACTAAATTTATTCTTCTAAATTTGTACAGGCATTGTGACGTGACATTGACAGCTACCCTCCCCATCCCCACCCCCATCACATTCCTCTCTCTCTCTCTCTCTCTCTCTCTCTCTGGCGTTGTATTTCAGTAGTGCTTGCGTCATTTTTGACAGCAAGCTTCAACCCCCTCCTCTCTCTCTCTCTCTCTCTCTCTCTCTCTCTCTCATCAGCATTCCTTAGTGTTGCCAGTTTACATCATTGTACGACGTCATACTTCACACACACACACACACACACACACACACACACACACACACCCTCCGCCCCCCACCAGCCCCTTTCTCTTCTCATTCCCCTCCCTCCATCTCTCTGCCTTTGTTTCTTCCGCCCTGACACACAGATGGAGCGCGACGTTGACGACAATGTTACAGAGAATGTTGACGACACTGTAGCACAGGTCGTCGCCACCCGTCCTCCTCTTCCTCCCTCTATATCTTGACGACACTGTAGCACAGGTCGTCGCCACCCGTCCTCCTCTTTCTCCCTCTGATCTAATATGTTGTGAATGCTAGCTGGCGGGACAGAGACTTTCTCTGCCACTCACACCATTACAAAGGACATTACCCATTGTGATACCCCCTCATCTATTTTGAGAACCTACACGTGTGGTGCATGCCGTGGATACCCTAACTTTGTTCATTGGCTTACAGGTTGGAAACCGCCAGCATCTTGGAAAGTGTCATCTCTGATTCCAACTGCGTTAAGACACACTGCATGTGTTGGGGGGGGGGGGGGGGGTGACTGTCTCCTTTCAGATCACTCTCCACCCTTTTTCTATAATAATGCTTTTATTGGCTGTCATGTTTCTCTGACAAGCTGTCAATCAGACTGATCTCAGAAACATGATGGTAAGCCAGACTCTCTTCAAAGAGAGAGAACAAAACCCGCAGCTTCAATGATGCACCAGAATTGAACACAGTCAATTTTCAGCGTGCAAAACACAACACTGGTGTATGTCAGAGAAGGAAATGTTTATCTGTCCTACTCTGAGATCCTGTGTCAAGTTTCACTGATTTTCCCAGAAGAAATGTAAGCTGAGTAGTTTCTAAGTCTTGAGACTATATTTTGTATTTATGCGTTATAATTTAACGGCATAGCTTTCTGCCAGTATATGGTAAAATCTGTTAAAATGAGTTATGAATACCCATGTCAAGGTTAAGAAATGTCAAGCTGAAGCGAGTTTCTAAGTCTTCAGAATAAACATTGGCTCAATACGTTTTAACGGTATAACTTTATGCCAGTGTCTGGTAAAATCTGTTATGATGATTAATGAATACTGCATTCAGCAGAATAAACTTTTTATGTCGATATTTGGTAACGGTCAGTTAAGATTATCTATGAATACCGATGATTGTATTAATGCTATGTAACTGTTGATACTTTATTTATACTTTAAACCATGGTTTGACTTAATTGCATGCAAACAGGTAATTACACCCCTGAGTATTTGACTATTTCGAACAGTTATTTTCGTGAACATTTAGCATTTCTTATAGTTTCATGCCACCCAGTAAGAATCACTCAAAGCTTGAGTGAAGAGGAAGTGAGACAGAACATGAAGGCTGATACATTTATAGTAAGAATCACTCAAGCTTGAGTGAGAAGGAAAGTGAGACAGAAAATGAAGGCTGATACATTTATAGTAAGAATCACTCAAAGCCTGAGTGAAGAAGGAAAGTGGAGACAGAACATGAAGGCTGATACATTTTTGTTGGTTGAGACTTCGCGCCTCTCCTGAAAGCCAGCGAACAAGTGTTAGGACCCGTTAAGTGGGCCTCCTAGACACTGATCCATAAGCCAGGTTCTGCGGGAATCGGCAAGTGGGATCCTAGCCACTGATCCACAAACCAGGTTCTGCAGGAATTGGCAAGTGGGACTCCTGGCCACTGACAGGAATCGGCAAGTGGGACTCCTAGCCACTGATCCACAACCAGGTTCTGCAGGAATCGGCAAGTGGGACTCCTAGCCACTGATCCACAACCAGGTTCTGCAGGAATCGGCAAGTGGGACTCCTAGCCACTGATCCACAAACCAGGTTCTGCAATCTCCAAAGACCTTGGGACTGGCTGCGTCTACAAAAAGTGGCCCAGCACAGAGTCAATAATTCAGGCTGCGATGCGGCAACCAACTAACCAGCCAGCGTTCAGGTGGTGGACCTGTCACCAAAAACAGGACAGAGGTCTGTACACTCTCCTGAAGACAGCCAACACAAGATAGGTCATCATGTACTCTCTGAACTACAACTCAACAAGATAGG
>CM065734.1:33656648-33659148 GCA_033310375.1 Conus canariensis | reverse complement strand
CCGCCTGTTTACACCAGTAATTACCGTACATCCGCCTGTTTGCACCAGTAATTACCGTACATCCGCCTGTTTACACCAGTAATTACCGTGCATCCGCCTGTTTGCACCAGTAATTACCGTACATCCGCCTGTTTGCACCTGTAATTACTTTACATCCGCCTGTTTGCACCAGTAATTACCGTACATCCGCCTGTTTGCACCAGTAATTACCGTACATCCGCCTGTTTGCACCAGTAATTACCGTACATCCGCCTGTTTGCACCTGTAATTACCGTACATCCGCCTGTTTGCACCTGTAATTACTTTACATCCGCCTGTTTACACCTGTAATTACTTTACATCCGCCTGTTTACACTAGTAATTCTTTTACATTAGCCTGTTTACACCAGTAAATACCTTACATCTGCCTGTTTACACCGGTGAATACTTTACATCCGCCAGTTTACACAAGTAACTACTTAACATCCGCCTGTTTACAATAGTAATTACTTTACGTCCGCCTGTTTACAGCAATGATTACCTGACAACCGCCTGTTTACAACAGTAATTACTTTGCATCCGCCTATTTACAACTGTAATTACTTTACATCCGCCTGTTTACAGGAGTAAAAGCTTTACATCCATCTATTTACTATATAAATTACTAAAAACATCCGCCTGTTAACAACAGTAATTACTTTTCATCCGCCTATTTACAGCAGTAATTACTTTACATAAGCCGGGTTGCAGCAACAATTACTTTGCAACGGCCTATTTACAACTGTAATTACTTTACATGGAGTTATACTGAATGCGATCCCCTCTTCTTCTCCCATTCACTCCGGCCCCCTCTCCCCTCCCCCCCCCCCCCCCCCCCACCTTCATTCCCAGTTCTCCCGTCGCCTCGCTTCCCCCTTCATGTCGGGGCGACTTATCCTTCATGATTCTACCAAGGAGAGGATTGTTCATAGTCTTCATGATTCTGACAACGAGAAGATTGTTCATAGTCTTCATGATTCTGTCAACGAGAAGATTGGTCATAGTCTTCATGATTCTGTCAACGAAAAGATTGTTCATGACTGACCCAAATCAGTGGGTGACAGAGGGTGTGATGATGAGAGGGGGGCAGTTGGGAGTGACCACAGCCCTGTCCAGTCATAGCCAGCAGGGTAGAGGTGGTGTGACCAGTCCAGTCTTGGATGTTGTCCCTACCGAGAAATTTTCATCACACAAGTATCTCACTAATGTTGAACCTCGATGTGTAAATGTGTTTTCGTCAAAGGTCTATGTATCATTTATCACGGGTACACTTTCTTTTATTCTTAATGCAAGTAACAGCTTTTTGGATTGCAGTATGTAATTCAGGCACTGGAGCTGGTCAGCTTATACAGCTAGCTTTCCATTCTTGTGTCGAAAACTTGTTGTGGATTTGACATAAGATTTGTTTTTGAATGCTGGATGCTCTGTTACCTCCCTCTCTCTCTCTCTCTCTCTCTCTCTCTCTCTCTCTCTCTCTCTCTCTCTCTCTCTCTCTCTCCTCCTCCTCCTCCTCCTCTCTCTCCCTTTTGGGAATTCTATGCCAGTAACGGCTTTTCTGTCAGTCTCTTTGACACCACCTCCCTCCCCCTCCATCCCGAACCCCGCCCCCCCCCCCCCCCACCCCCACCCCACCTTATTTTCTTTCTTTTCAGTCGTCTACAGTTTTTCAGCCCATGTAAACCATTCTCCTTTTGCCTTTTATTCTGTGTGTGTGTGCGTGCGTGTGTGCGTGCGCGCGCGCGCGCGCACGCGCGTGTGTGTGTGTGTGTGTGTGTGTGTGTGTGTGTGTGTATGTGTGTGTGTGTGTGTGTGTGTGTGTGTGTGTGTGCGCGAGTGTGTGCGCACGCACGTGTGCGTACATGCTTGCGTTTATGCATATTTGTGCGTATTTGTAAGCATCCGCATGTGTGTGTCTACGTGCGTGCGTGCGTGCGTGCGTGCGTGTGTGTGTGTGTGTGTGTGTGTGTGTGTGTGTGTGTGTGTGTGTGTGTGTGTGTCTGTCTGTGTCTGTGTCTGTGTCTGTGTGTGAAGAGAGTGAGATATCCATGAAGAGAGGGCTGTATAGACTTTTTTTCTTTTCATATTCAAATTCTTTCAATATCAAATTCTGCATGGCCATCACTGGATGACTATCCACAACTGCAACTAGTTTGTTGTTTGATCACTGAACACCTGCTCATGAAACACAGTTATGACAAGCTGTTGTCTGCATTTACTGAACTTCAGATTTTAGTCACCTAGAAATGGCTAACGATACCACGCGTAGCTTTCTTCCTACGAACATCCCAACATTAGGCAAACAGAATCTGTTTATTTCTGACCAACAGTTAAAAGCAGCGGACAAAGTTCTCCGTGTTCTTCATTTCATTGCCGCTGGCTTGGCCATTCCCCTCACACTCTGCAACGTCATCGTCTTTTTACACAAAAACATGCGCAGTGCCACGGCTGTCTACGTCATCGGATTGAGTGTAGGGCAACTGGT
>CM065734.1:33641648-33651648 GCA_033310375.1 Conus canariensis | reverse complement strand
TTAAAACTGTATTTGTTTTAATCCAGATTTCAGAGGATATGTTCTTTTCTTGTCGACAACTGTAATACTACTTTGAATTGACACGGTTTGGTAAAATCCTTTGGCTGGATAAGTTTGGTTCAGAGATTATATAGTGCAAGAAAACAACAAAAATTGAATTTCTTCTTCCCTTACTGAACCACGTAAACAGCATGTCAATTCAACGTCGGCAGGGTTGGAATATCTTAAACGATGGCAGGCAGTGTCAGAAACACCAAATCTGAATTTAGCGAATGTTTTCATGATATATTGATTCATTTTTGCATTAATACATGGTTCTAACTCATGGGTAGTCTTAAAATGTCTGTACAGTATCCATCACTATGATGGCCATGTTCATACCAATCCTGCCATATACAGTAAATTAAACTCTATTTAAAACATTTCAAAAATCCAGATACGCCCTGATCACCCTGGTTATCCCACACAAATCCAAACCCATAAGAATTTAAACACTGCCGTACCCTGGAAGCCCATGTCTTCTTACCACTGTCATCTAGAAACAACAACATTCCGTATGCTTTAAAGGCTATCCTACATTCATCCATTCTAGTCAGCTTCAGCCAATGTTTAATACATTTTACATACGAGTTTAGATGAATTGGGTACATTCCGAGTTCTCCATAAATTATGTCATTTGGAGTTCTGATATCAACATTTAAGAAGCCTTTAATGCATATAAATGACCTTTATAATTACATTTGTTTCGAAAACCCTGATCTCAGCTCTATCCTGCAAAATTGGCTGAATTTGTGAGTCAAACAAGTTAATGAAAACAAAAAATGAGTTACAATCTCATTTATACACAACTGTGAAGGTTATCTAGTGCTGCTTTCTTCGCTCTGTTTATGATACGTTGGCATGCAAAATTGAAACTATGTTTTGTCGTGAAGTATATTCAAAGATATGTGTACGCATTAACTACAACGACTCTTTAATTCCCATAAATCCATCTCTCAGATTACGCTAAGTACCATCTCTTCCGAAATACAATGATATTAGTTTTACTCACATAAATTTTATTTCCAGTCTGTTTGCTGCTGAATATAAACTATTTGGTTGTTGTTGGAGTCCCATTACCGTTGTGGATAGTAAAACAATTCTGTAAGAACGAAAGTTACTCCATGTCTACCATTTTAAATTATTTGTAATGCGAGCTCATTTATGAATAAAGAAAACAATATGGGGCACATCATCCAGTGTCATTCTTGCACACAGAATAAATAATAGTTTCAGTCTTTCAGTCCATATTGATCAAATTCCTACCGTCATCACCGCTGTTTATTGCTGACATATTCACACATTTATCCCTACTACCTGTCCCATCCATAATCATGCGTTCACCCCCACCATCACCTCCGCCCCCGCACTCCTGCCTTTCCACTTTCGCACCCAGTTTAACCCCAGCGTTATAACTGCAGGACAAACCACCATCAACGTTTCATAAATTCTCACAGTGCTCACTGGGCTCACACAACCTTTTATTCTTGCTCAGCACATCAACATCGCCACGCTCACATCCAACCCGTTCTTTCAAAAATCCCGTGCACAAATCATGCACGGGATCTGTGTTACATGTTATTTGTAAACTAACACAGTTCATAACTCTGTCGTGCATACTCTCCTGTGGAACACACACACTGTCAATGATCGGTGGCAACTTACTTTTGGTACCTGGTAAATCTTGTGACAGGAATATATTTTTATGTCATAGGACCGGCCACACCACTCTGTGAATTGAACAAGGTTGTCACTGCCATACAACCCAAACTTTTTTTTCCATCATTCACGAGGTGATCATATACCATAGAAACTTTTTATCCTTAGACCTAGCAGACTTAAAGTGTGGAGAAAACTTTTTCCTGATCTCCCTAATTCTGGGAGAAATATCCTCCTCAATGAAAATGCCAGTTCCTTTTAAATTCTTTTCAGCACGTAAAATCCTGTCGTTATCCTTGAAAAAGGTGCACCAGGCAATAATAGGACACTCCGGTTTTGAACTTAGACTCTATGAAACAGAGCATCATCAGAAAAAAATTTAGTTTATCAGTCAACATGTCTTTCACCTTGTCCTCACAGTCCTGCCAGCTCTCGGGTTTCATGTGTGGGATACCATGGATAATAAGATTGTTCCTCTTCGACCTACCCTCCAGATCATCCACTTTTCTGTCCACATCTTCCACTTTAGCACAAAGTTTATCATGTTCACGCTTTGATCGCTCGTTCTCCTGCTTCAGGTCAGACATTTCTTGTCTCAGAGCGGAAGCATCACCTTGCAAAGAACTGTATGCATCTTTCAAGTCCTTCATTTCGTCGTATATATGATCGAACTTACCGTTCAGGCCGTTCAGGGAGCCCATTACATCCCTCAGACAGGCCATCACGTCCTTCACAGAGGGGTCCGACGGCAGCGTAGATGCACCAGGAGGGAGCTCTCTGACCGCCCACGCTGTCTCGTGTAGAACCTCCACCGCCGAGGCGGAACTGAGGCTAAGTGTCCCTGGTCCTGGGTTCAAATCTACGTCGCAGGAACGCCGTAACAAATTGCCGTTGAACAGTAGGGAGAGTAACAGTCCAAGGGTGACACCGTCTGTCCGTGTCTTCAACTCTTAACACTGACACACTCATGGCGGCCTTCAATTTTGCCCGCTTCGACATGAATTGCGCAGGCAGAAACAGCCGCGAATGCACCGCACACATGTCTGAACCTGACATTGTTCGAAGGCATGACAGCTGACACAACCTGTCAACAACCTACAGGTGACAAGTTCCTCTTCTAGTCTGGACAAAACAATGTAGACAGGCAGAGCACGTGCAACGTGACTTCTCCACTTCGTGTACCTCGACCATCCCCCAGAGAGAGAAAGAGAGAGAGAGAGAGAGGAGAGAGAGAGAGAGAGAGAATGCGAATGATTTATTCATGTTGAGGCCACAGCCCATACTGAAGGGGTGATACCCGCAATACATAACACGAAAAGAATTCTCGGTAAAGAAAATGGACAGAAACAACAATTACACATATATACACTACGCAGACTATTATAATTATACTGTTCGTGGCACTCGTAGATACAGGTAATATATATATATATATATATATATATATATATATATATATATATATATAATGCTGAACAATTAAGTAGTGGGGGAAAACAAGTGTAGGCTAACAATTCTTCGGTCATTATAATAATGACTTCGCAAAGATTTGAACTATATATATATATATATATATATATTATATATATATATATATATATATAAGAATTGAGAGTTGACTTTAACGCGGTGACAGCCCAGATACGATCCTTTGCGGTCGGCTGGGCTATATTCAACTTTAGCTTACCTTCTCTTACCTTACAATCTGCCGAACAGACGATCGCCTTGTACCATACCAACTGCTCTTTGTCAGCAATCTCAAATACGTAATTTTCCATGAAGTATCTGATTACGGTGATCCTGCGAAATTGTACACAGACATAAATTATGGACACTACGAGGCCGACGATGTGATTGATTGCCACTGTGAAAACGATGTTAAAAAGGTACGGGTCAATGATATGATATGATGCCTGTCTATCTATCTATCTATCTATCTATCTATCTATCTATCTATCTATCTATCTATCTATCATACATACATACATACATATATATCTAATATATAAATGGCAAATTCTGTGTGTGTGTGTGTGTGTGTGTGTGTGTGTGTGTGTGTGTGTGTGTGTGTGTGTGTGTGTGTGTGTGTGTGTGTCTGTGTACGCTATAGACTCAAAAACGGCTCAACGATTGTAATGAAATTTGGCAGGTACGTCCGTTGTGACCGAGGATGGTTTTGGCTAATCTCTAAAACATAAAACCGTTAAAAACCGTTAAAAAGCTGTTACAACGGTTTCAAAGTCATCTTTTTCCTCTGCTTTTCTTCAAATAGCCGTTGTGACATTGCACAGGTACAGGACTACTTCTCTAACATTAGAACCGTTATTTGGCAGTTAAAAAACTTATTTATAACAGTTAAAAACCGTTAAAAACACCAAACCTATAAAAGAAACTGTTTAAACCGATCTTCTTGAATTTAGCAGGTATGTCTGTGTGACCCGAGGATGGTTTTGGGCTAATCTCTAAAAAAATAAAACCGTTTAAAAACCGTTAAAAAACTGTTATAACGGTTTCAAAGACATCTTTTTTCCTCTGCTTTCCATTCAAATGGCCATTGTGACACTGCACAGGTACGGGCTACTTCTCGAAAATTAGAACCGTTATTTGGCAGTTAAGAAACGTTATTTATAACAGTTAAAAACCGTTAAAAACACCAAACCCTATAAAAAACTGTTTAAAACCCGATCTTCTGAGGTTGGCGGCCACAAGAGTTATCGGATCGCCACAAACTTGACATACGCCTACAGGAAATCCAGCGGGTAACACAGGTCATTAGATAGTCATTATGACCATTAAATTTGACCGTTAAAAACCGTTTATTTTCAAAATTTAGGCTGTTCTTGATGAAATTCGTATACATGTGCAGTTTTAAATGCCGAAAAATGATATACAACTTTTACAAACCGAAATTTAAAATTGACCGTTAAAAAACGTTATTTATTAAATTTTGAGTATCTTGATAAAATTCCATATATATGTGCAGTTTTTGAAACACTAAACAATGATATACAATTTTCAAGATCTGAAAACTTAACATTGACCGTTAAAAACCGTTATTTTCTGAATTTCTAAATTTTCACCGTTCTTGATAACATTCCGTACGCACGTACAGTTTTAAGCGCTGAACAATGTTATGCAAATTTTACGAACCAAAACTTAACATTACCATTAAAAACCGTTATTTTCTAAGTTTACACCGTTATTGATAAAATTCGGTATGTGTATGTCCAGTAACGGTAAGTAATTTTGTAACATGGATGGGACAGGGTAGGGGGATGAAAAGGGAGGAATGAGAGGGGCCAGAAAAAATGATTGTACAGTGCAAAGCCTGATACACTATTTTTACATTAGACACAGACCCGTTGAAATAAACTACTTCTGCACAAAGTCTATTCCTACAAAATTAAGGGCAATCAGAAGAATGGGAATGGGAACAGTGAGTGCAGGCGGAAAATCGAGCGAGAAAAGCATCTCGACGTGCTAGGAAGATCCAGAGGAAAGGGGCCAGAGGCAGGCGGAAAACAATAGAATGTATAAGAGAGAGAGAGAGAGAGAGAGAGAGAGAGAGAGAGAGAGAGAGAGAGAGAGAGAATGTGTATTTGTGTGGGGGGAGGGGGTGGGAAGGTGTTGGGGGGGGGATTGATTGTAAATTAAAATAATTAATACATGTTTGCCGTCACGTGAGTATCGCAAAGAATGTTCATATCCCGGGCAACGCCGGGTGCCCCTGCTAGTATATATATATATATATATATATATATATATATATATGAATATACACACATATACACACATATATATATGAATATATATATATAATAGAGAGAGAGAGATATATATATATATATAATATAATGTGCGCGCGCGCGCGCGTGTGTGTGTGTGTGTGTGTGTGTGTGTGTGTGTGTGTGTGTTTGATGACACAAGCCTTTAAAACATACCTTCTAAAAACACACCTGAAATGTTGCTAAAACTCGATGAAAAATGCTAACCTCACTCAGGAATTCAAAGATTCCATCAGGTGGGACATCTCTGAGGAAGATTTTCATGGAGTCTTCTGTAAAATGTTTATGTCTCACATCATGCAAGTCCCGACACATTAAAAGGATATGTTTTCACTGTGAGTGGTGCGTGGCATGGAATGCACCATGGAGCTTCTTCGCCTTCTAAAAAATACGAATGAGTGTGAAAGGAGAGGTATGTATGCAGACGGCACAAGCCTGTTTCTTCTTTACGGCCGCCCCTGGAACATGGTAAAAACTCTTTCAGATTTGGATGGATTTCAAATAGTTTGTTATATGTCTGCAAGTTGCATTGCTCTTGCCAGACTTCTTTGACGTAAGCCTGGGTTTGGGGTTTCAGATCAGTTTGGAGGATTGACAATCTGCTGAACTCTTTCTTTGTGGCACTCATGTCAAGTTGATCAACCAACTCGTTGCCTCGACTGCCCACAGCATGCGAACCCAAACCAAAACTATGGCGTAAAATCGAAGTAAGTTCAAACGAAAATAACTGTAGATAATATTTAACATAAGCACAAGCATTCTAACTGGCCGCCCAGCAGTTTTGAAACCACAGAGAGAAAGCAGATACGGTGAGAGTGAAATGAACTCCCTATCACTTGAAAGGTGATGTTGCCATTGTAGGAGTTATTTCCCTTCTCGCCGTGTTTGCCTACCTTCGACACAAGAGGATTCAACTCAAGATTTTCTTAAGCAATGTTTCAAGAGTAACTCTATGGATTCGGAATGAGGATCTCAAAAAACAAACAGAAAACAAACAAAACAAATAAACACATCAAACTGGAACAGTCTGGAAGTTGGCATAGCAATGGTCTGTGCAATTATTACCCGTATAGTTTGCGTTGGCAGTGGTGTAATCCTGACATCAGCCATGAACCGAGCAAGTCCAGTTCAGACCTCGGGAAAAAGTACCACGTGCCCCTTCTGAAAGGCTGCAAGGAGGACACAACAGGGCCTTCCGCAATGGGAACGGAAACACACAAACTACCAAAGCAGGCAGACAGGTCAGTCGCTTCATCCGGGCTGAGTTTCAAACCAAACAGAACATCAAAGCTTCCTCTACATGCGGAAACGAAGAGTGTCTGAAAGAGCAAATGGAGGTCAAAATCATCAAAGACACAGGGAATTGGCCGGGCGTGCTGCCTGGTACCCCCTTGATATTGCGCTGTACTGTCACCAGGCGAACCTGGAGCTGCCCGTGAAACCCATCTTCGCGGAGTACAAAGTAAGGAAAGGCAGGTTGCAACATGCTTGAGGACTCGGCAAACATAAGAATACAACAGCTACTGCTGCAGACTGACAGAAAATGCAACGAGAAATAACAAAGGAGGTGCCAATACTCATCCGCTTAGTTACGAGACACACTGCGCATGATTTTAAGATGACGGATAAATGAATCAATTACTACAATGAGAGCATTTAAGAAAAGGTTCTCATGGCTACGATTTAGCACTACACCAATGCGCTGGTCAGATCTTGGATACCCACCAAACATTTCTTAAATAAATGTTAGCGAACCACCAAGGGAAACGTGGACAAACGAGTCACAAGACAAAACACCACGCGTTTCGATCTCTTAGGTCTTCTTCAGGCAAGACACAAACAAACAGGACAACGAAAATGAACGAGTTGTCACTGAGCTTTGGTCTCTTCAGCGCAAGGTAGGCGTTGAATGAAAACGAGTCTTTATTTAAGATTTGTTAGATTTTCGCCTGCAGTCGTCTCACTTTGCCACCAAACATTGCCTGTGCCATTATTATCCTTGTATATGTATTCGTGGAGTGTACGTGTTGTTGGGGTGTTGTGTTGTGTGTGTGTGTGTGTGTGTGTGTGTGTGTGGTTGTGTGGTGCGTGCGGGTGTGTGTGTGTGTGGTGTTGTGTGTGTGTTGTGTGTGTGTGTGTGTGTGTGTGTGTGACTTTAATCAACAACAATCGCTGTCACTGAATAACCGTTCACCAAACGACGGACAGTGACCAGACAGTCCTACCCCCTACCCTTCGCCCAGTGGTCGTACAACCGCGGTAACTCGGCCTGAATCACAAATGGTGGGTGGATCAATTTCAGTTGAGACGGAGTCACACACACACACACACACACACACACACACACACACACACACACACACACACACACACACACACACACACACACACACACACACACACACACACACACACACACATCTCGCATAGGGCTGCATATGAGTAAAAACAAAAATATTGTCGTGAAAATAACAACGAACAAAGCTGCACAAATATACGAAGATTAACAACAATCATACCTCATTCTCTGGAACTGAAGACATCGTTAACACAGATTAAAAAAAGGCGCTGAGTTGGGCAAGAGGGCGACAGCCATTCGAACTTCCATGCTTTTCACATTGGGCACAGGTCGTGTCGTCAGTGCTGGAGACAACGGATTTTCTGTGATTGGATGAAGCCGTCGGCCATGCAAGTACGACAATATGAAGTGGTTTATTTTTCCCTTCAAAGAGAGATAGAAAGAGATTTATTTTGTGTGTGAATTTTTTTTCAATCTGACCATTCAACTGGATTTAGATAACACTGGGAGCTCATATTCGTTTTGACCTGGATAGGATTGAGACTCACATGCTGTAACGAATGCTGTCTCCTTGACTGTGGTGTGTGTGTGTGTGTGTGTGTGTGTGTGTGTGTGTGTGTGTTGTGTGTGTGTGTGTGTATGTATATGTGTGTGTGTGTTGTGTGTGTGTGTGTGTGGTGTGTCTGTGTCTGTGTTTTGTGTGCATGTGTGTGCGCGCGCGCGCGCGTGTGTGTGTGTTGTGTGTGTGTGTGTGTGTGTGTGTGTGTGTGTGTGTGTGTGTGAGAGAGAGAGAGAGAGAGAGAGAGAGAGAGAGAGAAAGACTGACAGACAGGGAGAAAGAGAGAGAGACAGAGAGAACAGAGGCAGCGACCTTCTGCGTCACAAATCACTGTCTTTGGAGGGGACTTATGGTTATTCCTTACCAAAACAACAACATAGACCAGCCGCCTTGGCGAAGTTGTTAGCGTCGCGAACTTCCAGCCGGGAAGTCGTAGGTTCGACTCCCATCAGAGTCCTGTGGGTTTTTTCTGCCCCAACCGGCTCCTACCCAGAGTTGAGTTTGCTGCGGACTCAGTTGGGAAGACTGGGACCACACAGTTGAACTTCACCCACCTACTGGATGCGTCTCTGAAGTCTAGCTCAAATTTCCTGACCAACACTGCAATTGTCTGTACTGCTCGGGCCTGGTCGACGCCGGGATGTTTTGAGACAGTAAGCGTGGTAGAGAACAGCCCTGTCATGCAGTCCCGGACAGGAATGAAAATCCATAGCACCATCTTCATCATCTTCATCCTCATCCTCATCGTTCAACATTATTGAAAAAAAGAATAGTGACACGGACAGGCTGACGTGCAATGACTGCAACCATCAATGAACAGTGGTCGTTAGCCTGTTACCTGACTGCATGGTCATCTGCAAACAACCGCGGTCATTGAGGGTTGCAGTCATCTGACCAACCCTCGTTCCACCGTCTCTGTTAATAAACGGGCCCAGGGGTCCAGTCATGATGTGGGTAAGATGTCCCTATTAAGGACACGCCCTGGGACGGTCAGTTGTCCAGGAGATGAAGGTTCGAATCCCGGCAGCCTGACGAGCATCGACAACATGTCCGGCCAGGAGGATCATGGGTGGCAGGGAAGCTGTGTGGAGACCTTGAGGACCGGGGCACCACGCTGACTTCCTGCAAGACTCCGGCATGGCTGTCTGTGTTGTGACTGTGTGGTGGCTGTCTGTGTGGTGACTGACTGTGTGGTGACTGACTGTGTGGTGACTGTGTGGTGACTGTCTGTGTGGTGACAGAGGAATCCGGCATGGCTGTCTGTGTGGTGACTGACAGCAGTCCGGCATGGCTGTCTGTGTGGTGACTGACAGCAGTCCGGCATGGCTGTCTGTGTGGTGACTGACTGTGTGGTGACTGTGTGATGACTGTCTGTGTGGTGACTGAGAGGAATCCCGCACGGCTGTCTGTGTGGTGACTGTGTGGTGACTGACAGCAATCCGGCATGGCTGTCTGTGTGGTGACTCTCTGTTGACTGAGAGGAATCCGGCATGGCTGTCTGCGTGTTGACTGAGAGGAATCCTAAACCTAACCCAATCCATCTGCTTGAGAGATACCAGCAAACAATCCTCTTCAGACTGAGAACTGACCTCTGCCGACTGCTGGGCCACCTCAGACGAATGAAGATTGCCCACAGAGAAAAATGTCCCTGTGGCACTG
>CM065734.1:33616648-33631648 GCA_033310375.1 Conus canariensis | reverse complement strand
TAAATGTGGGGTAATCGTGCCATTAAGTTATGATTATTTGTAAATGTGGTGGCAATTGTAAAGCAATGATTGCTGTACTCAAGTTCAAATCTCAAGAAAGGAAAATGTGTTGTGGTCATTGAACGTTGAGTGGAGGGATGGAGATATAAATTGCTATTCCTTTCTTCCACCTGTTAATTCGATGTCATTTCTTGCCTGCCTCGTGTGAGAGGTCCTTTAGCGAACATTCCTCATTTGTTTTGTTTACTGTTTTACGCTCAGCTCTGTGTTGAGCTGGTGCTACTAATGTATTCAGCAAACACCTCCCCTCGCCCTTCATGCGGGTGGCTGTTAGGATTTAGCAGCATATTTCAGACCATACTGACTGCGGGGTTCTAGTACCCCTTTCCTTTCCTGTTCCTTTTCCTTCTTTTGTTTCTCCTCCCGCTGGCTGTACCCGGGGCTGACGTCCTTGAGGCCGCAGTGTGGGAGCACACGTTCTTCACTGGATGGTCCTACCCCTGTCCGGGACCTTTGACGACCACCTCCTCGTCCGACGGGATGTGTTCTACACTGTGCTTTCAGACTTCACGCAGCCCATGTGACAGCTAAGCAAGTGTGGTTAACTCTGTGTCGTGCTATTGGGGGAAGTGGTGTGGGTGAGTGCTGAGGGTGTCGGCACCGAAAGACTATTCAGAACAGGCCCGTTTTGGACACCCGATTGGACATGATATTCCCAGTGAACTTTGGGGAGGTAAGGGTGGGGGACAACGGGAAGGAATCAATGAATGTGTGTGTTGAAATGCTTATTTGTGACTATGTGTATGTTGTGTGTGTTGAAATGCTTATTTGTGACTATGTTGGTGTGAATAAATGGTGTGTTGTATCGTAATCTTTCCTGTGTGGTCTCTTGCGGAGCGCGTGAGGTCAGTCACTCCCTTCACTCCCTTTTAGACCGATCCTGTCCGGGCCGACCTCCAGGGGCCGGTCGTGACAACCAGTATCTTCGAGCCCTGCAAAATGATGTGAAATCAGCTTATGCAAGCCTCATGGAATGTAACATGTGGACCAGTTTCTGAAAACCCCGCAGGTAGCTTGTAAACCAGTGTCTTTGAGCTCTTGAATAAGTGTACACAGTGATCTACAAGAGCAGTCATACATGTACATCTTCTTGGCAGAAATTTTGCAATGGCGCTAATATTAAATAACTGGCAAAACTGGTATTAATTATTCAGGAACACACGCAGGGGCAATGTTTCAGGACACATTAAGCAACACCATTGTTCGTCGTGCTTCCTCCACTGATTTGAGTTGTATACTGATGATTGTTCAGCGAATACGGCGATTTAATTCTAAGACAAGCCTCATCCATACTATATGCTTTGCCGATCGAGGTACTAGTGGCCGCAGGTACTGGTCTGCGAAATCTGTCAACTGATTCTGTATCCTTTGTTCGATATAACAAGTGCCTTTGTCTGAAAGATGATCCAGCCAGAGAGCAGCGTACCCGAACAAAGCAAAGTTGTCATGGCAGTTGCCAAGACGGTCTTTCCTGTGGGAAACCTACACTCTAGCTCTCTTCCATACAGCACGTGTGGTTAGCTCTGCTGTCCTACCGTTCAGATGTCTTCCATACAGCATGTGTGGTTAGCTCTGCTGTTCTGCCGTTCAGATGTCTTCCATACAGCATGTGTGGTTAGCTCTGCTGTTCTGCCATTCAGATGTCTTCCATACAGCATGTGTGGTTAGCTCTGCTGTTCTGCCGTTCAGATGTCTTCCATACAGCATGTGTGGTTAGCTCTGCTGTCCTGCCGTTCAGATGTCTTCCATACAGCATGTGTGGTTAGCTCTGCTGTCCTGCCGTTCAGATGTCTTCCATACAGCATGTGTGGTTAGCTCTGCTGTCCTGCCGTTCAGATGTCTTCCATACAGCATGTGTGGTTAGCTCTGCTGTCCTGCCGTTCAGATGTCTTCCATACAGCATGTGTGGTTAGCTCTGCTGTCCTGCCGTTCAGATGTCTTCCATACAGCATGTGTGGTTAGCTCTGCTGTGCTGCCTTCAGATGTCTTCCATACAGCATGTGTGGTGAGCTCTGCTGTCCTACCATTCAGATGTCTTCCATACAGCATGTGTGGTTAGCTCTGCTGTTTTGCCATTCAGATGTCTTCCATACAGCATGTGTGGTTAGCTCTGCTGTCCTACCGTTCAGATGTCTCCCATACAGCATGTGTGGTCAGCTCTGGCGTCTTGCCATTCAGATGTCTTCCATACAGCATGTGTGGTTAGCTCTGCTGTCCTACCATTCAGATGTCTTCCATACAGCATGTGTGGTTAGCTCTGCTGTTTTGCCATTCAGATGTCTTCCATACAGCATGTGCGGTTAGCCCTGCTGTCCTGCCGTTCAGATGTCTCCCATACAGCATGTGTGGTCAGCTCGGGCGTCTTGCCATTCAGATGTCTTCCATACATCATGTGTGGTTAACTCTGCTGTCCTACCATTCAGATGTCTTCCATACAGCATGTGTGGTTCGCTCTGCTGTCCTACCATTTAGATGTCTTCCATACAGCATGTGTGGTTAGCTCTGCTGTTCTGCCATTCAGATGTCTTCCACACAGCATGTGTGGTTAGCTCTGCTGTTTCTTTTGCCTTCTAGATGTCTTCCATACATCATGTGTGGTTAGCTCTGCTGTCCTGCCGTTCAGATGTCTTCCATACAGCATGCGTGGTTAGCTCTGGCGTCTTGCCATTCAGATGTCTTCCATACATCATGTGTGGTTAGCTCTGCTGTCCTACCATTCAGATGTCTTCCATACAGCATGTGTGGTTAGCTCTGCTGTCCTACCATTTAGATGTCTTCCATACAGCATGTGTGGTTAGCTCTGCTGTCCTACCATTCAGATGTCTTCCATACAGCACGTCTGGTTAGCTCTGCTGTCCTACCATTCAGATGTCTTCCATACAGCATGTGTGGTTAGCCCTGCTGTCCTGCCGTTCAGATGTCTTCCATACAGTATGTGTGGTTAGCTTTGCTGTCCCACCATTCAGATGTCTTCCATACAGCATGTGTGGTTAGCTCTGCTGTCCTGCGATTCAGATCTCTTCCATACAGCATGTGTGGTTCGCTCTGCTGTCCTACCTTTCAGATGTCTTCCATATGTCATGTGTGGTTCGCTCTGCTGTTCTGCCATTCAGATGTCTTCCATGCAGCATGTGTGGTTAGCTCTGCTGTCCTGCCGTTCAGATGTCTTCCATACAGCATGTGTGGTTAGCTCTGCTGTTTTGCCATTCAGATGTCTTCCATACAGCATGTGTGGTTAGCTTTGCTGTCCTACCATTCAGATGTCTTCCATACAGCATGTGTGGTTAGCTCTGCTGTCCTACCGTTCAGATGTCTTCCATACAGCACGTGTGTTAGCTCTGCTGTTCTGCCATTCAGATGTCTTCCACACAGCATGTGTAGTTAGCTCTGCTGTCTTGCCATTCAGATGTCTTCCATACAGCATGTGTGGTTAGCTCTGCTGTCCTACCGTTCAGATGTCTTCCATACAGCATGTGTGGTTAGCTCTCCTGTCCTGCCATTCAGGTGTCTTCCATACAGCATGTGTGGTTAGCTCTGCTGTCCTACCATTCAGATCTCTTCCATGCAGCATGTGTGGTTTGCTCTGCTGTCCCACCATTCAGATGTCTTCCATATAGCATGTGTAGTTAGCTCTGCTGTCCTGCCATTCAGATGTCTTCCATACAGCATGTGTGGTTAGCTCTTCTGTCCTACCATTCAGATGTCTTCCATACAGCATGTGTGGTTAGCTCTGCTGTCCTGCCGTTCAGGATGAATCCATCGTGTTGTTTGACAAAACTGAAAAGACCTTGCCTTAACGTCGATTTGACCGACGTAGTTCTGCTAATTTTGATTGATGAATTCTGATCGATTCCGCAGAATATTTTTCTCAATTCAACGTAATTTGTACCATGGTTGACTTGTCTTTGACAGAACGAGAAAAAGAAAAAAAGACGTTGCATAGAATGGTGAGTCACATACACATGTATAATGCATAAAACACTGACCTGAACATATTGGCTCACAAACATCTTAATAAGCTCACGTCATAACAAATTTAACTGCACAACAAAATAAAAGAGGTAACAACATATCAGCACAGGTGAAGATGCATTCATCATGGATTTTGTTCCCTTTTCTCTTAAGAACAAGTTTCCGGTTTACTCGTGAGGAAGGGAATGGGGGGTGGGGGGAGGGAGGGTCATCTCAGGTAACGCAATACAAGAAATAAAATGGCTATAAAGGGGATGGGAGAGGGGTCAGGAAGGGGGCCACTGAGGGTAGTCGCCCACAGGTGTGTGCATAAAGTAGTCATATGGGCGGAGGGAGTAGACAAGAAGGAGGTCAAAAGAGTGGAAGGAAAAGGCCTAAAAGAAGGCTTGAAGGAAGAGTGTGGCAGTGAAGGAAGAGTGTGGCAGTGAAGGAAGAGCGTGGCAGTGAAGGAAGAGTGTGGCAGTGAAGGAAGAGCGTGGCAGTGAAGGAAGAGTGTGGCAGTGAAGGAAGAGTGTGGCGGTGAAGGAAGAGTGTGGCGGTGAAGGAAGAGTGTGGCGGTGAAGGAAGAGCGTGGCAGCGAAGGAAGAGCGTGGCAGCGAAGGAAGAGTGTGGCAGTGAAGGAGAGCGTGGCAGTGAAGGAAGAGTGTGGCGGTGAAGGAAGAGTGTGGCAATGAAGGAAGAGTGTAGCAGTGAAGGAAGAGTGTAGCAGTGAAGGAAGAGTGTAGCAGTGAAGGAAGAGTGTGACGGTGAAGGAAGAGTGTGGCAGTGAAGGAAGAGTGTGGCAGTGAAGGAAGAGTGTAGCAGTGAAGGAAGAGTGTAGCAGTGAAGGAAGAGTGTGGCAGTGAAGGAAGAGTGTAGCAGTGAAGGGGAAGGAAGTGTAGCAGTGAAGGAAGAGTGTGACGGTGAAGGAAGAGTGTGGCAGTGAAGGAAGAGTGTGGCAATGAAGGAAGAGTGTGGCAGTGAAGGAAGAGTGTGGCAGTGAAGGAAGAGTGTGGCAGTGAAGGAAGAGTGTAGCAGTGAAGGAAGAGTGTGGCAGTGAAGGAAGAGTGTGGCAGCGAAGGAAGAGTGTGGCGGTGAAGGAAGAGTGTGGCAGCGAAGGAAGAGTGTGGCAGTGAAGGAAGAGTGTAGCAGTGAGGTGGATAGTGAAGATAGGGAGGGGAAGAGGCGAAGGGTGATGAAAGGGAGGTGCTGTTGGAAGGGGAAGTTGAGGCAGGGGAGTGCACGGGAAGAATCTAGGTGACCAAGTTGAGACCCAGTGCATAGTTTGTTATTTTAGTGTAATTCCCGTCGATGTCTGTAATCAGTCACTTCACTGCCAGAAAAACTGTCATCTGTAAGATTAGCTTCAGCTGAGTCTTTGGACTTTGATTTCCTTTTGAACCTGTGAGCTCTGTGTTTCTTTATCTGTAGCATGTTGTGAGTTGTTTTTTCTTTTTTTTACCTGTAGCATGTTGTGAGTGTTCTGTTTCTTTACCTGCAGCATGTTGTGAGCTCTGTGTTTCTTTACCTGTAGCATGTTGTGAGCTCTGTGTTTCTTTACCTGTAGCATGTTGTGAGCTCTGTGTTTCTTTACCTGTAGCATGATGTGAGCTCTGTGTTTGTTTACCTGTAGCATGATGTGAGCTCTATGTTTATTTACCTGTAGCATGTTGTGAGCTCTGTGTTTCTTTACCTGTAGTCATGATGTGAGCTCTGTGTTTGTTTACCTGTAGCATGTTGTGAGCTCTGTGTTTCTTTACCTGTAGCATGTTGTGAGCTCTGTGTTTCTTTACCTGTAGCATGATGTGAGCTCTGTGTTTGTTTACCTGTAGCATGATGTGAGTTGTGTGTTTGTTTACCTGTAGCATGATGTGAGCTCTGTGTTTGTTTACCTGTAGCATGTTGTGAGTTGTGTGTTTCTTTACCTGTAGCATGATGTGAGTTGTGTGTTTCTTTACCTGTAGAATGATGTGAGTTGTGTGTTTCTGTACCTGTAGCATTGTGAGTTGTGTGTTTCTGTACCTGTAGCATGTTGTGAACTGGTCAGCAAGGCACGCATCTTCGCCCCTTTCTTCCTTCGGTAATAATCCTTCCTTTTGGAAAAAAAAAATATCGGTCATAAGAGAGAACAGCTTCATAGTGACAGAATTCCACAGTATGAAACAGTCTATACGGCATTTCATGCAGTGTGGTCCTTTCTTGATCAACGAGCACGTGATAAGTGTTTCTGCCTTTCCATACAATACCATGGCCAGCAGTAGTTCAGATAGTGTCAACAGACTCTCGAAGCAAAATCTGATTTGGATGATGCCTGATGACCAAACCGAAGCTGCATGCCTGTGAAGGGAGCGAAACCTCTCACAAAGGGGCCTTAAGCACTTTAGACGACAAGAAATCCACGAAATAGGTCATCAGCCGATTAACAGTAGCACCCTCATCTATCGCATATGGTCGAACTGTGTCAAGGAGGCTGAAGTGGACAGGTCACTAATTGTCACGTGATAGTTGGCATCCACGGTGGGGAGGACTGTCCCCGGGTTCAAACCTTCCAGATCGCAAAAGGGAGGCAAACGTAATCCACCAGGACCTCAGAGTATCACGTAAGTGCTAAAGGCTCCGTCAGCTGAAGTTGCTTTGTAACCAGACCTTAAAGAACTGGAGTTTTGGGCTTGTCCCGTAGGTATTGTTGTGGGGCACTGTGTTGACGTTTTGTCAGGCTAGTTGAATGTTTGTAGACGTCGTTGTCGTAGCTTCTATAGACTAATAATAATTGTGTGGAAAAGGCCCCCGAAGTCGGAGGGAATTTTTATGTCCATTTGGTGCGAAGTGGTTGCTTGCTAAGCAATTTAGCAGGAATGTGAGTAAATACTGCTGTGTAGAAGTAGGTAGCTCGAGGGGAATTCATTGCGCATGTGACCAAGGTGGTAGAGAAGCACCATGGACAAAGGCATGGCCCAAAGGGATGTCTTTTGTATCCATCCCTACATAAACTGAATGGGAACGAGAGGGGGGGGGGTTGGACAAGAAGAGAACAACAGAGAACACAATAGGAGAGAGAGAGAGAGAGAGAGAGAGAGAGAGAGAGAGAGAGAGAGAGAGAGAGAGAGAAAGAGAGCAGGATAGTTTAGGGTCGAGAGAAACGTGGTCTGGGTGACGGAAGTGACATCAAGGATTTAGGCGTAAACGACAAGCTGAGAAAGAAAGACTGAGTTCCAAACCCAGACGTGGGTGAAAGAAACAAAGAAGATTTCTACGTCGGAGTCCCAGAGACGACCACGGAGACCCAGTCCTGGAACCTGGTTCCAGACAACCAAAGGCGTCACCATCACCCAGTGCTGAAGACAATTTGAAGTGACTTGTTCGAGGAATGTGGTTTGGTGTGCAACTCTGTGTGTGTGTGTGTGTGTGTGTGTGTGTGTGTGTGTGTGTGTGTGTGTGTTGTGTGTGTGGAATCCTGGCCTGGTAAAAAGTCCTTTTAGTATAAAATCCAGGATTAGGAAGTGTTGATCTCTTGTGTTTTGATTATTCCTTTTTGTGTATTTGGATTTTTCATGTTTAATAATAATCAGCGTAAAAACTGTATTTCTTGTTCTCAGTCGTGTAAGGAGAGAAGCGAATGCGTGACATCCTTTTCTCAGAGAGAGGTAAATGGTTGGTGGGTGCATGAGTGCGTATATGCGTGTATGAGTGCAGAGATAACCTTGGTGTGTCAAGCCCGACTAATACATCAACTTAGTTCACTTTAGCAACACCATCACGATTTCCCAGATGAAAGGAATCGTGAGTTGTTCGTGGTTCTCTCCACCTGGGAGCTGATGAGAGTTGTGTCCATTGTGCAGGATCCAAAGGTTGCCGCTATGATCTTGAAAATCAGTGAATGTACACACACACACACACACACACACACACACACACACACACACACACACACACACACACACATATATATATATATATATATATATATATATATATACAATAAACTAATAAATTCCAAGGATAAGTACCGAGCACCATTCCAGCAACTTACAGAGCAGCTTGGTGTTGCAATGACTGCAAGAAATATTCAATTATAAACAAAGCTTGCTCTTATGTCTTAGATTGTCCCCCTATTTCTTCAATCTAAGACATAAGAGCAAGCTTTGTTTATAATTGAATATATATATATATATATATATATATATATATATATATATATCTCCATGGAAATATAATTAACCGATAAAGCGTGAACATAAAACAATTGCGTCACTTTGTGTGGATGTTCCTTCTTTACTTCGTATGGCCAGACAAAAAGACACTATGTCACATGCGGCACCGTTTTCTGTGTCAAACTTTGAAGGCTCTTCAAAGTCAGTGGATCACTCCCACAGGTCTGTCAGAAAAGTAATGATGGAAAAACGGAAGTGCAGGATGACAATTCTTCCGTCATTACATCAGTGACTTTGCAGGGTTTTGCTTTCAAATGAGGGGAGGAGGTTGTGAAAGACAGAAAACGTGAATTAAAAAGAGGGCATTATACTACAGATATAACATCCTGCATTAGCAGTGTGTGGGGGACCATCATAGTCCATCTTGAAATCAGAGCCGTTCAAACAGCCTACTCCGAGGCCTTTCGTCCGCTGAATCGGACTCATCAATGGAACACGGTTGATTGTGTCGGTCTTTCTTTGGAATCAAATAGAGAAATACTACAGTCTGAGCTTCTGCAGTATTCTCACCACCAAGGGTTTTAAAACAGAATCCGTATATGTGTGTATATATACATGATCGCTGACCTATGGTTTTCAATACATTGTTCCCTCATTCATAATCATTCCCATTGTCAGCCCGTCACGGCCCATCGTAGTCGGCTGGGCTATAAACAACATGAAATTTCCATCGGGGATCATGTTGGGTTCATTTTGTCTCCATATGCATCAGCAGGGTCATCATAGCAAGATGCACAATAACATCCGGATATTATCAGTAAATAAACAGTATGGATGAACAAGGTGATCATGTGATTGATATTATCAGTAAATAAACAGTACGGATGAACAAGGTGATCATGTGATTGATATTATCAGTAAATAAACAGTATGGATGAACAAGGTGATCATGTGTTTGATATGATCAGTAAATAAACAGTATGGATGAGCAAGGTGATCATGTTTTGGGAAGATTGTGAAATCGATGTAGACTTTCTCACCTACAAGCACTGAATGACGTACACACCTGGACATGAACATCCTCAATCCTGCCTAGCAGCCTACGAAGAAAAAATGGATAATGCATCGGACAACTTTGTCTTCCACGAAGAAAGAGGTGTTAAGTAGCAAGCGCGGTACACACACACACACACACACACACACACACACACACACACACACACACACACACACATATATATATATATATATATATATATATATATATAGGTTCAAAGATTGTCCCCTATATTTTATACTGTTTGAATAATGCTTTAGGTTTTTCAGCAACTTTTTTCTTCTCCGCACTTTCGTTTGGTTCCATTTTACTACCCTTCGCTGGCTGCTTTGAGGGTGCTGTTGGACTCTTTTTTGAACCCTTGGTGGTGAGAACACCACAGAATTATGGACTGTGGTGTGTCTCTATTTGACACCAAGAGCACAGACACAACCAGCCGTGTCTCCCTGATGAGTCCGATCCAGCGGACGAAAGGCCTAGGAGCAGGCAATACAAATAGATGTGCCTTCGAGAGGGATTACGATGGTTCCCCATGTATGTATGTATGTATATATATATATATATATATATATATATATATGCCAAGGGAACACAGACACGATCAGCCGTGTCTCCCTGATGAGTCCGAATCCGCGGACGAAAGCCTTGGAGCAGGCAATAAGAATGGTTCTGCCTTCGAGATGGATTACAATGGTCCCCACATGCTGCTGGTGAAAACGTTTAAATTTGTAATCTATTTCCCCGATTCTTCATACCCATTCTCCAAAATATACCGCAGGTAAAGAAGTCGAAGATGTTTTCAGTCTTCTCCCTACAGAAGATTTGCCATACAAACAGACACTACAATCCTTGAACAAACATTTCATTGTCATCGCCACATGCCGTGGTATGCGTGCATGCGCTTAGCCAGAAAGAATTATAACAAAATTATTTTTTGATGGAAAGATACTATTCCTACCATAAACATATCAAGGGTCTGCCGTACAAAGAAGTGTTCATTTACACTTTTTCCATTTCTTTTCATGTTTGTTTTTCATTATTTATTCACTTGTGCGGCACATAACTCTTTTGTTCCTCCTGCTCCTAGAGCTGCGTTGGGAAAGGGGTAGGGGGAGTGTGTGTGGGGGGGGGGGAAGTGGGGCTTCGCTTCGGATTCCATCGCTGGTGTCATGGTGGGGCCATGCACCCAAAAGAACTGATGATGTCACTCTTGGATGGTTCACCTACTTTGCTACATCGGGAGTGGATCCACTTCTACTACACAAACGCATGTCGCTTTTATTTTTTTCATTGATTTTATTTTTAACCAATGATACGGTTAGCTAACGAATTTCTCTTTCAACGCCACCTATCATCACGCTGTGAAGAAAGACGTCTATGAATGGTTTTAGGGCTGCTTGCAAGTTCTTCCATTTGGGAGCACGATCTCAGACCCAAGCTTCCAGGGTGACTCCAATCCATGGTCCACCATTAGACTACACTGCCTGGCCACTGCGAAAAAAAAAGGTAGGCAGTAGAAGGGCATCTGGGAGTCATGACCTGGATACGGCCACATTAGAGTGTAAGGAGTTCAGGACCAAGTCTGAGGGCGGTTCTTCTCTGAAGATCTGCTGTCAAGCTCTCCCTTGACTTTGTCCCCACCTGGCCACTGCAATACAACAAGCAGTCGCAGACACCATGTAAGACCTACAGCGAAACAAGATAGAAGATAGATAGATAGATAGATAGATAGATAGATAGATAGATAGATAGATAGATAGATAGATAGTCATCATGTCATGTCATTGACGCGTACCTTTCTAATATCGTTTTCTCAGTCGCAGTCAGTTACGTAGCCGGCCTTGTTGTGTCCGAAGTGTCTGTATACAATTTCATAAGATCACAATAATGAAACATATGTTTGAGATTATTGATAAATGGGCAGCTGGCCTGGTTCAAGGCGATCATCTGTTCAAAAGGTTGTGAAAACGATGTACGTACTTCTTAGATATTGTTTAACATAAACACAAACATTCCAACTGGCCACCCTGCAGTTTTGAAACTACAGAGAAAGCAGACACGGTGAGGGCGTAATGGACTCCCTATCACTGAGATGGATTGTTACCATTCTAGGAGTGTGTGTGTTTGCTTGCATTCCACACGGGAGGATTCAACTCGAAAGGCTTTATGACCCACGCAATGCTTAAAGGGTTTGTCTACGGTTTCTGAATGAGAATCTCCGGAAAGCTATAGACAACAAACTGGGACGTCCATTTTGTGCCCAATTTGAGAATATAAGTGATTGCCCTTTGCTCGTTTGTTTGTTTGTTTGTTTGTTTTCCCTGAATGTTGTTCATTTTGCCTGAAGAAGACCAAAGAGGTCAAAACGTGTTGTGTTTTGTCTTGTAATGTGTTTGTCCTATTCGACCGGTGGATTAGTATTGATTTTTTAAAAACAATATTTCAAGTTCCTTCTGCAGTCGCCTCACTTTGAAACAGACCGGATCAGTCTGGAAGTTGGCCAAGCGCTGGTCTGCAATTTCTCCCAGTGTTGTTCGCGTTGGCAGTGGTGGTCATCTTGAAAGCATTCATGAGCTGTACAAGTTGAGCAGACCTCGGGAAAGAGTACCACTTGCTCCGGCTGAAAGCCTGCGTGGGGGACACAACAGTCCGCTCCGCAAAGGGAACTGAGACACTCAAAGTACTAAAGCAGGCAGACAGGTCAGTCGCTTCATTCGGGCTGAGTTTCAGACCAAACAGAACATCACGACCCTCCTCTTCATGCGGAAAGGAAGAGTATCTGAAAGATAACTACACTACACTTGGTCACATTGGCATGTAGCCGTCTTTCTTTCCCACGCATGCACGGGCGTACTCACACACCCGAATATTGACCCACGCGTGTAAGCTAGCGCGAGATATGTTAATATGTATCTGTTAGTGAACTATGGTATGTGTGGGGGGAGGGGGGTGGTTGGGGAAGTAGGAGGTCCATCTATTGAGAAGAGTCTAGAACTACAGTTTGTCTGAACCCAACTGACTGTATATAGGAAATGGGAGAGGGGGTGTAAATATGCAAGCTAACACAATTTTTTTTTAAAAGCGGGTGTGCGTGTTGGGAAAAGGCAGAGGAAAACCCTGGATAACCCTCTCTTGTTTGAAGGGTGGGGTGGGGTGGAGGAAGACTCCAGATAGTCCTAGACTGACCCTTGGGGGGGGGGGGGGTTAAATCCAGGCTAGCCCAAACTTACCCCCCCCCGGGGGGAGAGGGAGGGTAAGTTCCAACTAGGGGAGGGGGTAAGTTCTAGCTAGTCCTAGAATGACCCCTAGGGTAAAAGCAGGCTAGCCCGGACTTACCCCGGGGTACGTTCCAGAGGGGGGGAGGGGGGGGGGGTAAGAACGGGCTGTTACACCGGAGATCTTTTCGTTTTAAGTGCTTGGATTTCTATATGTGTGGACAATTACTAACATTGACATGAATTTATTCAAACAAGAGGAGAAAACCAAAACAAAGTCTGTAAAGTGTTGCATAGAAAAAGAAAGGGTTGAGGTTTTGATTGGGTAGCCTATTCAACGTGTTGGCAAGAACTCTCACCATATAAAGATAGTATTTACAGTGTACACGATAAACACTATCTTAGTGTTCAGAGCGTACACTGAAAACACTAACCACTACGGTTGTGTATTTCTTTAGGGCAGTGTTATAGCATACTGCTCAGAGCACACGAACAGGAGGAAGGAAAAGAGGCAGGGATGCAGCATCAGGAAGTGTGGAAGAGACATGTCTTTCACCAGCTCTCAGAGAACCGAAGAAACCCGCCAAAGATGGAGACATAGTGTCAGGAAATCGTCAGCGGTGCCTCCCTGATGTTATGAGACAGGGGGAATAAACCTTGTCCTGAAGGACAGGTGAGTCGTATGCAACAGTGCGTCAGTGCTAACAATGAACATTATGCTGACTTTATACGATCACAATGAACTGGAAAGAAAAATCACTCTACCGCCATTTGTTGCGATTTTCGACCTCTCTGGTCTTCTTCAGGCAAGTTTAACAACATTCAGGACAATGAAAACAAAGAACGAACAATCACTTCTCCCCTCAAATTGGGTACGAAATGGTTGTGGAATGGGCTCGTGAGTGTGTGTTCTTCGTGTTCCTTGCCTTGAATATTGTTTGTCTTGCCTGAAGAAGATCAAAGAGGTCGAAGCGCGTCGTGTTCTGTCTTGTCATTTGTATGTCTCTTTCTCTCGGCGGAACAGTAATTCTTCTTTAAAGTTTGTTTCCATTTCTGCCCGCAGTCGGCTCACATTGAAACCAATACAGTCATTTAACGAAGGGGGTGAAAGGCATCCTTCGGTCGGGAAAAAAGGATCACGACCAGATTTTCATTGTGATTTTTCTACTACTGTGCAGTCCTTGCTTCTTGAGTTCCCCTGTTGTAAAATAGGATAGAGATGAGAGAGGGGGGGAGGGGGGGGAGTGGTAGCAAGGCATTATGTGTGTAGAGAGAAGGGGGGGGGGGTCTTAATTAGCAAGGCAGATAAACCAACAACGGAACGGGGGAAAAAAAGGAAACAGAAACGAGGAGGGAGAACATTTTCCTCTCTCAATCAATAACAATCAAAACACTGTGTAGTTGGTTGAGTCTGTCTCTTTTCATGTACGCTTTTTCATGTAGGCAAGCGTTTAGATATATAGACAGACAGATGGAGTGAGAGAGAGAGAGAGAGAGAGAGAGAGAGATTGTGTGTGTGTGTGTGTGTGTGTGTGTGTGTGTGTGTGTGTGTGTGTGTGTGTGTGTGTGTGTGTGTGTGTGTGTGTGTGTGTGAATTGTGTCCATGCAGTCTGTCAGTATGTCGTATGTATTCTTGATGCCAATAACACGCGCATATACACGCACGCGCACGCGCGCGCGTACACACACACACACACACACACACACACACACACACACACACACACACACACACACACACACACACTCACTCACACACACACATACACACACACACACCACACACGCGCGCGCGCGCACGTACGCATGACACGCACGCACACTGGCACAGAAAACACGCGCACGCGTGCAGTTCGCACACACGAATAAACATACGAGCAGAGAGAGAGAGGAGAGAGAGAGAGAGAGAGAGAGAGAGGGAGGGAGAGAGAGGAGGGGAGAGAGAGGGAGAGAGAGAGAGAAAGATGCGGAGGGAGGGGCAGCATGAGCATGGGTGCACCACAGCATGCACACATAGAGACTTATTATTTACTGATGCCCATGTACTATGCGAACACGCCCGCGAACACACATACGCGGCGCGCACCCACGCACACACGCACGCACGCACGAACGCACGCAGGCAACACACACACACACACACACACACACACACACACACCACACGCACGCACGCACGCACGCGCACGCACGCGCACGCACGCACGCACGCACGCACACACACACACACACACACACACACGCACGCACGCACGTACGCGCACACACACCACACACACACACACACACACACACACACACACACACACACACACAGCTGTAATCATAGAAACACCTGCTGTCACAAAGGCATGCCAGCGTGCAATCCTCACAAGAAACGAAAACATACTGCGCCATATTTTTATATTGATAAAAGATTCTAGTTCACCCCCCCCCCCCCCCTGTGTCTCTCTCTCTCTCTCTCTCTCTCTCTCTCTCTCTCTCTCTCTCTCTCTTCTGATTCTTGAATGTGTAGCATGAGGTTAAGAGAGCGCGCGCACGCACGCGCGCTGCGTGTGAGTGTGTG
>CM065734.1:33604148-33611648 GCA_033310375.1 Conus canariensis | reverse complement strand
TGTGACTAAAGAAAACGAACAATGACGCCAGACAACCGATCACTACAAAAGCCTGCAGACAGAGATCCTACCTTCGGAGTCAAGAGACATGCAAATGTTCCTTTCCCGCTTTGGACATATGTCTCTTCGTGACCTCAAACATAAGGTCATCTAACAGAATACAGCTGAGGTTAAAGGTGACACGGAATGGACAGAAAGTCCTGGATGGGCAAACTGACGGTGAAGATGGCAAACTGACGGTGAAGATAAAAATGATGGAATGGAGAGAAAGTCCTGGATGGGCAAACTGACGGTGAAGATAAAAAATGATGGAATGGAGAGAAAGTCCTGATGGGCAAACTGACGGTGAAGATAAAAAATGATGGAATGGAGAGAAAGTCCTGGATGGGCAAACTGACGGTGAAGATAAAAAATGATGGAATGGAGAGAAAGTCCTGGATGGGCAAACTGACGGTGAAGATGGGCAAACTGACGGTGAAGATAAAAAATGATGGAATGGAGAGAAAGTCCTGGATGGGCAAACTGACGGTGAAGATGGGCAAACTGACGGTGAAGATAAAAAATGATGGAATGGAGAGAAAGTCCTGGATGGGCAAACTGACGGTGAAGATAAAAAATGATGGAATGGAGAGAAAGTCCTGGATGGGCAAACTGACGGTGAAGATGGGCAAACTGACGGTGAAGATAAAAAATGATGGAATGGAGAGAAAGTCCTGGATGGGCAAACTGACGGTGAAGATGGGCAAACTGACGGTGAAGATAAAAAATGATGGAATGGAGAGAAAGTCCTGGATGGGCAAACTGACGGTGAAGATGGGCAAACTGACGGTGAAGATGGGCAAACTGACGGTGAAGATAAAAAATGATGGAATGGAGAGAAAGTCCTGGATGGGCAAACTGACGGTGAAGATAAAAGATGATGGAATGGAGAGAAAGTCCTGGATGGGCAAACTGACGGTGAAGATAAAAGATGATATCTCCACTCCCTATCGCAGGACTGGGGGCAAAGAGTTATGAAGGTCTGTAAGGTTGGCGTTCTGTCTTCCGACATATTTCTGCCTAAACTCAGGGCCTGTTGAGTCATTGAGAACGTTTGAAACTTAGTGCCTAGAGCAAAAAACAATGTGAAATAGTGAAGCATAGCGGTAAGTTGTGTGCAACCATTACAAGCATGTCGTCCTTGATTAAAACAGCCCGCTGAGAAAGATGTTCAATCGCTCGTAAACACGCACGCACGCACACACACAGACACACGCGCGCACGCGCAGGCATACACATACACGCGCGCGCGCACGCACGCACATGCACAAACACATACACACACATGCACGCGTACACGCACGCACGCACACACACACCACACACACACACACACACACACACACACACACACATACACACACACACACACACACACACACACACACACACACACACACACACACACACACACACAAGCGCGCGCGCGCCCGCGCGCGCGCACACACTGCAACTAGTTTAGTTTCTTCAAACACACACACTGGTCTTTTAAAGTGAGAGTTTTGCTTCATTTATTATATCATCTGAAACCTGAAGAGCGTTTGTATTACACAAGAGCGCTCATTTCAAAACTGAAACAACATGTTACTGTCCGATTTCATCAAATACAACCAATAAAGAAAAGAGATTAACGGTTGTAGAACATAAAATATTCTTCATGGAAACGGAGAAGTGACATTTTGTTCTGTAGGAAACTGATCAAGCTGAACAGTGACGCCATTAGGTTTTGACAAAGGAATCATATTTACAGGCTCGTGTGTGTGTGTGTGTGTGTGTGTGTGTGTGTGTGTGTGTGTGTGTGTGTGTGTGTGTGTGTGTGTGTGTGTTGTGTGCGTGTGTGTGTGCGTGCGTGTGTGCGCGCGCGTGTGTGTGCGTGCGTGCGTGCGTGCGTGTGTGTGTGTGTGTGTGTGTGTGTGTGTGTGTGTGTGTGTGTGTGTGTGTGTGTGTGACTCAGACATTAATTGTCAAAAGAACCCTTAACAGTCTATGTCACAGCACGTTGTTGTGTGAAATCATAATTAATGGATAGACCATAATTCAAATACGTAATTTCTCTTCCCTTGCCTCTCTGGATATTAAGCCAGTTGTTTAATCCTTCCCACCCCCACATCCACCTCTTGAATGAAGTTGATTTTCTTATAAGTTCGTATCCTGTCACCGATGAATCAATTTAAAAGCAACACATTACCTTTCCATTCATCTAATAAAACATCAGACAACAACATCAAAGAGTTCTCAAGTATGATAGTCCTGAAACATACAGTGTATTTCAGTACCTGCAAGCCTTGCAAAATAATATGTAAAACAATTTCTGCAGGCCTCAGGGAATATGTGTAAACCAGTTTCTGCAAACCCCGCAAATAACGTGTACACCAGTATCTGTGACCTCTGGTATAAGTGTAAACAAGGATCTACAATAAAAAGAAAAACATACACGCCCACCCAAGTCATGCCTTTGATCCGCTCCCCTCGTCCGAACACGCCCAACCATGTCACGCCCTTCGTGTACTCCCTCTGCCCCTATGGGTCAACTTACGTCACGCCCTTCGTCCGCCATCCCCCCTCTGCCCCTATGGGTCCACAGACGTCTCGCCCTTTGTCCCCCCCCCCCCTGCCCCTATGGGTCCACCCACGTCACGCCCTTTGTCCCCCCCCCCCCTGCCCCTATGGGTCCACCCACTTCACGCCCTTTGTCACCCCCCCCCCGCCCCTATGGGTCCACCCACGTCACGCCCTTTGTTCCACCCCCCCCCCCTTCTCTGCCCCTATGGGTCCACCCACGTCACGCCCTTTCTTCCCCCCCCCTTCTCTGCCCCTATGGGTCCACCCACGTGACGCCATCTGTCCCACTCCCTGCCCTATGGGTCCACCCTCGTCACGCCCTTCGTCCCCTCCCTCTGCCCCTATGGGTCCACCCACGTCACGCCCTTTGCCCCCCCCCCCCCCTCTGCCCCTATGGGTCCACCCACGTCACGCCTTTCGTCCACTCCCTCTGCCCCTATGGGTCCACCCACATCACGCCCTTTGCCCCCCCCCCCCCCCCCCCCGACCCTATGGGTCCACCCACGTCACGTCCTTTGTCACCCCCCTCCCCTGCCCCTATGGATCCACCCACGTCACCCGCCCTTTGTTTCCCACCCCCCCTCTCTGCCCCTATGGGTCCACCCACGTCATGCCCTTCGTCCCTCCCCCCCATCTGCCCCTATGGGTCCACCCACGTCACGCCCTTCATCCCCCCCCCCTTCTGCCCTATGGGTCCACCCACGTCACGCCCTTCATCCCCCCCCCTTCTGCCCCTATGGGTCCACCCACGTCATGCCCTTCGTCCCTCCCCCCCCATCTGCCCCTATGGGTCCACCCACGTCACACCCTCCGTCCCCCCCCCCCCCTTTTGCCCCTATGGGTCCACCCACGTCACACCCTCCGTCCCCCCCCCCTCTGCCACTATGGGTCCACCCACGTCACGCCCTTCGTCCGCCTCCTCTGCCCCTATGGGTCCACCCACGTCACGCCTTTCACCCACTCCCTCTATCTTCCGCCCTCCCACCATGCCCCAGATATTTGTGGCCAAAAATGTGTTTAAAGAAATTAATTCATAGTAAAGAGAGTCCCTTCTTTGATCATCTTCATTAAAGGTACCCCCATCGTAATCTTTATCATTGCCATCGTCATTGCTGTCACTACTTTCATGGTGACTCTCAACTGTATGCAGATGCTCATTAGTAGAGTATTCGTGCTTTTCAAGCAATCCTTAAAAATGTTGAAACCATCCACTCACACCAATGTTATTCAAAGGCTGCTTCCTCTTTTTTTGAAATTTTGCACATGCACTCCCAGAATTCTTTCTGATCATTTTTAAAATGCAGTAAATTAGTTACCACTGCATTGTTGAGCTGTTTTGTTTTTTGTTTTTTGTTTTTTTCTCTTCAGCATATGCTCATATTTACGTCTGGCCGTACTGTAAGAAGCACGATCAGGCATAGACAATGTACCACGAAGTTTCTTCAACAAGTTACGGGCCTTTCTTTTACCAGCGCGGCTTTGTTATCGTACCAGTCATCATCTCTTTTACTGCCACCAGTACGTATCTGCTTTTCCATACATTTTGCTGCCCATGTTATGCAATTTTCAAAACCTTTCAGAGAATCATTAACATCAATGTTTATCAAATCAATAGCATCTTCCATTTGAAGTTGTAATTCATCAAAGCAAGGTGATTCTGAGAATAAATCAGCATGCTCTTCATCACATACAAACTTCTTAATCATGTAGACACGATCCCTTTCTTGCACACAAATTTCGCCATCATTTGTGAAACTAACACGTAACTGCAATGGCATATGATCGGATTTGATTCTATCTGAAACGACCATTTCACAATTCCTAGAAATCTCAACGTATAAATCGCACGGCATTGAGAAATAATCATTAACATTGCTTCCATGCTCAGATATGTACGTGAAGCGATCTTGATGGTCGCCCTTACACATACCATTCAGAATGCACACATCGAAGGCAGCACACAAACTAAGTAATATTTTACCATAACTATTAAGTTCCCCGTCTTCAGAATTTGTACTTACATTTAAAGGTCCACTTACGTACATATCATCTAAAACAGCTGTATTTTCTCCTAAGTCTGGAGAAATATTTGCACTTCTACTGTTTAAATCACCACAGAGGATCAAGTAAGTATCGTCACTATCAATTGAAAACCAGCAATCCCATAGAAAATCCTTCAATAAATCAATTCAATTTTCAACATCAAAATGTACATAATACGGCAAACCTTCAGGCGGAACATAAGTACATACGTATATGATGTGTTTCGTTGTTCCAAATAAAGATTTGTCAATTAGAAAAGCACAAAACAAATCACACTCAACATTTATCAATCTAACATATGGGCACAATTCATTCTTTACAAGGCAGATAACTCAAGCCAGAACGCCTACCTTGTGTTGTCAACTTTACCGCCGGTGTACAGTATCAGTATACTCGTAAAAACGAAGACTGAAAAACTTCAACGAAAGACTCAACTAAACATACAAAATCGAGGAGACAGAGACAGAGACAGAGAGACAGACAGACAGACAGACAGACAGACAGACAGCGAGACAAGTAATTCTGCAACTTAAAAAAAAAATGAATACACAAATAAACATATGAAGCAATTAGACCTAAAACTGAAAGATATTGTGGCATAGTCACGGCTACTTCAACACAGTTCAAATTCATTTTTTCGTTAAATTAAATGCGCGTGCCATGTTGAGTTGTGAACTATTCTGGCAAACCAGCATCTCACATACAAATGACCTATACATGCATGGTCATGGATTTGCCGTAGAAAAAAAAAAAAAAAACGTTAATTGAATGATAGTATCCACACATGACGGACAACCTAAAAGGATGATAACTATAATAAAGTCACACAAACTGGACACCATATTATATCTAAAATCCAGGTTGGTCAGTTAGAATACTATACAATACAATTTGTTAGGCAAACACGGTGCGTAAACTGAATAAGGTAACACCATACTTCTGTCTTTTTTTTTAGTAGCTAAATTTTACTACAACCAACAAAATACAGGTACCTTCCCAGAAGGGTACAAACAAAATACAGGTACCTTCCCCAGAAGGGTACAAACTTCAAATTAAGCCTCTGTTTAGAGTTTTAGTTCAGTCAGTATGCCATTTGATGCTAAAGAATGTTTAACATCATATTCCTCAAAATTGGTTTTCTTTCAAATCGCTCATGATCATTTTTCTCTCTAATCATAAATTCTCTGTGTTGCTCAAGTAAGCTGAACTTTCGACGTACACAAGTGTTTTGATCACCTCAAAATTTCTGTACCAGTTCGCCTTAACAAAAAGTGTCTCTCTCTCTCTCTCTCTCTCTCTCTCTCTCTCTCTCTCTCTTTCAATTTCTCTCTCTCTCTCTCTCTCTCTCTCTCTCTCTCTCTCTCTCTCTCTCTCTCTCTCAAGATAGATAGATAGATAGATACGTAGAAAGATAGATCGATACAATTTCACTGGTTTTGTCACACCATTTCAGCTTTCTATTATTTTCACAGCCTGCTATGACTCTGAGCCTGATTGGTTTTGGATGAAAATAACAAATTGGAAAATGTCCTGTTCCTCCAATTATCACTGAATATCGTTTATTTGCTCTTTAGCACACCATCTGGCAGTTGCTCATTTATACTTTTTGGCTGATATTCGGTGTCATTTTTGCATGTGCGTGGCAGGGTGATTGCTAATGGTAGCCACAGCCGTTTGTTTCCTTGACTGCCTCATGTAGTGGGTTTAGGTGATTTCCAGCTGCTCTAAGATAGGCCTTCACCGGTGTGGCCCTTCATGCCCTGCTTTCATTGTGACCTCATCAATATTCCTGTCCACGTCTATGGCCTTGGATTGATTCTGTTGGGGTCACCGATATCGGCAGGTTCATGGGGAATGTCGTTGGAAGCAATTATTGTCATCAGTGCGTGGCATAGCAGGTGGTGTCTTGCGTACGTGGTATCAGAACAGGCACCACTGAACACCACAGCAGTGCAGTGTTTCCTCTGGTGGGTTTCCTCTGCGGACGAGGGGTCAGAATGAGCGGCGTGAGTGCAATGCCACTGAGCTGGCAGAGAAGATGGGACAGAACAAAAGCTGCGGAGCAGGTGGAGGCAGAGCCATGCCGTACTGGCAAGTGTGAAGGAAAACAAGAAGAAACATGACAAAACTGAAGAAAAAAAAACAGAGCCAGATTGGATATTGAAACGAAACCAAAATTAATATTCTGTCCAGAATCTGATCGCGAAGACGAAGAAGAAATAGAGATCTCCATGGTATAATCACAAACAGTAAAAAAAAAATCAATAAATCCACCAACAAAGCGGTTAGTTTACCAATTACAATAATCGACTCTGGAAGAGACTTTAAACTTGTTGTTCAAAATCTGTGAAAGACGCAGAGGAAAGACAACATTCATTTTACAACAAAGAGGTGTTTCAAAACTCTGTTTCAATTTTCGTCTGATATTCCGTTCCAGATTACGACTTTTTCAATACGGAAGTTCAAACGGGAGTCACGCATACGAAGCTGGATTCTTCGTCACGAGAGAGAGAGAGAGAGAGGAGAGAGAGAGAGAGAGAGAGAGAGAGAGAGAGAGAGAGAGAGACAGACAGACAGACAGACAGACAGACAGACAGACAGACAGACAGACAGACAGACAGTCAGAGACAGACAGACAGACAGACAAACAGAACCTCCAATGAGCAGAATTGGCCCGAACATCCAGAGCATTTCCTGAACAAACTGGGAGAAACAGGCATGTTCCTTTCATTGCTGCAAGTGTCACACCGTCTGCAGTGACTCCAAGCAGACATTGAGAAAGCTGCCAGTGAAAAGGCTGACCAATGGCAGGGTCAACACTGCAGTGAAATCACAACATGGGGGACTGTAAGACAA
>CM065734.1:33594148-33599148 GCA_033310375.1 Conus canariensis | reverse complement strand
AGTTTGTCAACGTCTAAGTTTTGCCAGCTAATAAGAATTCCTTTCATAAGATTGTCACTGACGCCCAGAGCTCCATTTCTCGCCTCATCTTTTAAGACAGAAATTTTAAATATCATTGTGAACGTGTCTCCTAATTTTGTGCGTGGAATGAACTGTAATTTTGTAGAAGCTTTCTTTAAAACCGATTCTCTTCTGTGGAGGATGTACTGTTTGTCCCCAAACGGCTTTATTTCGATCTCTTTCCGACTGTTGTCCTCTGGCATAAGACTTACATGTAAAGGGCCAGAGTTCAATGCTTTTCTGAAACTTTTTTGACGGTCAAAAAATGTAAATGGGCTTAAGAATTCAAATTTTATGTCCCATTCTAAATATGGTTCTAAGTGCCATTTGTTGTCAGTTTTTCGAACTATTTTATATTCATACTGACCTGTATTATTTGCTTCTAGATTGCGTAGTTGTTCTAGTTTAGGAAACCTTTTGTTGTCGTCAACCTCTTTGCGCTTATAATAACCATCTTTAGTGTACTCAAAACCATACAAAGTGCCTATCTCACCGTTCTGTTCAAAGTCCTCAACGTCTGCAAGGTCTTTTAATTCTAAAGTTACACACCTCTCAGGCGCTAATGTGACTCCCGAATCGTCTGGTCCACGTGACATTTTTTAAAACAACGTATTATTTTATTTCTAAAACAATGTGCAGGTTATCACATTTCACGACTTTCCCTGTTTTATCTGTGATCTTTATATTAAATGATCTGACCCTCCCACAAGCTAATCTTTTAAACTGTAAATTAGGGAATTGTATAATTTCATAATCGCAATATGCAGCTTTCCCTGATGGAAGAGCTCTTCAAACAGTTGAGGGCCTTCCATCATATAAGTTTTCATCAGTGCTCAGCTCGTCCAAATGAACATAGAGTAATGAATGTAATGCAAGATCGAGCGGATATTCTCCCTCATAAGTAGTTTTGTCTGGTGTAACTATAAATCTATGAAAGGCATGAAAGCCATGATTGCCAGTTGCAAAGCCTAACATTTTAGCTAGCTCTACATCAAAAAGGTAACCTCCTACTTCTTTTTCAGGTTTGAATGTCAACATTATTTTCAAATTTGCATTGTTAAGTTTGAGAGTAATGTCGAAGTTACTCATTGCTTCTTTTAGCGAGCAAAACCCGTAATAACCATCAGGTATGGTTAACTGGCTAATTATGTCTCCACCAAGGTCAAGTTTTTGAATTACATTATTCTTCTTGGATTGACTTATATTAAACCATACGACTTTGTAAAAAATTTCATGGAGTGCAACCCTTCGGGTTCCGCATTTGTTATCAATAGCATACTCTAAAAACGAAGGACTGCCTTGAGTTGTTATTGTTACAAACATTTTTAAAACAAATTTAAAAATGAGTGCATTCAAATATACTAATGCAAAATATTCTGTTGGGCCGCACTACAGTCCTAAAGATATAACAACTGATACTCTCGACATTTCTGTGACTCAGACTGACGCCTTTCAAGTAAAGGTTAGTACTCCATTGAACAGATATCTTAACCCCCCTATTAAAAACGACTACATCCCAAAAGTGTGGTTCAGTCATCCGATGCAGTTTTATCAGAACCAGTTAAACTTTGCTGTGTTTTGTGCATCAACTGGGTGTGGAGTGTCGTATGCTGATCATTTAAATCATCCTGATCCTTTGGTGAGGTCAGTGTATAGATTTCATTTTTATTACACCTTCAGACGTATTTTATCTGAACTGCAAGCGCCATTACCAAATGACAAAACGTTTAATCCATTTAGCAACAGAATAGATTACAAGGCTTTTGAAAGGATCTGTAACGAATTTGATATTGACCCAAAGACAGACTTTAGACAAAAGTTGGATCTTAATCATGGTTTAGGCACTCTTTATTATTGGGGCGTGCATAGAAAGTATAACTATGATTGGAATCCTCCTTACACATCTTTCTCTTCAGGCACAACTGTTCACCTCGGGTCCATAGAGCAAGAGCATAAAACAGCATGGACAACATTTATTTTGGATACTTCTAAGGGTCTAACAAAAGCGGGAATAGAACGAATAAACGACTCCATTCGTACTTATGTTTGGTGTTTGCTAGGTTCGCAAGCACAAACGAGATCAAACATAATTGATCCTTCTACTGGCTTTGACGCCCAAAAACAGTATTTAGCAAATTTAGAGGATTCTATTAATTCTGCAATTGATTTGCCTTCAAGTATTAAAAGGTACCAAAATGTTTTGCAATACGCAAGATCGAAAGTAGACTTTGCTGTTGGCACTGGTTTATACATGCTGCCTTCTGACCTCAGACTTCAGATAGGAACAATAATAAACTATAATAATGAAATCCTTGTGGCTGGTAAAGAAGAGAAGGTCGGAAAAAACGACATAAATTCTAAGCCAGCAATAGCAATAAAAAAAGAAGCCCCACCAATCCCCGAGCCCCCAAACCCCCCCATTCAATCCTTGTGGCCCCAAGAAATAATGACCATGAATATGAAAAGACGGCACTTGTTATTGGATTAACTGCCCTAGGATTACTTGGTCTTTATCTTACTATAAAGTAACCCAACTATTAAGACAACTAATGCCCATAAGTGCTCAGCCATAAAGCCAACTACTTTACTTGCGGCAGACAAAAGCCAGCTAACGATCCCCCCTATTATACCAGGCAAAGAGTCTATTGCCTTACTGGCTAATTTTTTTAGTAAGTTTGCAAGATGATCGAGTTGTTTTTTTACCCATGATTTATCTGATGGTGGTCCTGGTGGCACTGCTCCCCCACCACCGCCGCCTGTAATAGCCAACACCAGTGTACTTATTGCAAATCCTAAGGCTGTTATAACACTTGCTAATGTGACACCTTGCTCTCTAAACAGTGTTCTTATTCGTTCTGCTAACGTCGTGTCTTCATATAAAATTCTGTTGATGGTTTCTCTTATTCTGCTCACTTGAGTTCGTAATTGTTCTCGGTTAGTAGACAGCACTTCTAGTCTTGCTGATCTCTCTTGTTCAAGATCTTTTAGTCTTTGTGTTATTCTTTCTTTAACACCAGGTCCTAAGTTGTGGTCATCAGCCTCAACTAGTTTTTCTTTTTCTCTTTTTATATGCTCATCTAGTTCACCCAGTTTTGCTAAATTGTTTGTTAATTCGCCTCTGATGCTTTTCAAAGCATGATCAAGGGCCGTTATTTCTCTCATAGGTAGCGGCGGATCGTGCATAGTTTTTAATACTGTTTCTTCTGAAAAACTGGTTTCTATTATTTCGTCTGCTGTTGGGCTTAAATCTTTAAGGGGTATGTTTTGTATTTGGTTATCTGTTGGGAGTTCTTGTAGTGTGTTTTGAAGTTTAGCAACTGCCTCACTGTCTAATCTTCGCGGTTTAGCAATGCTAAGGCGATTTTGATCGCTCACACTGAGCCTTTGTCTAATTGTAGTCTTTGCTAAAAACTTTGATGGGTCTGGTTTAGTTGTAAGCTGAACAAGTTGTCCTTGCTCGTTTCTCACAAACAAATGGTCATCTTTTGTTTCAAAATCATTAGGGTCTATAAATTCGGGAGGTTCTTGGCCTAAACTTTGATAAAATGATTTGACCTTACTTTCTGTTAATTCACGCCGCAATGATTGTAATGGATGTGTCAAAGGCGTCATTTCACTCATGTCGTCTCCAGGATCAAAAACATCATAATCTTCTTCTGCCATGTTTTTAAATAATTAACTTTTTATTTTGTTTTATAAAAAAAATGTCACAAGCATATGGCTCGATTCTTGACCCGCATAGAAGACTGAAAGAGCCCTTTGGCGTGAAGGGAAATAAACAGAATATTATTGTTCCAAATAATCCATCTACTATTGATTCAGATCAGATTCTTACTGTCAAATTTCCAGACCTAGGAGCAGATGAAGTGATTGTGCCGGGATCTGCACGGCTTACTTTTAAAATAGAACTTGATTCAGCAACAGACGTAAACAGGACAGTTGTACAGAATCTGGGACGGGCAATCGTTAAGAAAATTTCTATAAAACTTGAGGGGCAAGAAATATTTTCTTTACACAATGCAGACATATTTCTAATCTATTCTGATCTATGGCTAACCGAGAATGAAAGGGCCGATCTTGCGTTTCAAGGAATCGAAAATAACGAAGCACTAAAACACAGAATAGACGCCGAAGATGCTAAAGACGGTAACAAGTATGAAGCTGTAAGTTATGCGTTTGGAAATCGCTTTTCCATACCCTTAGATTTTGAGTTGTTAAAAGCGCATGCGCCATACTTTCAAGGAGCATTAAAAGACAGATTGTCATATGAACTAACTTTTAATGAATACAAACGTGTCATTAGATCGACAGACACTGATTCCAAGTACAGCATTTTCGACATCTCGTTAGAGTTTGACATTGTTAGCAACCCTAACTTAGCAAGGCTGATTGAGCAACAATATCAGTCAAAATTAGCAATATATTACGAAAGAGTGATTCATCATACTAAATATCCTAAAAGCAGGGCAGACACAATATGGAACTTTAGTTTTAGCGCCGCAGCAAGATCCCTTAAAGGTATTTTATTGCTGTGTGAAGATGAAGAACCATTCAAAAGACAAAGTGAAAAGTTTATCAATCCTAAAATAACGAAAGTACAATGTTCAATTGAGGGTAGTCCTAACCAAGTCTACGGTAGCGGGCTTAAACCTTATCATCATTTTGATGAAATAAGAAAATTGTTTGGAGGCGGGAGGTCTAGAAGTCCAACAGTAGACCTTGTGTCTAAAGATCTACACCTTCACAGTGTTAGACTTGATGAATATTTAACAACGAAATACGGTTTATGGATTGACCTAAGGTCAACAGAAGATAACCAGTTGCATGGGAGTGGGAGAACAGTTAAAGACGTAATAAACATTCAAATTGATAAAGAAAAAGAGAGTGATAAACCACTTAATGTACATTTGTTTTTAATATATGATGCGCAGCTGAATATT
>CM065734.1:33589066-33594048 GCA_033310375.1 Conus canariensis | reverse complement strand
ATGGGTCCACCACGTCACCCCTTTCGCCCCGCCCCCCTCTGCCCTATGGGTCCACCCACTCACGCCTTTCACCCCCCTCCCCTTCCCCCGCCCTCCCCCCCATCCCCAGATATTTGTGGCCAAAAATGTTTTTAAAAAAAATTATTCATAGTAAAGAGACCCCTTTTTTTGATCATCTTCATTAAAGGCCCCCATCGTAATTTTTTCATTGCCATCGTCATTGCTGTCCTACTTTCGGGGTGACTCTCAACTGTATGAGATGCTCATTATGGGTTTTTTCGTGCTTTTAAAAAAATCCTTAAAAAGTTGAAAACCATCCACTCCCCCAATTTTTTTAAAAAGGCTGCTTCCTCTTTTTTTAAAATTTTGCCATGCACCCCCAGAATTCTTTTGATTTTTTTTAAAATGCAGTAAATTAGTTACCACTGCATTGTTGAGCTGTTTTGTTTTTGTTTTTTTTTTTTTTTTCTCTTCAGATAGCTCATATTTCGTCGGGCCCTTTTACTGTAAAACCCCACGATCAGCTAAAAAAGTCCACGAAGTTTCTTCAACAAGTTAGGGGCCCTTTTTCTTTTACCAGCGGGGTTTTTGTTATCGTAACCAGTCATCTTTTTTTTTCTGCCACCAGTACGATCTGCTTTTCCATACATTTTGTGCCTGTTATGCAATTTTCAAAACCTTTCAGGAATCATTAACATCAATGTTTATCAAATCAATAGCTTCTTCCATTTGAAGTTGTAATTCATCAAAGCAAGGTGATTCGAGAATAAAATCAGCATGCTCTTCATCACATAAAAACTTCTTAATCATGTAGAACGATCCCTTTCTTGCACACAAATTTCGCCATCATTTGTTGAAAAACCTTTTAACTGAAATTTGGCATTGACGGATTTGTTCTATCTGAAACACCTTTTTCACAATTCCTAGAAATCTCAATTATAAATCGCACGGCATTGAGAAATAATCATTAACATTGCTTCCATGCTCAATATGTACGTGAACGATCTTGATGGTGCCCTACACATACCATTCAGAATGCACACTCGAAGGCAGCACACAAACTAAGTAATATTTTACCATAACTATAAGTTCCCGTCTTCAGAATTTGTACTTACATTTAAAGGTCACTTACGTACATATCATCTAAAACAGCTGTATTTTCTCCTAAGTCTGGAGAAATATTTGCACTTCTACTGTTTAAAATCACCACAGAGGATCAAGTAAGTATCGTCACTATCAATTGAAAACCAGCAATCCCATAGAAAATCCTTCAATAAATCAATTCAATTTCAACATCAAAATGTACATAATTACGGCAAACCTTCAGGCGGAACATAAGTACATACGTATATGATGTGTTTCGTTGTTCCAAAAAAAGATTTGTCAATTAGAAAAGCACAAAACAAATCACACTCAACATTTATCAATCTAACATATGGGCACAATTCATTCTTTACAAGGCAGATAACTCAAGCCAGAACGCCTACCTTGTGTTGTCAACTTTACCGCCGGTGTACAGTATCAGTATACTCGTAAAAACGAAGACTGAAAAACTTCAACGAAAGACTCAACTAAACATACAAAATCGAGGAGAACAGAGACAGAGACAGAGACAGACAGACAGACAGACAGACAGACAGACAGCGAGACAGTAATTCTGCAACTTAAAAAAAAAATGAATAACACAAATAAACATATGAAGAAATTTAAAGACCTAAAACTGAAAGATATTGTGGCATAGTCACGGCTACTTCAACACAGTTCAAATTCATTTTTTCGTTAAATTAAATGCGCGTGCCATGTTGAGTTGTGAACTTTCTGGCAAACCAGCATCTCACATTCAAATGACCTTATACATGCATGGTCATGGATTTGCCGTAGAAAAAAAAAAAAAAACGTTAATTGAATGATTTGTATCCACACATGTACGGACAACCTAAAAGGATGATAACTATAATAAAGTCACACAAACTGGACACCATATTATATCTAAAATCCAGGTTGGTCAGTTAGAATACTATACAATACAATTTGTTAGGCAAACAAAACGGTGCGTTAAACTGAATAAGGTAACACCATACTTCTGTCTTTTTTTTTAGTAGCTAAATTTTACTACAACCAACAAAATACAGGTACCTTCCCAGAAGGGTTAAAAAACAAAAAAACAGGTACCTTCCCCAGAAGGGTACAAACTTCAAATTAAGCCTCTGTTTAGAGTTTTAGTTCAGTCAGTATGCCATTTGATGCTAAAGAATGTTTAACATCATATTCCTCAAAATTGGTTTTCTTTCAAATCGCTCATGATCATTTTTTCTCTAATCATAAAATTCTCTGTGTTGCTCAAGTAAGCTGAACTTTCGAAGTAAAAACAAGTGTTTTGATCAACCTCAAAATTTCTGTTTCCCGTTTTGCCTTAACAAAAAGTGTCTCTCTCTCTCTCTCTCTCTCTCTCTCTCTCTCTCTCTCTTTCAATTTCTCTCTCTCTCTCTCTCTCTTCTCTCTCTCTCTCTCTCTCTCTCTCTCTCTCTCTTCAAGATAGATAGATAGATAGATACGTAGAAAGATAGATCGATACAATTTCACTGGTTTTGTCACACCATTTCAGCTTTCTATTATTTTCACAGCCTGCTATGACTCTGAGCCTGATTGGTTTTGGATGAAAATAACAAATTGGAAAATGTCCCCGTTCCTCCAATTATCACTGAATATCGTTTATTTGCTCTTTAGCACACCATCTGGCAGTTGCTCATTTTTTACTTTTTGGCTGATATTCGGGGTCATTTTTGCATGTGCGTGGCAGGGTGATTGCTTATGGTAGCCACAGCCGTTTGTTTCCTTGACTGCCTCATGTAGTGGGTTTAGGTGATTTCCAGCTGCTCTAAGATAGGCCTTCACCGGTGTGGCCTTCATGCCCTGCTTTCATTGTGACCTCATCAATATTCCTGTCCACGTCTATGGCCTTGGATTGATTTTTGTTGGGTCACCGATATCGGCAGGTTCATGGGGAATGTCGTTGGAAGCAATTATTGTCATCAGTGCGTGGGATAGCAGGTGGTGTCTTGCGTACGTGGTATCAGAACAGGCACCACTGAACACCACGCAGTGCAGTGTTTCTCTGGTGGGTTTCCTCTGCGGACGAGGGGTCAGAATGAGCGGCGTGAGTGCAATGCCACTGAGCTGGCAGAGAAGATGGGACAGAACAAAAGCTGCGGAGCAGGTGGAGGCAGAGCCATTTCCGTACTGGCAAGTGTGAAGGAAAACAAGAAGAAAAACATGACAAAACTGAAGAAAAAAAAACAGAGCCAGATTGGATATTGAAACGAAACCAAAATTAATATTCTGTCCAGAATCTGATCGCGAAGACGAAGAAGAAATAGAGATCTCCATGGTATAATCACAAACAGTAAAAAAAAATCAATAAATCCACCAACAAAGCGGTTAGTTTACCAATTACAATAATCGACTCTGGAAGAGACTTTAAACTTGTTGTTCAAAATCTGTGAAAGACGCAGAGGAAAGACAACATTCATTTTACAACAAAGAGGTGTTTTCAAAACTCTGTTTCAATTTTCGTCTGATTTCCGTTCCAGATTACGACTTTTTCAATACGGAAGTTCAAACGGGAGTCACGCATACGAAGCTGGATTCTTCGTCACGAGGAGAGAGAGAGAGAGAGAGAGAGAGAGTGAGGAGAGAGAAGAGAGAGAGAGAGAGAGAGAGACAGACAGACAGACAGACAGACAGACAGACAGACAGACAGACAGACAGACAGACAGTCAGAGACAGACAGACAGACAGACAAACAGAACCTCCAATGAGCAGAATTGGCCCGAACATCCAGAGCATTTTCCTGAACAAACTGGGAGAAACAGGCATGTTCCTTTCATTGCTGCAAGTGTCACACCGTCTGCAGTGACTCCAAAGCAGACATTGAGAAAGCTGCCAGTGAAAAGGCTGACCAATGGCAGGGTCAACACTGCAGTGAAATCACAACATGGGGGACTGTAAGACAAACTACACAGGGAGGGGGGGGGGGGGGGTGACCCCTGAACTACGTTGTATGGCAAGTGTGATCCTATGAGGACGGTACATCTTCGCCATGGGGAAGCAAAGACGTCAGATCTTGATGCTAGTCTCTGAAAGAAGTAAGGTATTGTCGCTAAGAACCATATCCCCTGTACCTAAGTCTGATGGAGGAACATGCAGACAGAAAAAGTGGTAAGGACATTACTTATGAACTAGAATCAGGGCTATGCCATCCCTTTTTGACGAACTAGAATCAGGGTTATGCACTCCCTTTTTGATGAACTAGAATCAGGGTTATGCAATCCCTTTTTGATGAACTAGAATCAGGGTTACGCAATCCCTTTTAATGAACTAGAATCAGGGTTATGCAATCCCTTTTTGATGATATGCTGAAAAAAAGGTTGAAGACGTTGAGCTGCATTGATAATCTTATGAAAGTGACGGATGGTGGAAGACTCTTTCCTTACTCTGTCTCTGTTTCTGTCTGTCTGTCTGTCTGTCTGTCTGTCTGTCTGTCTGTCTGTCTGTCTGTCTCTCTCTCTCTCTCTCTCTCTCTCTCTCTCTCTCTGTTACACACACCACACGCGCGCGCGCGCGCGCGCTTCCATCCCACTCTCTTCAGCAATTCCCCCTAAAAGAAGATACCAACCATCTGTAATGAAGAAACCTGAATCTTGAATAGACATGAACAAAGGGATCCACTGTGTCTTCTAACATCTCGTTCAAAGATAACATCAGAACAGGCACCACTGACACAACCAAAGAGACTCGGCAGCAGTGCTGTTTTCTCCTCCGGCGGGTTGCCTCTTGATGGCTCGACATTGACTGCTCCCTGTGGATTGCCGGTGCCTGGGCTACGGTAAATGGGGCGGTCTGTGGCTGGGGACGGGGGTTCGAAATGAGCGGCGTGGGGGCAGTGCCACTGACATGGCACAGAAGATGGGACAGCAAAACAA
>CM065734.1:33569066-33584066 GCA_033310375.1 Conus canariensis | reverse complement strand
GTAGTTTTGTCTGGTGTAACTATAAATCTATGAAAGGCATGAAAGCCATGATTGCCAGTTGCAAAGCCTAACATTTTAGCTAGCTCTACATCAAAAAGGTAACCTCCTACTTCTTTTTCAGGTTTGAATGTCAACATTATTTTCAAATTTGCATTGTTAAGTTTGAGAGTAATGTCGAAGTTACTCATTGCTTCTTTTAGCGAGCAAAACCCGTAATAACCATCAGGTATGGTTAACTGGCTAATTATGTCTCCACCAAGGTCAAGTTTTTGAATTACATTATTCTTCTTGGATTGACTTATATTAAACCATACGACTTTGTAAAAATTTCATGGAGTGCAACCCTTCGGGTTCCGCATTTGTTATCAATAGCATACTCTAAAAACGAAGGACTGCCTTGAGTTGTTATTGTTACAAACATTTTTAAAACAAATTTAAAAATGAGTGCATTCAAATATACTAATGCAAAATATTCTGTTGGGCCGCACTACAGTCCTAAAGATATAACAACTGATACTCTCGACATTTCTGTGACTCAGACTGACGCCTTTCAAGTAAAGGTTAGTACTCCATTGAACAGATATCTTAACCCCCCTATTAAAAACGACTACATCCCAAAAGTGTGGTTCAGTCATCCGATGCAGTTTTATCAGAACCAGTTAAACTTTGCTGTGTTTTGTGCATCAACTGGGTGTGGAGTGTCGTATGCTGATCATTTAAATCATCCTGATCCTTTGGTGAGGTCAGTGTATAGATTTCATTTTTATTACACCTTCAGACGTATTTTATCTGAACTGCAAGCGCCATTACCAAATGACAAAACTTTAATCCATTTAGCAACAGAATAGATTACAAGGCTTTTGAAAGGATCTGTAACGAATTTGATATTGACCCAAAGACAGACTTTAGACAAAAGTTGGATCTTAATCATGGTTTAGGCACTCTTTATTATTGGGGCGTGCATAGAAAGTATAACTATGATTGGAATCCTCCTTACACATCTTTCTCTTCAGGCACAACTGTTCACCTCGGGTCCATAGAGCAAGAGCATAAAACAGCATGGACAACATTTATTTTGGATACTTCTAAGGGTCTAACAAAAGCGGGAATAGAACGAATAAACGACTCCATTCGTACTTATGTTTGGTGTTTGCTAGGTTCGCAAGCACAAACGAGATCAAACATAATTGATCCTTCTACTGGCTTTGACGCCCAAAAACAGTATTTAGCAAATTTAGAGGATTCTATTAATTCTGCAATTGATTTGCCTTCAAGTATTAAAAGGTACCAAAATGTTTTGCAATACGCAAGATCGAAAGTAGACTTTGCTGTTGGCACTGGTTTATACATGCTGCCTTCTGACCTCAGACTTCAGATAGGAACAATAATAAACTATAATAATGAAATCCTTGTGGCTGGTAAAGAAGAGAAGGTCGGAAAAAACGACATAAATTCTAAGCCAGCAATAGCAATAAAAAAAGAAGCCCCACCAATCCCCGAGCCCCCCAAACCCCCCCATTCAATCCTTGTGGCCCCAAGAAATAATGACCATGAATATGAAAAGACGGCACTTGTTATTGGATTAACTGCCCTAGGATTACTTGGTCTTTATCTTACTATAAAGTAACCCAACTATTAAGACAACTAATGCCCATAAGTGCTCAGCCATAAAGCCAACTACTTTACTTGCGGCAGACAAAAGCCAGCTAACGATCCCCCCTATTATACCAGGCAAAGAGTCTATTGCCTTACTGGCTAATTTTTTTAGTAAGTTTGCAAGATGATCGAGTTGTTTTTTTACCCATGATTTATCTGATGGTGGTCCTGGTGGCACTGCTCCCCCACCACCGCCGCCTGTAATAGCCAACACCAGTGTACTTATTGCAAATCCTAAGGCTGTTATAACACTTGCTAATGTGACACCTTGCTCTCTAAACAGTGTTCTTATTCGTTCTGCTAACGTCGTGTCTTCATATAAAATTCTGTTGATGGTTTCTCTTATTCTGCTCACTTGAGTTCGTAATTGTTCTCGGTTAGTAGACAGCACTTCTAGTCTTGCTGATCTCTCTTGTTCAAGATCTTTTAGTCTTTGTGTTATTCTTTCTTTAACACCAGGTCCTAAGTTGTGGTCATCAGCCTCAACTAGTTTTTCTTTTTCTCTTTTTATATGCTCATCTAGTTCACCCAGTTTTGCTAAATTGTTTGTTAATTCGCCTCTGATGCTTTTCAAAGCATGATCAAGGGCCGTTATTTCTCTCATAGGTAGCGGCGGATCGTGCATAGTTTTTAATACTGTTTCTTCTGAAAAACTGGTTTCTATTATTTCGTCTGCTGTTGGGCTTAAATCTTTAAGGGTATGTTTTGTATTTGGTTATCTGTTGGGAGTTCTTGTAGTGTGTTTTGAAGTTTAGCAACTGCCTCACTGTCTAATCTTCGCGGTTTAGCAATGCTAAGGCGATTTTGATCGCTCACACTGAGCCTTTGTCTAATTGTAGTCTTTGCTAAAAACTTTGATGGGTCTGGTTTAGTTGTAAGCTGAACAAGTTGTCCTTGCTCGTTTCTCACAAACAAATGGTCATCTTTTGTTTCAAAATCATTAGGGTCTATAAATTCGGGAGGTTCTTGGCCTAAACTTTGATAAAATGATTTGACCTTACTTTCTGTTAATTCACGCCGCAATGATTGTAATGGATGTGTCAAAGGCGTCATTTCACTCATGTCGTCTCCAGGATCAAAAACATCATAATCTTCTTCTGCCATGTTTTTAAATAATTAACTTTTTATTTTGTTTTATAAAAAAAATGTCACAAGCATATGGCTCGATTCTTGACCCGCATAGAAGACTGAAAGAGCCCTTTGGCGTGAAGGGAAATAAACAGAATATTATTGTTCCAAATAATCCATCTACTATTGATTCAGATCAGATTCTTACTGTCAAATTTCCAGACCTAGGAGCAGATGAAGTGATTGTGCCGGGATCTGCACGGCTTACTTTTAAAATAGAACTTGATTCAGCAACAGACGTAAACAGGACAGTTGTACAGAATCTGGGACGGGCAATCGTTAAGAAAATTTCTATAAAACTTGAGGGGCAAGAAATATTTTCTTTACACAATGCAGACATATTTCTAATCTATTCTGATCTATGGCTAACCGAGAATGAAAGGGCCGATCTTGCGTTTCAAGGAATCGAAAATAACGAAGCACTAAAACACAGAATAGACGCCGAAGATGCTAAAGACGGTAACAAGTATGAAGCTGTAAGTTATGCGTTTGGAAATCGCTTTTCCATACCCTTAGATTTTGAGTTGTTAAAAGCGCATGCGCCATACTTTCAAGGAGCATTAAAAGACAGATTGTCATATGAACTAACTTTTAATGAATACAAACGTGTCATTAGATCGACAGACACTGATTCCAAGTACAGCATTTTCGACATCTCGTTAGAGTTTGACATTGTTAGCAACCCTAACTTAGCAAGGCTGATTGAGCAACAATATCAGTCAAAATTAGCAATATATTACGAAAGAGTGATTCATCATACTAAATATCCTAAAAGCAGGGCAGACACAATATGGAACTTTAGTTTTAGCGCCGCAGCAAGATCCCTTAAAGGTATTTTATTGCTGTGTGAAGATGAAGAACCATTCAAAAGACAAAGTGAAAAGTTTATCAATCCTAAAATAACGAAAGTACAATGTTCAATTGAGGGTAGTCCTAACCAAGTCTACGGTAGCGGGCTTAAACCTTATCATCATTTTGATGAAATAAGAAAATTGTTTGGAGGCGGGAGGTCTAGAAGTCCAACAGTAGACCTTGTGTCTAAAGATCTACACCTTCACAGTGTTAGACTTGATGAATATTTAACAACGAAATACGGTTTATGGATTGACCTAAGGTCAACAGAAGATAACCAGTTGCATGGGAGTGGGAGAACAGTTAAAGACGTAATAAACATTCAAATTGATAAAGAAAAAGAGAGTGATAAACCACTTAATGTACATTTGTTTTTAATATATGATGCGCAGCTGAATATTCAAGATAACAGATTGAAAGATATCCAATACTAAATTATTTTTATTTTAAAAAAGCATGTCTGTTACGACTTATCCAAAAGTGCCCAAAGAAGAGATAGCTGCTGCTGTAGACATAAAAACTTTCAGATTAACCAACATTACACAAATGCAACAAAAACTAGAGCAGGACCTTTCAAAATACAGTAAAACCAAACGAAGGTATTCTGCTGTCTTTAATGCTGTTACATATGTTAATACTGGAGCATCGATCACTAGTGCTCTATCAGCAGGAACAAGTGTAGGTCTCTTAGCAACAGGCGTAGGTGCACCGGCAGCTTTACCTCTAGGTGGTTTGTCTTTAACTCTTGGCCTGTGTTCATTGGCTGTAAGTGCTGTCAGCAAAAAAATAAAAGCTAAACTCCAGAAGCACACAGCTATGGTTCAACTAATAACAGCTAAACTTAGTTCGTTCAAACTGATAATTGATAAAGCACTAGTTGACTCAAACATCACGGATGAAGAATTTAGTCGCCTACAGGCTGATTTTGAGGACTACAAAAGACAAAAGTTTGATCTTCAAAGAAAGGCAAGGGCAACTTTTTCTCAACAACCAGACACCGACCAGATAAAAAAGGAATGTTTAAAAAAAGTAAACGAGACATTAAACTCTGTTCTAAACAGCTCACATTAACAACCCCAAAGGGCGTTTATACTTTAGTTTATGAGTCCAAGCACAAAAAGACCGTTGATATTGATTCTGATTAACTTTTATTTTTTTGATTTAAATAAATATTTTGAGTTAGAAAAGAAGCTCAACATGGATAAGATATATGAAGGTTCAGATGAATTGTTTGAAGCAATGCTCGAGGAAGAGCGTTTGTCAAAAGCTTTAAATGAGGTCGTTTTAGAAGTTATTGATCCAACAAAGGTACAGGCAAGCGTTGAACATGCTATTTCTCAAGTTCCAAGTAAACTAACAATAAACCCTCCAGTTAAAGTAAGGTTAGTTGTTTTAATCGACTATATAACAATAAACGAAGAAAATCTAGAAGTCTGGGTCTCAACTAAACAGCAGACTATTCTTTCTTATAATGACTTAACACCCGGTTGGGCAGATCAACTTCTTACACAGTTTAATGAAGCCTCTGAAGCAGCTAAAATGAGAGGCTCTGGTTGGTCAGAGGGCGAAGTCCTAGACATCAGATTAAGACAAGCTAAGTATGAGCCAATTGTAGGCAAGGCTTACATTCCACTGCCTCCAACATTAGTTGCAAAGAAAGCAGTTCTGAACATAAAGAATTCAGACAACAAATGTTTTATGTGGTGCGTTCTTGCTAGGCTGCATCACGTTGCCAAAAATGCAGAGAGAGTATCTAACTATTTACAGTGGGCCAATAATCTTAACTTTAACGGCCTTGAATTTCCTATGGCTGTAGACAAAATTGATCAGTTTGAAGAACAGAATCCACCAATAACTGTTAATGTCTACACATGGTCTGAAGAAACCAACCTTCTGCCAATTAGAGTGTCAAAGAACAGTCCAACAATAGGCGAACCAACCAGGAGTCATGTAGACTTACTCCTAATGCAAAGCCTTAATGGGTTGCACTACACTCTAATACGCACAATGAGTAGATTACTAGTGCATACTACAAAACAACATAGCAAACAAGAATTCTGTAGAAAATGTTTAACAAGAATTCCGTCCGTTCAAGCTGCGAGTGAACATATAAAACATTGTATTAGCCCAGTTGACTGTGATACAGAACTAATTACGCCCGGAGAAGGCAGTAAAGTTAGTTTTAAGAACTGGAAACGGTTGCAAACTAGTCCATATGTTGTTTACGCAGACTTCGAATCACTCATTGTTCCTTATGAAGGACCAACCCTACAGAAACTTCCTAAAACAGTCTTAATGAGTAATCATCAGATTTGCTCATTTGCCTTCATCATTGTTAGGTCGGATGGCGCCCATTCAAAGCCAGAATTATACAGAGGACCAAATGCTGCAAAATACTTCTTAAAATGCATGCAGCAAGTGCGTAATGCCTGTTCTAATAATCTAAACTTATCTGAAATCATAATGACGCCTGAAGACCAACAACAGTATGACTCAGCCACTCACTGTTGGATTTGTGGTTTAGGCCTCTCCCCAGACGCAGAGAATCCAACAGTAAGAGACCATGATCACATTAGTGGAAAGTTTAGAGGAGCAGCACATAACAAATGCAATCTTCAACTAAAGTTTGAACCAAAGACATGGAAGCTGCCTATATTCTTTCATAACTTGCGAGGTTACGACTCTCACCTTATAATGCAAGCAGTAACTAGCGACTTCAGGGTGTCATGCATTGCACAGTCATCAGAAAAGTACATGTGTTTCACTTTAAATAACATGTCTTTCTACGACTCTATGCAACACATGATGGGTTCATTAGAGTCACTGGCTATGTCCTTAAAGTCCTGCCCAATAACAGAAGAATATTTTAACCCAACTCTTGTTAGAAAGAGCGTTTACCCTTATGAGTACATGAACAGTTGGCAAAGGTTTGACGAAGATACACTTCCGCCTAAAGGCGCGTTCTTTTCTAGTCTCAGAGGAAAGGACATCAGTGATTCTGATTACCAGCATGCTCAAGATGCGTGGCAGAAGTTAGAGTGTAAAACAATGGGAGACTATCATGATTCCTATTTAATGGCGGATACCTGTTTGTTGGCGGACGTCTTTGAAAATTATAGGAAGACCTGCATGAAACATTACAGCCTGGATCCCGCGCATTACATTTCTGCGCCCGGGATGAGCTGGGACGCTTTCTTAAAATTTACTGGAGTACAAATTGATTTATTGTCTAACCTGCCAATGCTTCAGATGATTGAAAACGGATTGCGTGGCGGAATCAGTATGGCGTCGCACCATTACTGTAAAGCAAACAACAAATACTTGGACGACTATGATCCAAGTAAAAGGTCTAACTATCTCATGTATTTAGATGCAAACAATCTGTATGGATGGGCAATGGCGCAATCACTTCCATTACGCAACTTTAAAATGTACACAGATACGAATAATATTCAAAAAGCATTAAAGTGGTTGGGCAGTTTGACGCCAGATCAACAGTGTGGATACATTCTAGAAGTTGACTTAGAATATCCTCAGAAACTCCATGACCTGCATAATGACTATCCATTAGCAGCAGAAAGTCTAAAGATGGCAAAAACAGAACCACCTAAACTTGTGCCTAATCTTCGAGGCAAAAAAAATTATGTCTGCCATTACAGGCTTCTACAATTTTATTTAAGACATGGTTTGAAGTTGACAGCTGTTCATCGTATAATTGCTTTTGATCAAGAACAGTTCATGAAACCATACATAATGAAGAACACTGATCTCAGAACTAAATCCACAGATGCTTCAGAAAAAGACTTTTTCAAGTTGATGAACAACAGCTGTTTTGGAAAGACTATGGAGAATCCGCACAAGCGTAAAGATGTTAGATTGGTCACCAGAGAGAACGATGCAATTAAGCTAACTTCTAAACCTAATTATCAGGACTTCAGAAGATTTCATGATCAGCTTTTTGGCATAATGATGAAAAAAAAGAAAGTCAAATTGGACAAACCTGTTTTTATTGGGTTTACTGTTTTAGAGCTGTCGAAGCTTTTGATGTTAGAATTTCTTTATGACTACTTTAAACCCTTGTATCCTGAGTCCAAAGTACTTTACACAGATACAGATTCCTTTGTTATAGATATCCCTACTGAAGATATCTATAAAGACATGGAATTAGAAGTAGCTAAAGGGCATGCGGGATGGTACAACACATCTGATTACCCTAAAGATTCGCCTTTGCATTCAGTTATTAATAAGAAGGTTTTAGGTAAGATGAAGGATGAATTATCTGGTGGTGTGATCAAGGAGTTTGTTGGTTTGAGGTCGAAAATGTACAGTCTTTCAAGCCAAAAAAAAGTTGTTAAAAAAGCAAAGGGAATATCTCGCAGTGTTGTGCAGTCAAGCATATCCCATGACAACTATAAAAAAGCATTGTTTGACAATAAGACTTTTCATCATGACAACGTAAAACTACGATCTAATCTACATGAGATCAACACAACTGTTGTAACAAAGAAGTCATTAGATAGAACAAACACAAAACGTGTGTTTGTTAATCCAGAGTTTTCATATGCAATCGGGCATTGGAGAATAGTATAATCATATGGGCTTATATTTTTCAGCAATCGCACGTTCAATTATATCATCATCTAATTTAGCAAAATTAATATTATTTATTAATGCTAGATGTGCTTTAATTTTTTTTGTCATTTCGCAATATTCATGTTCCCATACCCATAAATCAAAATAAAAGCTTTGGGGTTTAAAGCGATTGTCTGGCGATTGTTCTAGCCAAGGATTGTCAATCTTCTCAAATACTTCTTTAATGATATACTGATACTCAAATAAATCTTGCATTAATTTTAAAGACTTTTCCTTTGCCATTTCTGCCATTTCCCTTTGAGCTTCCATTTTAAACCCAAATGTATTTGCGTAGATTAAAACAGTTCGTTAAGCTTAACTATATCATCACCCAATTCAACCAAATTATTTTTCATTACTGCTAAATGCGCTCGAATTTTTTTAATATATTCCCAATCAAAATTTGAGGTTTTGTCTAGCATGGCATAATCAATCTTCTTAAATATTAGTCTAATAGCAAGATTATAATCAAATATTTTTCGCATTATTTCTAAGGACTCTTCCTTCACCATTCTTGCTTCCAGTGCCATTTTACGTAAGGATTCTTCCTTTTCCATTCTTGCCGCCATTTTAATTTAAATTAAAAAATAATTAAGCGACTGGAACTGTGTCTGGAGGGATTATCTGCAGTTCTTCCTTCACAAAAGATCTTTGAGGGGCCGGCCGTTTTGTTGTGTCAGTTTCTCGTAAATAATACACGGGTGGATTCATTTTCACAATTTTTTTTATCTCATATGGATCAACACTCCAAACTGGATCTGTTGCCCTGATGCGAGTGTCCCCTTCTGCTTCTCCCGGCGAATAAAGGTACCTTACTTTCAAACCAAATGGTAATAGTTTGCTTGATGAAGACTCTCCTTCAACAACATTTATTGTTTGTTTTCTGATTGCTTGTACTGGTTTTGAACCTTTAAATTCTTCATTATTCATTGCGCGCAAAACTGAGGGCAGTCTTCTAACCCATTCTGTGTTGCGAGAATTGTCAATCAGCTCTCTGTGATACTGGTAGGAGAAAAGTCTTTCAGATAACTGTTTGTTAAAGTTTTCAACCAAACCCTGTGATCTGTGAACTCCTGGAATGCCTCTTTTAATGGTAACTCTATGTTTTAACAATAATTGATTCACTTGTCCTTTAAATTCTTTCCCATCATCAACTTGAATCATGCGAGGATAAGTTAAAGGGCCTCGTTGATATATCAGTTGTATAGCGACAGCAACAGCAGAAGCACTCTTTTGTGTTAATGGTTCCGCATCTTTGTATCTTGAAGCTATATCAATGACTGTAAGTGCGTACTTAAATCTTTTTCGTCTGATTGTATCATGGGGTAAATATAGAAGATCCATTTGATGGGTGTCGTTTGGAGTTATATTCACAAAGTGTGGTCTTTGTATTCGTTTGGGCGCTGGTAGATAAATTTGCCAAATCGCTTGTTTAGATAACCATTCCTTTGCTGTTTGTTCACTGACTCCAGCTGCTTGGCTTAGCTTTTTAATTGCTGTTATTCCCTTCCAATATCCTTTTGGCGAATAATAGATCTTGTTCATTTTTTATTCAGCCAATATTATGTGCAACAAAATACACAGCGGTCATGCCAAAGACAATAAACAATATTTCTTGCATCTTTTGTTTTTCTGATGGTTGATAAAAGTCGCTAAATTTTGGTGGAGGCAATGTCTCGATTGGCTTGCCTGTTACTAGAAAATATTCTTTTATTGCCTGGTCAACATCTTTAAATGTGTAAGCTGCATGTCCCTGTTGTTTAAGTCTGTCGTTAATAAAATCTAACTGCTCCATTCTTTGCTTTTCATAGGTGTCTTGTGCAGCGGCTAGTTGCTCCATAGCTCTGTTATGTCTTTTTCTCTCATCGTTATTTTGTAGTTTACTAAACGCGTAATTACTTCCGCTGAAAGCAAGCGCGTTAACCACTGCGCCGCCTATCATCATTACGAGTGAAGCCATTTTTATAAATGTATTTTTTTTACATATTTATATTTTCTGGAATTATTCCTTGCTTAACTAGAAAATCTTTCGTAGCAAATGAAGCTGTAATGACAGCAATCAACTTTGCTGAGTCTTCAAAATCTAGCTTGCCAAGATCTGCTGGTTTTATTCTTAACAAGCTTTTACCCAGCATTGTGTATCCTACACTTAGGCCTCCAATAACAGCAGAATAGTATACAAGGTTAGTAATAGTTTTTTCGGTGCTCATTTTTAAAAAATAAAATAATATTTATTCATTAATAAAACATGAACTGCGATGATTTACTTCCTGAACTTACAAATGATCAAGTTGATGACCAAGCTATTATGCGCCAAAAGGAAAGGCTGTATTCTTTAGCAGCATGTGGAAAAACAAAACAGTACCTTGGAAATGAATTCAGCATAGAACAGATACAACAGATGTCGCCACAAGACATTGTAAAGTATCACAACAGGTATGAAGCGCAACTGGGGTCAAGAATGGTAAAAAGTGTTGGGCAAACGGTTCTTAGTTTGTACACTAAACTAGTTAGTAGATTTGCTCCCATTGATTCTGAACAAGATTTTATGTATGATTTAACACAGGATCCCGTTTTAACAAAGTCATTAGAGTCTCTAGGATGTGATCTATATTACAGATTTGGAACATTGTTATCGCCATTAATCATGGGATTAATTACTTTTAATCATATAGATTTTGTTTCCCTTCAAAATGACCGAGCCAGAAAATCAGCAGAAAACATTGATGGAGAAAGTGACCAGTAAAAAGCCTCCTCATCCTGGGCGTGTTGCAGCAGGAAAAAAATTAGCAGAGTGGAACAAACAAAAAAAATTAATGTTGCAATCACAGAATATAACTCATAATGAAAACATAACACCGCCAACGCCAACAGTTGTTTCAATGCCAGCTGTAAATACACAAGTTGATTCAAGGCCTGCAACACCAAAGTCGTCATGGATTATTTGGATTAAAAGAGTTGGCATTTTTGGCGTCATTGCTGTTGGTGGGGGTGGTTATTACGTTTATAAAACATATAAAGAAAGACAGCAAAAACCAAAGCAGCCCAAAAAATCACAGCCACTAAATACAAAATCTGAACAAAAAAGAATACCAGAACCGCCAACAACAAAAGATCATTTTGATCCATTTCAGATGGAATAATATTTCAAGAACTTAATAAATAATTATAAGTGACTTGAATAAGAACTTAATAACGACTTGATGACGACTTGATAAAACTTAAATAAGAACTTAATGACGACTTGATAAGAACTTAATGACGACTTGATGACGACTTGTTAAGAACTTGAATAAGTACTTGAATAAGAACTTGTTAAGAACTTGATGTTGACTTGTTAAGAACTTGAATAAAAACTTGTTAAGAACTTAAATAAGAACGTGATGCCGACTTGAATAAGAACCTAGAACGACTTAATGACGATTTTTTTCACAATTAATTGTTACATTCTTTTCCGGGGAGACAACTCCCTTCTGCCTTTATGTAGTATCTAGGTCAGACATGTCTGGCCACGGCTTACTCAACTGCACAATAGCCGAGTCGAAGCGCCGCACTGTTTCCGGGTTCGTGTCAAGTTACACATAAGGGCGCCGGGCCGCCCACGCGGCATTGTATAAATTTAGCCGGCTAAATTCCCCACCGGCGTCGTTTAGTACAGGCGTTAGACGTCATTGTATAAATTTAGGCGGCTAAATTCCCCACCTCAAAATAATCTTTTCCCAATTTTATGTATTAAAAGCAGCATTTTTATATTTAAATCTAAAAGCATTTAAAACAAATATTTATTAAAAAGTAGTGACTAAAAAGTAAGGTAAGATGCACTTTGTTATTTAGCTTTTGGTGTTGTTTTAACAACTTTAAAAACAACTTTACTCTAGGCAAATAAAAACAACTTTACAAGTAGACACCATGTAATTGTAAAGCGTTTGTTTGTGTACAGTATATATATAAATCTTGAAGTTAACAACATTGGGGATATGCCTGCAGTAGTTTTAAATACTTGGTTGTCATGGCATTGAAAAGTCTAAATTTGCCCTCTTCCCTGCCCTCAAGTGATCCTTCCTACTTTCGTATTGGGTCACTGGCGGCTATAAACGCCCGTAAACCCAGAATATGGTCACTGGCGCGGCTATAAACGCCTGTAAACCTAAAATGGTCGCCCTGGTGCGGCTATGGGAAGGACCACTAAAATGGGGGTGAGGGGATTGCCCAAATTAGACAAATAGAAAGCAGGCAAACAAGTATAAAAGTATACTACTGTTGGAGGCATATTCCCAAAACCCTTCACATCTGGCCGTGTTATATGTGACCCTCTGGGTCTGGCTTGGGGCCCTAGGGCGCCATAGGGTCTCAAGTGAGATCCAGAGGTGATCAGTAATGCGGCCAGATGTGAAGAGTTTTGCAGAAATTTTATTTCACATTTGATGAATGTATGCGTGAAAATGATGTTATTGATCAAGAAAAACTTAAGTCTCAAAAGTTTTCTAAATTAGTATTAAAAACAGATAATCCTACACATTATGTATGTTTGTAAAGTGTTTACTATTAGAGAACTATAAAATAGGCATTCTGGGTAAGCCGGCGGAGCAACAGCGAAACCGGCTTTAGCCGGTTGGAGCTGGCGGAGGTGGGTGAGCCAGAATGCCTATTTTATAGTTCTCTAAAGTCCCTATTTACTGGTTGGTAACCAAAGTCAACCTTTACCTTATCCACTCTGTTAATTGCTATATTTGTCCACTGGAATCCGAAGTACGCTTTACCTCTTGGGTATTGGGCTAAAATTAAATTCCCTTACAATGTTGTCGTTGAACAGGCGAGCAGCTTTCAAGATGGTCTCCACATTAACGTCCCAATTAGGTGGCAGAAGTACCGTGGTTTGAAATGTCAATACAGCACTCAGTTCTAGAAGAAGACTCAGACTCACACTCAGACTCAGATTCAAATTGTCACGAGAACCCTTAAGGCTCTATAGACACAGCATGGTATCATGAGAAATCATAATTAATGGATTGGCCATACTTCCTGTGGGTCTATATACGGAGCCGTTATTGTCTTTTCACATTCATGCAATCATGAACATATTTTGCAACATGAATCTTTAGGTCGTCATTGCCCAGTATTTCACCAGGGCGTAGATTTTGCAAGTTTACATTAGGAACATCTTTTGATAGCTGTTCTGTTAGCTTCACTCCTAGCAGTGTGTATCGAGCAGCTGTCCAAAAAATGAATTTCATGTTGGACCACACCACATGCTGAGCAATTGTTGTCTTCTCTCGTGTATCTACCCCTTTCTATTTGTGGATTATGTGTGTTGACGCGAAGTCTGCTGAGATCACGTCACTGTCTGAAGTTTTTGACGGTCATCATGTACGGTTCTGTGCGGTAGTTTTCTGTAATTTTATTGTAAGATTACAGTCTGGAAGTGCGTCTTTTTTGCTGTTTCCAGAAGTCTATGTACTTAGACTCTAATTTCTCTTTGATGGCATATTTTGTTTTCCCGATATTAAAGGTTGATTGATTTTTCCAGAGATGATCCATTCGCAATTTATGTAAAACAGTTAAGATTCATTCTAACCATGCAGTGTTAGATATTTCTACATTCTGAAACATGCTGTTGTATGACTGTTTGAGGTAGGACGAGTTGTCTGCTTTTGTTAGGTGTAACCAGAACCGTAGTGTGCGTGTCATTTGTTTATAGGCTGATTGGGAAACGACCAAGTTTTGCTAATGATGGGAGATTCATTGCCTTTAAGCGTTGGCCTGAAAGGTTCGTGCAAAGTGTGTGTGTGTTTCATCGTGAGAGAACGCCTGGGACAGACATAGTTGGGAAAAGGTGGAAAGATGAATATTGTTCATGTCATGATCAGCATAAGGAAACCACACTTCAGCGCCGTAAGTTGATGCTAGTGCAATCAACATATCACCAAGGTGCGTCATTACATCCAGATTCAGTTCTGTATCTGCACTTGTCCTTCTCAGTGTTATCCACCTATTTCAGCTGCCTCTTAACAAAATGCTGTTATGTGGCCTCTGATTGTTTTTTTTCAAAGGCGATTTGTTTTACATATGCTAAGACTTATCATTTACGTTACCTATGTATAAAGTACGCGTTTCGACTTGCGTAGAGAATTGAAAACTTATCATGAGTCAGAGACAATGCAGTGCTAACTTTTACCGTTGCGACACTTCTGCTTCGTTTGGAACTGGCCATCCCAATGAGAGTAAGACACAACATGCAAGACGAGATGGGTTCAGAGAATGGGCAGGGAAGGAGAGTATAGAGGAGGCAGAGGACGGTGGAGAAAACGACTTTTGCTCAGTTTCCTTCGGAGGTGAAAAGTTCATTGTACTGTGAAAGAATCAAAGTGACCCAGATCCAGCCAGAGCAGTTACCTACGATTTCTCAATACGAGTTTTAGTTTTAAATTGGTCAAAATCCTCGTCATCGCCTCAGTTCAACGTATTATTTAATGTATAGGATAATCTATCCCTTTCGGATTTTTTCTCTTCTCGTCAGCTCTCGAAAATGTTGAATGATTCCAGTCACAACGGCAAACCTATGTTGCATAGGCATTTTTGCTAACCAATTATGTGAAATTTTGCTTCTTTGGTCTGAATTCTTTTTTTGTTAATTCACCACAAAGAACGCTTTTGCTATACTTGACGAGATGCATGTACTCGTTTTCATATATTTAGTAAAATTTATTATGTAAACAATTTTCCTTTTTTTAT
>CM065734.1:33549066-33564066 GCA_033310375.1 Conus canariensis | reverse complement strand
TCCTTGTTTTCCGTTTCATTTCCGCTGGCTTGGCCATTCCCCTCACACTCTGCAACGTCATCGTCTTTTTACACAAAAACATGCGCAGTGCCACGGCTGTCTACGTCACTGGATTGAGTGTAGGGCAACTAGTCTACGTCACAGGCTCGAATTTGCCGGACATTTGTTTGCTGACGTTTCGAGATCCGTTGAACGACTGGCTGTACCTGGTGTTGTTTCAGTATGTCCGTGTGTACTGTGGTATCGTGGCCAGGAGAGGAGCTTACGTAGTGATGAGTCTCGTCTCCTTAGAACGACTCTACGCCGTTGTCCGACCTCTTCACGTCCGACGTTTCCTTCTCTCACGGCATCCTGTTATCTGTTTGATATCAACATACATCGTCACTGCTGTGCTGCATGTATACATCTTGACCAAAATAGAAATTAAGGGTTTTCGGAAAGGACCGGAAAAGATCATGGTTTACAGACCAGTATACACACAGCTGTATCTTCAACATAAAGCCATCAATGACGCGTTCAGCTTGGCAGCCAAAATCTTACTGACGTACTGTGGACTTCTGTGCCAACTCTTTCTGAACATCCTGACAATCTGCTGTCTGCAGCATCACAATACAGCGACCAAGATGATGAAGACAGCAGCGACAGAGGAGGGAATGATGCAGAGAGAACGGCAGTTGACGGTGACAATTTTGACCGCCACTCTGAGTTATGTGACTCTCTCTCTGCCTTCGGCTTTCCATCTTCTCGTCAACTGGATGTTCCCCAAGGACTATGGTCTGCAGGGACCGTATCGCAGCGTGTATACACTGGTCTGGAGCCTGACATTCCTTCTCTCTGTGTTCAGCTGTTGTGTGGATTTCGTTTGTTTCATGGTGCTGAGTTCGAACTACAGAAAAACGTTCTTCACCATCTTTGGTTTCAGGAGAGAGAGAAGAAAACGCGTAGGGTGTGTTCCGTCTTCACGGTAAACGTTCTTTTTATGTGTCCATGAAGTTGGGATATTTAGTTCTCGTTGCTAGACGGATGATGATGATTGTTGTTGTCTTTATCTTTGTGTCCGTGGCAGTAATACTGCTCTTGCTTTTAAATAACCCTACAGCTATGAAGTTAAGCATTTCCCTTGGTGTGTGTGTGTGTGTGTGTGTGTGTGTGTGTGTGTGTGTGTGTGTGTGTGTGTGTGTGTGTGTGTGTGTGATTTTTAAGAGATGGTAACTTGCCCTTGTATCCACCTCTGTTTCTTCCTTGGACTCTCCGCAATCGTAGAGCAGATTTTATCCCATAGGAGCATTGTCTTACAAGATAAGTGATTTTACCAGAAACTGCATCTTAAAGTGGCCTTCACAATTCCCTTCCTTTTAACCCCAAATTTTTTCTTCCTCCCCCATCCCCCCTCCCCACCCCCACCTCCACGTCCTGCTCTTGTACATGTATACCTGTGCGTGGGCGTGCGCGCGCACACACTCGCGCACACACACTCACTCGCGCACAGGCGCACGCGTGCACACACACGTACCGCACACACGCGCACATTTACTAGTCGTTTCCGGGCCGGCTCTTATACTGATGAAATGCCCTTCGAAAACGATGATCCTTCCCTTTACACCCCACCATACCATCTCCACCCCCCAACCCCCCATCCTCAATCCCTGGTTCCCCATTTTATGTGCATTTTCCTCTATGCATAGCCAGTATCTAGACTCCGTTGGATGTCATATTTTAGTTCCGCCTTTCCATGCTCGCCAGTTCAATACTTTGAACAATTTTTATCTTGTATGTGCAAAGGTTTATAAGAGAAAGAATTTTACGGTGAAATGATCTTCAAGTAGCCTTCACTATCCCCTTTTTGCCCTCTTTCTGATTTCTTCCCAACCTCTCCACCCATAGCCCCTCCCCCCTCCTCTCCTCAATACCCATACATACCAGTTGTTTCTAGGTCGGCTTTTTACATTGGTGAAAAGCCCTACAGAAACAATACACTTCCCCTGGCAATCCACCGTAACCCCCCCACCCCCACCCCACCCACCCACCCACCCTCCTCCCCATGTTATGTACATTTACTCTTATGCATAGCTAGTGTTTGGGTTCCAGCTGACTTTAGATACTGCCTCTGCCTTCCTCTGCCCCCAGTTCCTCTTTTCCTCCCCCTCCCCCTCCTTCCCTTCCCCTCGCTATCTAGTCCACCCCCACCCACCTTTTTCCTTCTCCTATATCTACTTTTTACGCTCGCTAAACCTAATATTTGAAACAATAAAAATGCATTCAATTAATTACACAATTTGACTACCCCCCCCTCCCCCTCTTCCACCACAGACCCTTTCCCCTCCATTCCCTTCTTTCTGCTTCACACACTTACACAGGGTTACAGGTGACAAAAAATAATTAGGGATTCTTGCCATCACCATTCCGGCTGACCCCCCACCCACCCCCACCCCCAACCTCCTCTTTTTTTAAATGCATTTCTAAGAATCTGGTATTGTCATATCTCTGAGAATGTGTCATTCACATTGCCCATTTCCCCCTTCCCTTGTTTTACCCCCCCCCCCCTCCCTCCGCCTCACCCTATCCCTAATCTTTCTCCCCCTACCCTTGCCCCATACTCCCTTATTTTTGTTCGCCAATTAACGTGCTTAAACACCCCGCCCCCACCCACCCCACCCCCGCCCCGCCCTACAAACCCACACTCCCTCAACCCCCCCCCCCCCTCCCCCATCGCCACTTCCACATGCCCCTCTCCTACTCCACCACGCTTTCCCCTTCCCTCTCAGTACCCCCCCCCCCCCCCCCCACACACACACACACACACACTTTTTTTTTTTTCTCTTTTACGTATATCCATACCTATATAAACTGAAGGAAGTATACATCTTTGTTTTTATCATGCTACTTGGATGCAGTTGTGGATGTACATAATTATGTATTCACACACTCTGACGGACATGCTTGTGTCCTCACTGCTGCTTTAAGTACGATTGTTGTGTGTGTGTGTGTGTGTGTGTGTGTGTGGTGTGTGTGTGTGTGTGTGTGTGTGTGTGTGTGTTGTGCTATTTGGGGAAGTTTGGGTGTTAATTCTAGGTTGTAAGATGGTTAGTCATTGGCTGAATGAATCCTCTTTATTCATTGGCTGTTAAGTTTTCTTGCTGCGGAATTGAAATCTTCAGGTCAGTCTTACAACAGCCAGCCTTGAAGCTTACATCTTACGAAGTCCAGGTCGAGGAAGACTCGAGAGCCTTGATAAGCTGCTTATAGCATGTTGGTGTTCTGTTATGTAGTGGAGGAATATTAACTAATGTTATCAACATTATTCCTCTTGTGCAGGTTTTTATAGAAGGTGGCTAAGTGTTTGTATGACTGACTGACTGTAGGCTAAGCTTTGTTGAGGAATGACACTTTGAGTAGTTAGCCGAGGACTTGCAAAAAATGCTGTCATTGAGGATGAGACTAGTTGTTAGGCTAAATTGTTTTAGGATTTGACAAGCCTAGAACTTAATTTAAACTTTATCTAAACCTGATTTGGTTAACCTTAACGCATTTATGCCTAGCGTCCCTATAGTGGGACGCTATAGTTATTTGCCCTTTATTGGCTTAATGTTAAAGATAAGGCAACTAAATTGTGATAAGTAGTTAAAGGGAAGCAACTTCTATAATTCTAATACACACAAGCGTTATCTCCCTTGGAATGTATTTCCGGTTGTCGGCCATTTGTGATGAACCACATGGTTGAAAACAATCAAGATGGATCAAAGCAGAAGGTAAGTCAATATCTCTTTTGTCAAACACATTTTTAATGATATTATTGAAGTAAATGTGATACGTAGGATATAACCTAAAACCCTGTGCGATGATGTAAGCTTATTGTTTATAATAGGTAAAATTTGTTGCGTTTTATAGGGGTTCCACTATAGGGACGCTAGGCACGAGCGGGTACAGGTTTTTCATTTCATGCTAGTGACATTTTTTTGTGTGTTTGAAATCAGTCTAAATTGTAACAGTGCTGAAATATTTATGTTACATTGTTATTTCATTTCATGATATGTTATAATTTTGATGTATATTATATTTTTTTTTATTTCGTTACGTCAATGTTATTAGTTACAGGATTGATAAACAGGCACAGGAGAAACGAAAAAAAACCCACATGACACATCATGTGTTTCTTTTTTATTTCAACTTATCTCTAAAGATGAAATGAAGTCAAACTAATCGAAGAGCTGGATAGCTCAGTCAGTAGAGGGTTCCACTCTTATTCCAAAGGTCAAGGGTTTGAATCCCGGCCTTACTGAAACTGGTTCGGTGGTGTCAGGACAATGTGACCAGCTGTCTCTGATCCGCGAAAGTGGCTGAGACTTAAAGCACCAAAACACCCAACAGTCAAACTAACCTAAATATGTGCATGCTCGACTTCCTTGGTGCTTACTTTATCAAAACGACCTCTGTTTAGCAGACGATACAATGTAAATGAAGTACTGGATATCCTTGAAGCGGACACTGCTTTCCAAACTGCCAATATCTACATTGATCCCCCACCTACTGATGAATTGACAGACGAGGACAGTGGAGATGATGATTCTCAAATTCACAATCTGAGTGGGTGGAACTTCAGTCATCTGCTTCAGCTACAGTCACTTATGCTGACGGAAGACAGATCACCGCTGGTGACAGCACTCAGTCTACTCCCCAAGAGAACGACATGGTCAGTTTTTATAGTTATTTTTCTCACATACCTACTTCCCTCTATTCCCTCTCCCTCCCTCCCTCCCTCCCGAGAGAGAGAGAGAGAGAGAGAGAGAGAGAGAGAGAGAGAGAGAGAGAGACTCAAGAAAGAAAGATAAAATACTATAATTCAATATCTAAAACGCGCGCGCGCGCGCGCGCGCGCGCGTGTGTGTGTGTGTGTGTGTGTGTGTGTGTGTGTGTGTGTGTGTGTGTGTGTGTGTGTGCAGGATTCAGATGAACACGTTTCTGAACTGGGGAATGCAGAGTACGGTGCAATCTCTTCACAACATGGCAAAAACGCAAAGCTGACTCAGAAAGGTTCGCACCTTTCTGGCCATCCTAATTCTATCTGGTTACTGCACACTTCCCCGACGCAGAATGTACTGGTCCAATGACATGGACATTCATAATACAGCTGTCACCTCAGCCATGAGCCGAGACAGATTCGAGGAGATCATGAGATACCTCCATGTGAGTGACAACACCAACCTTGAAGCTGATGACAAGATGGCCAAAGTCAGACCACTGCTGACCATGCTGAATGAAAGAAGCCTTCGTTACTTTCTAAGACAACAGAATATCAGCATCGATGAGAGCATGGTCCCGTACTATGGTCGGCATGGCTCAAAATAATTTATAAGAGGCAAACCCATCCGATTTGGATTCAAGATGTGGGTCCTTGCTACCCCCTTAGGATACGCCGTCCAATTTGAGCCCTACCAAGGGGCGAAAGGATGGCAAGCTGTTGCGGCATGCCCTGGTGTGGGAATGGGAGGATCAGTTGTCATCGATCTTGTATCTGAAATCCAAGGACAATATGCTTTCCACCTCACGTTTGACAACCTCTTCACGTCACTGAAACTCGTGGACTACCTCTCTTCCAAAGGCATGGCATGCACAGGAACCATTCGTGCAAATCGGGTTGAAGATTGTCCGCTGCGATCAGTGCAGGAGATGAATAAAACTCCAAGGGGCACCTTCGACTACTACACTGACACAAGCAATGCAATAATCGTGGTTCGTTGGAATGACAACAACGTTGTCAATGTAATCTCCAACAAGGTGGGCGTGAATCCTACACAGAAAACAAGGTTTTCCAGGCAAGCCAGGCAGCACGTCAACATTGATCAGCCAGCTCTCATCAACCACTACAACAAGACCATGGGAGGGATTGATAGGATGGACCAGGACATTGACAAGTACCGCGTCTCCATCCGATCGAAGAAATGGTGGTGGTCCATTTTCTCATTTTGCCTGGATTTGGCCGTTTAGCAAACCTGGCACTTGTACCGGGCCACCACTGGAGAAGACCCCCCCCCCCCCCCCCCCCCGCTCGATCTTCTTGCTGTGCGACGAGCCATTGCCACCGTCTATCTGTCTAGATCAGTGCAGCACCATCGCGTGGGACGTCCACTTGGTCGCCCTGCCCAGCTTGACAAGTGAGTTGCATCGGCCCTTCGCTTTGACAGCAGAGATCATCTTGTGAAGCGTGTCCAGAAGCGACTCAGGTGTGCTTCCTGTGGCAAGAAGAGCAGTGACAAGTGCACCAAGTGCAATGTGGGCTTCATGCCAAATGTTTTGCAGCCTTTCACACAGATGGCTGATCAATGACAGTATGCTTACGAAGACACGATGAGTGAACTACGTCAATCTGCTGTGACTCCACTATGAGTAAAATGTTCTTTTTGTTCTTTTTGTGTTCAGTTATGTACAATTAATCTGTCAACAATCTAGTCGATAATGCTATTTCATGTTTTGATGCAACATTCAAGAATACATTTGGCTGAACTATGATTTCAAATGAGTTCTGTGTCTTTGTATGTATCATAAAAACCTGTACCCTCTCGTGCCTAGCGTTCCTTTAGTGGGACGGTAGGTTTTATATGTCTGAAACACAAACCGATTAAAAAAAATGTAAAACCAGCCTTCAAACCTAAATACTTGCAATATTGTACACCCCTGAATACATGAAAACCAAAGAAAAAAATTCAGGCATATATGGGTAAAAGCTTAGACTGGATAATTCAAAGAAATTAGGAATATTTTGTTAACATTATCTCGTACATATTTTCTGGGACATAAGCAGATGGTTGGAGTTTCTATTGTGAGTATTTTCCCTTTTGATTAACTACTTTTGTGCCAGTTTATTTCTTTGAAACATGAAAGTGGAAAGAGGGAGCTGAATTCTCATAACAAGTTTATGAAACTCTTTGGAGTAATGATTTCTGATCAGAAAACATATTCATTGTACTTTTATTTTTAATGAGTTTGTGAGTCCGGAAACTTGTTAATATTTATAAGAGAATTGATGGCATTATGTAGTCCAGTTGAGACATTACTTCTGAGGATGTGCGCAGAAAGGAAATAGTGTTGTTAGTTGGGTTAATAATGGTTATTTGTGACTCTGGAATGAGGCCCGTCTGCCGTAGACTTTGAAGAGTGGTGCGGACATTGAATGATTCCTAAAATATAACGGACTAGGACATGTCTTACCTCTTAGTGTTTGGAGAACACAGTCTTAGGAGGTGTATCTTATGTCTATAGCTCCGAGCCGGAGGAGGTTCCTAGTTGCAGACTGGAGGTCTGGCTAAAGAGACGACAAAGGCGGCTGTACGTCTTTCGGCTGGTGGGGTACGGCCGAAGAGCAGAGAGAGAGAGTTGCTGCTGCTGTGGGAGTGGACGCGGAGGTCCTCCCAGAGTTGGTGTCTCGCCCAGGGGTGGCTGGAGTCGAAGTCAAAGAAAATCCGTTTGTGCCGACTGTGCGAAACATTGTACTGTGAAACCCTGAAACTGTGGGGGTTTGTTCTGAGTCTGCGTAAACTTAGGACTATGTATGTAGCTTGGGAGTGAGCTCTCTGTTTTGGGGAGGAAATAAGATAATACTAATTAAATCAACGACCTTTCTGGGGCGCCCACTCAAAACTACATGTTTGCAGAATGTGAGTGTGGTGAGGAAGAGAGTGAATGAGATGGGGAAAACAGAACACGCACAACGCTGTCAATAACCCTTCTTTATTCTTCCTCTCTATCTCGCTCTCTGTGACACATACATACATGGGGAATGTTTCTTCTTCTTGGTCTCTCATCTTGTTCTTATGTTCCTCATACCCAACTATATTCATCCCCCTTCCTCTCCCCGCCCCCCTTTTTTATTTCTCTGCCTCTTTCTCTCTTCCCCCTCCCCTTACTCTCTCTTTGTGATATGTATGTGTGTGTGCGTGTGTGTGTGTGTGTGTGTGTGTGTGTGTGAGTGCGTGTGTGTGTGTGTGTGAGTGTGTGTGTGTGTGTGTGTGTGTGTGTGTGGAGGGTTTAAGGGTGAGTATTTTTCCTTACATGCAACAGTTGTTGACCTCTTTTTACCTGGTTTTACCGGAATAGGAATTCACCATCAGCGACATGTCATTTTACTTGATGTGAGGCTTTTATCATTGTACCTTGGCCTGATGAAGTTTTTAACAGCGAAAAATTTGTTAAAAAGACAAGTCTGAGACATGAAAAGACTGCTGTTTTTATTCGTGTGGGTGTGGGTGTGGGTGTGTACACACACACATAAAATTTCACTGGATATGTCACACCACTTAAACTTTTTATTACTTTCACAGCCTGCCATAACTCTAAGCCTATTTTCGTTGATGATGTTGTTGTAAATCGCCAAATTGGAAACGTTCATGTTCCTCCAATTTTCACTGAATATCGTTCATTTGCCCTTTAGCACACCATCTGGGCAATACTTCATTTACACATTTGGCTAATATTCAGTGTCATTTTTGCATGTGCGTGGCAGGGTGATTGCTAATGGTAGCCACAGCCGTTTGTTTCCTTGACTGCCTCATGTAGTGGGTTTAGGTGATTTCCAGCTGCTCTAAGATAGGCCTTCACCGGTGTGGCCCTTCATGCCCTGCTTTCATTGTGACCTCATCAATATTCCTGTCCATGTCTATGGCCTTGGATTGATTCTGTTGGGGTCACCAATATCGGCAGATTCATGGGGAATGTCGCTGGAACAATTATTGTCGTAAGTACGTGGCATAGTAGGTGGTGCCTTGCGTACGTGGTATCAGAACAGGCACCACTGAACACCACAGCAGTGCAGTGTTTCCTCTGGTGGGTTTCCTCTGCGGACGAGGGGTCAGAATGAGCGGCGTGAGTGCAATGCCACTGAGCTGGCAGAGAAGATGGGACAGAACAAAAGCTGCGGAGCAGGTGGAGGCAGAGCCAAGCCGTACTGGCAAGTGTGAAGGAAAACAAGAAGAAACATGACAAAACTGAAGAAAAAAAAACAGAGCCAGATTGGATATTGAAACGAAACCAAAATTAATATTCTGTCCAGAATCTGATCGCGAAGACGAAGAAGAAATAGAGATCTCCATGGTATAATCACAAACAGTAAAAAAAAAAAATCAATAAATCCACCAACAAAGCGGTTAGTTTACCAATTACAATAATCGACTCTGGAAGAGACTTTAAACTTGTTGTTCAAAATCTGTGAAAGACGCAGAGGAAAGACAACATTCATTTTACAACAAAGAGGTGTTTCAAAACTCTGTTTCAATTTTCGTCTGATATTCCGTTCCAGATTACGACTTTTTCAATACGGAAGTTCAAACGGGAGTCACGCATACGAAGCTGGATTCTTCGTCACGAGAGAGAGAGAGAGAGAGAGAGAGAGAGAGAGAGAGAGAGAGAGAGAGAGAGAGAGAGAGAAGAGAGACAGACAGACAGACAGACAGACAGACAGACAGTCAGAGACAGACAGACAGACAGACAAACAGAACCTCCAATGAGCAGAATTGGCCCGAACATCCAGAGCATTTCCTGAACAAACTGGGAGAAACAGGCATGTTCCTTTCATTGCTGCAAGTGTCACACCGTCTGCAGTGACTCCAAGCAGACATTGAGAAAGCTGCCAGTGAAAAGGCTGACCAATGGCAGGGTCAACACTGCAGTGAAATCACAACATGGGGGACTGTAAGACAAACTACACAGGGAGGGGGGGGGGGTGACCCCTGAACTACGTTGTATGGCAAGTGTGATCCTATGAGGACGGTACATCTTCGCCATGGGGAAGCAAAGACGTCAGATCTTGATGCTAGCCTCTGAAAGAAGTAAGGTATTGTCGCTAAGAACCATATCCCCTGTACCTAAGTCTGATGGAGGAACATGCAGACAGAAAAAGTGGTAAGGACATTACTTATGAACTAGAATCAGGGCTATGCCATCCCTTTTTGACGAACTAGAATCAGGGTTATGCACTCCCTTTTTGATGAACTAGAATCAGGGTTATGCAATCCCTTTTTGATGAACTAGAATCAGGGTTACGCAATCCCTTTTAATGAACTAGAATCAGGGTTATGCAATCCCTTTTTGATGATATGCTGAAAAAAAGGTTGAAGACGTTGAGCTGCATTGATAATCTTATGAAAGTGACGGATGGTGGAAGACTCTTTCCTTACTCTGTCTCTGTTTCTGTCTGTCTGTCTGTCTGTCTGTCTGTCTGTCTGTCTCTCTCTCTCTCTCTCTCTCTCTCTCTCTCTCTCTCTCTCTGTTACACACACACACACGCGCGCGCGCGCGCGCTTCCATCCCACCTCTCTTCAGCAATTCCCCCTAAAAGAAGATACCAAGCCATCTGTAATGAAGAAACCTGAATCTTGAATAGGCATGAACAAAGGGATCCACTGTGTCTTCTAACATCTCGTTCAAAGATAACATCAGAACAGGCACCACTGACACAACCAAAGAGACTCGGCAGCAGTGCTGTGTCTCCTCCGGCGGGTTGCCTCTTGATGGCTCGACATTGACTGCTCCCTGTGGATTGCCGGTGCCTGGGCTACGGTAAAATGGGGCGGTCTGTGGCTGGGGACGGGGGTTCGAAATGAGCGGCGTGGGCGCAGTGCCACTGACATGGCACAGAAGATGGGACAGCAAAACAAAAAAAAATTATAATAAAAAAAAAATACATTACAAGTGAGCATGTCTATAACAGACAGATGACTCCCTGCACCACACGACGATCGTTCACACACGACCAAGAAGAGAAAAAGGACATCATGCAGCACTTCTGAAGAACCGCTGCTCTGATCAAAAAGAACTGGCTGCAAAGCGAGTTGATTGCAGGCGGATATCTAAACACATTTTTAAATGTAAGTAATAGCCCACCGCCAAACAAGAAACGTAGACAAACGAATCACCAGACAAAACACGACGCGCTTCAACCTCTTAGGTCTTCTTCAGCAAGATACAAAACACTCGGGACAACGAAAATGATCGAGCAATCACTTATCTTCATCCACTTCACGCAAGATGTGCGTTGAAAACTTATCTTCATCCACTTCAGCGCTGGGCACTGAAGTGGATGAAGATAAGTGATTGCTCGTTCATTTTCTTTGTCCTGAGTGTTTTCTATCTTATCTGAAGAAGACATAAGAGGTGGAAACGCGTCGTGTTTTGTCTTGTGATTCGTTTGTCAATTTTTTTTTTTTTTTTTTTTTTTTTGCGGTGCGCTATTAATTTTTTTAAAATTCAAAAAGAACTGGTAAAGGGCAAAGCGCCAGGAAGAAGAACAAAGGGAGCAGCAGAGATGGTAAGACAACATAGGAAGAGGAACAAAGGAGAGCAGCAGAGATGGTAGACAACATGAGGGAAGAGGACAAGGAGAGCAGCAGAGATGGTAAGACAACATGAGGGAAAAAGAACAAAGGAGAGCAGCAGAGATGGTAAGACAACATGAGGGAAGAAGAACAAAGGAGAGCAGAAGAGATGGTAAGACAACATGAGGGAAGAAGAACAAAGGAGAGCAGCAGAGATGGTAAGACAACATGAGGGAAGAAGAACAAAGGAGAGCAGCAGAGATGGTAAGACAACATGAGGGAAGAAGAACAAAGGAGAGCAGCAGAGATGGTAAGACAACATGAGGGAAGAAGAACAAAGGAGAGCAGCAGAGATGGTAAGACAACATGAGGGAAGAGAACAAAGGAGAGCAGCAGAGATGGTAAGACAACATGAGGGAAGAGGAACAAAGGAGAGCAGCAGAGATGGTAAGACAACATGAGGGAAGAGGAACAAAGGAGAGCAGCAGAGATGGTAAGACAACATGAGGGAAGAGGAACAAAGGAGAGCAGCAGAGATGGTAAGACAACATGAGGGAAGAAGAACAAAGGAGAGCAGCAGAGATGGTAAGACAACATGAGGGAAGAAGAACGAAGGAGAGCAGAAGAGATGGTAAGACAACATGAGGGAATGAACAGGCATGACAAATACGGCTTGTCCAAGGTGAGCAAAGTAAATATTCTTATGAATGAACCCGTCAGTAGTGTGCAACAGCGAATGTTGATATTCAGTTCTGTGGTTGACTCTAAAATACAATGGATGGAAGATGGAGAAGGTGAAGACGAAGAGAGGGGTGGGCAGTGGGGGTGGGAAGGAAAATCATCTCGACAGATGAAAATTTATGTAAAAAATGACAAGAAATTAACAAGTCAGTCGATACCACCATCAAATAGGATGTACAGAAATCGAAATGTTGCCAGCGCATCCTGTGTTAAATTATATCTATCTGTCTGTGTATATGTTACAAATCACATTTGGTTGTTTCTATGTACGTGAGGGTGGAAGTAAACTAGTGCGTGTCTGTATGCACGTTTTATCATGCCTCCATTATCAATGTGTGAATGATGCAAACACACACATACACACACACACACACACACACACACACACACACACACACACACACACACACACACACACACACACACACACACACACACACGCCGCGCACGCCACGCACACACACACACACACACACACACACACACACACACACACTACGCACCACACACGCAACACCACACACACACACACACACACACACACACACACACACACACACACACACACACACACACACACACACACACACACACACACATACGAGCGAGAGAGGAGGAGAGAGAGAGGGTTGGGGAGAGAGAGATTACCAAACAAAGACAGTCACGTCCACACACACGCACAGAAATACATCATAACTACAATAGGCGTACTTTGACACAGACAGCGCACAAACGCATGTAGATAATTTGAAGAGAAGTGACTATGAAAGTTATGCTGGCTTCCGAGAACAACAAAAAGCAATAACTCTCTTGTCTCTGTCTCTGTCTCTGTCTCTGTCTCTCTCTCTCTCTCTCTCTCTCTCTCTCTCTCTCTCTCACACCACACCCATCACACACACACACACACTCACCTCTCTCTCTCTCTCTCTCTCTCTCTCTCTTACACACACACACACACACACACACACACACACACACACACACACACACACACACACACACACACACGCACAGAGCAACGGAGTTACACACACACGCACGCACAGAGCAACGGAGTTGCACACACACAAGCGCGTGCGTACGCGCACACACATACCCACGCACGCACGCACGCACGCACGCACTCAAGCACGCACACACACACACACACACACACACACACACACACACACACACACACACACACACACACACACCACTCGTGTGCAGGCGCGTGCACACACACACACACACACACACACACACACACACACACACACACACACACACACACATACATGCGCGCGTGTGCATGCACGCACGACCTCAAGCACGTATGCACGAGCGCTAGCACGCACTCAAGCACTCACGCACACACACACACACACACACACACACACACACACACACACACACACACACACACACACACAGAGTAAGAGGGAGAGGGGGGGGGAGATTTTTTTCTGAATACCAGTCTTTCTAATAGTCTGCATTTCCCTGTCAATCTAGTGAGGTACCATCCTGAGCTGAAACAGAATTATTCTGAGCATTGTGGGAAGGCACACGTTAACCATCCAATGAGGCGCGCTCACTACAGTCCGAATAGGTTTTAACTAGCAGTTGGCCCCATTCATTTCAATCATCATTTCCCGTCGGTCATTGTCGGTGAAAGCTTGTGTGAAATTTTACGAGGAGATAAACGCGTGCCAAGGTAGACTATTAATACAAAGTCCATATTTACTGGTTGGTAACCAAAGTCAACCTTTACCTTATCCACTCTGTTAATTGCTATATTTGTCCACTGGAATCCGAAGTACGCTTTACCTCTTGGGTATTGGGCTAAAATTAAATTCCCTTACAATGTTGTCGTTGAACAGGCGAGCAGCTTTCAAGATGGTCTCCACATTAACGTCCTAATTAGGTGGCAGAAGTACCGTGGTTTGAAATGTCAATACAGCACTCAGTTCTAGAAGAAGACTCAGACTCACACCCAGACTCAGATTCAAATTGTCACGAGAACCCTTAAGGCTCTATAGACACAGCATGGTATCATGAGAAATCATAATTAATGGATTGGCCATACTTCCTGTGGGTCTATATACGGAGCCGTTATTGTCTTTTCACATTCATGCAATCTGAACATATTTTGCAACATGAATCTTTAGGTCGTCATTGCCCAGTATTTCACCAGGGCGTAGATTTTGCAAGTTTACATTAGGAACATCTTTTGATAGCTGTTCTGTTAGCTTCACTCCTAGCAGTGTGTATCGAGCAGCTGTCCAAAAAATGAATTTCATGTTGGACCACACCACATGCTGAGCAATTGTTGTCTTCTCTCGTGTATCTACCCCTTTCTATTTGTGGATTATGTGTGTTGACGCAAAGTCTGCTGAGATCACGTCACTGTCTGAAGTTTTTGACGGTCATCATGTACGGTTCTGTGCGGTAGTTTTCTGTAATTTTATTGTAAGATTACAGTCTGGAAGTGCGTCTTTTTTGCTGTTTCCAGAAGTCTATGTACTTAGACTCTAATTTCTCTTTGATGGCATATTTTGTTTTCCCGATATTAAAGGTTGATTGATTTTTCCAGAGATGATCCATTCGCAATTTATGTAAAACAGTTAAGATTCATTCTAACCATGCAGTGTTAGATATTTCTACATTCTGAAACATGCTGTTATATGACTGTTTGAGGTAGGACGAGTTGTCTGCTTTTGTTAGGTGTAACCAGAACCGTAGTGTGCGTGTCATTTGTTTATAGGCTGATTGGGAAACGACCAAGTTTTGCTAATGATGGGAGATTCATTGCCTTTAAGCGTTGGCCTGAAAGGTTCGTGCAAAGTGTGTGTGTGTTTCATCGTGAGAGAACGCCTGGGACAGACATAGTTGGGAAAAGGTGGAAAGATGAATATTGTTCATGTCATGATCAGCATAAGGAAACCACACTTCAGCGCCGTAAGTTGATGCTGGTGCA
>CM065734.1:33536566-33544066 GCA_033310375.1 Conus canariensis | reverse complement strand
TTTTCTATTTCCTTTTCCCGCTTCAGTCGCCTCCATTTGAAACATCTGAGGTCGACAAGATTTACAGCGCGCTCTTAACTGTTCTGTTATCACTGACAGCAACACAAGCGCCGCTGCCACATTGAAACTGGACACTGTTCCTAGCATTTATAAAACTTCGTCTCTTAAAGATGACTAACAGTACGACACTTGTTCTTCCTAAAGACATCACAGAAAGTCAACAGAATCAAATCATATCTGATGAGATTTTACAAGTTACAGAAAACATTCTCCTTCTTTTCCGTTTCATTTCCGCTGGCTTGGCCATTCCCCTCACACTCTGCAACGTCATCGTCTTTTTACATAAAAATATGCGCAATGCGACGGCTGTCTACGTCACTGGATTGAGTGTAGGGCAACTAGTCTACGTCATAGGCTCGAATTTGCCGGACATTTGTTTGCTGACGTTTCGAGATCCGTTGAACGACTGGCTGTACCTGGTGTTGTTTCAGTATGTCTGTGTGTACTGTGGTATCGTGGCCAGGAGAGGGGCTTACGTGGTGATGAGTCTCGTCTCCTTAGAACGACTCTACGCCGTTGTCCGACCTCTGCACGTCCGACGTTTCCTTCCCTCACGGCATCCTGTTATCTGTTTGATATCAACATACATCGTCACAGCTGTGCTGCATGTATACATCTTGACCAAAATAGAAATTAAGGGTTTTCGGAAAGGACCGGAAAAGATCATGGTTTACAGACCAGTATACACACAGCTGTATCTTCAACATAAAGCCATCAATGACGCGTTCAGCTTGGCAGCCAAAATTTTACTGACGTACTGTGGACTTCTGTGCCAACTCTTTCTGAACATCCTGACAATCTGCTGTCTGCAGCGTCACAATACAGCCACCCAGATGATGAAAACTGCAGCGACAGAAGACGGAATGATGCAGAGAGAACGGCAGTTGACGGTGACAATTCTAGCCGCCACTCTGTGTTATGTGACTCTCTCTCTGCCTTCGGCTTTCCATCATCTGGTCAACTGGATGTTCCCCAAGGACTATGGTCTGCAGGGACCGTATCGCAGCGTCTATGCACTGGTCTGGAGCCTGACATTCCTTCTCTCTGTGTTCAGCTGTTGTGTGGATTTCGTTTGTTTCATGGTGCTGAGTTCGAACTACAGAAAAACGTTCTTCGCCATCTTTGGCTTCAGAAGAGAGAGAAGTAAAGGCGTAGGGTGTGTTCCGTCTTCACGGTAAACGTTCTTTTTATGTGTCCATGAAGCTGGGAGACTTAGTTCTCGTTGCTAGATGGATGATGTCGATTATTGTTTCTTTATCTTTGTGTCCATGGCAGTAATACTGCTATTGCTCTTAAATAACCCTACAGCTATGAAGTTAAGCATTTCTGTTGGGGGTTTTTTTGGTTTGTTTTTGGTGTGTTTTTTTCTCTGTGTGTGTGTGTGTGTGTGTGTGTGTGTGTGTGTGTGTGTGTGTGTGTGTGTGATTTTTAAGGGATGATAAATTGCCCTTGTATCCACCTTTGTTTCTTCCTTGGGCTCTCCGCGAACGTAGAGCAGTTTTTATCCCATAGGAGCATTGTCCTACAAGAGAAGTGATTTTACCAGAAAATACATCTTAAAGTGGCCTTCGCAATCCCCTTCCTTATAACCCCAAGTTTTTCCCTCTCCTATATCTGATTTTTACGCTCGCTAACCTAATGTATGAAACATAATAAAAATGCATTCAATTAATTACACAATTTGACTACCCCCCCCCCCCCCCCCCCCCACAGCAGACCCTTTCCCCTCTATTCCCTTCTTTCTGCTGCACACACTTACACAGGGTTGCAGGTGACAAAAATGTTTTTAGGGATTTTTGCAGTTTGTGATGACCTTGCCATCACCATTCCGGCTGACCATCCACCCCACCCCTAACCCCAACCCCCACTTTTTTTTTTAATGTATTTCTAAGAATGTGATTATGTCATACCTCTGAGAATTTATCATTCACATTGCCCATTTCCCCCTTCCCTTATTTTACGTCCCCCCCCCCCCCCCCCTCCCTCCGCGTCACCCTATCCCTAACCCATTTCGACCCTCCCCTTGCCCCATACTCCCTTATTTTTGTTCGCCATTTAACGTGCTTAAACACCCTGTCCCCATCCTCACCCCCGCCCCGCCCTACAAACCTTCTCTCCTTCAACCCCTCATCCCCCATCGCCACTTCCACATGCCCCTGTCTTACTCCACCACCCTTCCCCCTCGCTCTTTTCCCCCTCCCTTTGTTTTTGTTTTTTTTTTCTTCTCTTTTACGTATATCCATACCTTTATAAACTAAAGGAAGTGTACACCTTTGTTTTTATCATGCTACTTGGATGCAGTTGTGGATGTATATATGTATTCACGTACATACATGGGGAATGTTTCTTCTTCTTGGTCTCTCATCCTGTTCTTAATTTTCCTCATACCCAACTATATTCATTTCCCTTCCTCTTCCCCCCCCCCTCCCCGTGCCTTTCATTTCTCCCTTGACACCTTCCCCTCGTCTTCCCCCCTCTTTCCTCCCCCCCCCCCCCCCCCCCTTATATTTCTCTGCCTCTTTCTGTCTCTCTCCTCTCCCTCCCCCCCCCCCCTTACTCTCTTTGTGATATGTATGTGTGTGCATGTGTGTGTGTGTGTGTGTGTGTGTGTGTGTGTGTGTGTGTGCGTGTGTATGAGAGAGAGAGTGTGTGTGTGTGTGTGTGTGTGTGTGTGTGTGTGTGTGTGTGTGTGTGTGTGCGTGCGTGTGTATGAGTGTGTGTGTGTGCGTGTGTGTGTGTGTGTGTGTGTGTGTGTGTGTGTGTGTGTGTGTGTGTGTGGAGGGTCTACGGGTGGTGAGTATTTTGCCTTGCATGCAACAGTTGTTGACCTCTTTTTACCTGATTTTACCTGGTTTTACCGGAATGGGAATTCACCATGAACGACATGTCATTTTACTTGATGTGAGGCTTTTATCATTGTACCTTGGCCTGATGAAGCTTTTAACAGCGAAAAATTTGTTAAAAAGACAAGTCTGAGACATGAAAAGACTGTTGTTTTTAATGCTTGTATATATATATATATATATAGATAGATAGATAGATAGATAGATCAATAAGATTAAAGTTCCTAAAACGATTTTGAGAGTGCTCAACCCCTTGGGGAGCAACATTTGTTAAAAAAAAATAAGGTTTAAAAGGCAATCTACAAATTTGTTTCGAGCTTTGCGCCTGAAAACCTAAAAAAAAAAAAACACGTGCAGCCAACCCGCACGTGCAAACAACCGCAAACGGGAGCCCACACGCTATATAACACCGGCGGTGGACAAACCAAAATCATCCTGCGACAGCGCAAAGCTCGAAACAAATTTGTAGATTGCCTTTTAAACCTTATTTTTTAACAAATGTTGCTCCCCAAGGGGTTGAGCACTCTCAAAATCGTTTTAGGAACTTTAATCTTATTGATCTTAATCGCTCCTCACGTTGAGCACTGTGACCTAAAAGATTTTAAAATGGAAGAAATCAATTTTAGACAGTCAACAAAAAAACATACCATTTTCCAATCCACAATCCTACCTAAAAAAGATAATAGAACAAACTGAAAAATTCATACACAATATGAGATGGAAAGCATTCTTTTTTTCTGAATCCAAACGCAAAAAAAGAGGACAAAAACACCTATGACTTCAAATCATGGCGATCACCACCAGCCATAGACGAAATGAAACCGTTTCAGGATAAAATGAAAAGAATGATAGCCAACATTCAATTCAAAGAATCTAACAACGATTTCCAAACAACATTAAAAAAACAAAAACAAATAAAACAAATACAAAACGACAAAAAGATATTTGTGAAGGCTGACAAAACTAGTAACTACTACAAAATGGAACCAAAAGAATATTCCCAACTCCTTGACAAAAATATTCAGAAAAACTACAAAAAAGCTGACAAAAATACACATGACAATATCCGCACTTAAGAAAAAGAACTTGCGCATCGCATGGACCTAAGCGACAGGGTAGAAGCGACAGCAACAAAAGAAGCATTCATAACACTCAAGGACCACAAGCCCAACTTTCACAACAACCCAACATGTAGACTAATAAATCCATCTAAATCTGAACTAGGCAAAATAAGTAAGAAAATCCTAGAAAAAATAATAAAGAATGTAAAATCAAACTCTGAATACAATCTCTGGAAGAACACAAATGAAGTTATTCAATGGTTCAAAAAACTCAATAAACAAAGCAATACAGTATTCATCACATTCGACATAGTGGATTTCTACCCATCCATAGATGAGGAACTACTCACCAAAGCTCTGAAATTTGCTAGTAACCATACAGACATAACAGGGTCAGAAATGGAAATCATATTCCACACCAAGAAAACATACTGTACAGCAAAAATGAAACCTGGATCAAGAAAACGAACAAAAACTCAACATTTGATGTAACCATGGGATCATATGACGGTGCAGAAACATGCAAACTGGTCGGACTATTCATGCTATCCAACATCAAGAAACAACTTGGAAAACAAGTTGGATTATATAGAGACGACGGCCTTGCTGCACTAACCAACAACCCAAGAACCTTTGAAAACAAGAAAAAAGAACTATATAAAACCTTCCAAAGCCACACTTAAAAATCACCATTGAAGCAAACAAAAAGGTAGTAAACTACTTAGACATAAAACTTGATCTCAGCAACCACATATATAAACCATACAAGAAGCCCAATGACACACCTATCTATGTAAGCATCAAAAGCAACCACCCACCATCTGTATTAAAAGCCATACCCAATGGCATAAACAAGAGACTATCAAACTTGTCATGCAATGAAAGAGTATTCAACAATGCAGCAGTAGAATACCAAGAAGCACTGCAAAAAAAGTGGGTACAACTACAAACTACAATACAACCCAGACAACAACACAAATAGAAATAAGAAAAACAGAAAAAGAAAAATCATATGGTACAACCCACCATACGAAGGGAAACTCAAAACAAACATAGGGAAAGAATTCTTTAAAATTTTAACAACTTCGTTCCCAAAAGAACACAAACTATATAAAATACTCAACAAAAACACCGTCAAACTATCGTATTCATGTATGCCCAACCTCAAAAATTTAATTGACGCATCTAACAAAATGAAAACCAACACAGCAAAGAAGGGTGAAGAAAGGAAATCTTGCAATTGCATCAAAAAAGAACAGTGCCCCCTAAGCAATAAATGCCTTTACAACAACATTGTATACCAAGCCACTGTGACATCAGAAAATGAAAAAGAAACATACGTAGGGATCACAGAAAACCACTTCAAAACCAGATATGCAAACCACAAACAGTCATTTAATAAAGAAAAATACAAAAACCAAACAGAACTGAGCAAATATATCTGGAAACTTAAAGACGCAAAAACAAACTACAATATATCCTGGAAAATCATAAAAAGAGCATCATCATACAGCAATATTTCAAAAAGGCGCAACCTATGTTTAGACGAAGAAGAAATAGAGATCTCCATGGTATAATCACATACAGTAAAAAAAAAAATCAATAAATCCGCCAACAAAGCGGTTAGTTTACCAATTACAATAATCGACTCTGGAAGAGACTTTAAACTTATTGTTCAAAATCTGTGAAAGACGCTGAGGAAAGACAACATTCATTTTACAACAAAGAGGTGTTTCACAACTCTGTTTCAATCTTCGTCTGATATTCCGTTCCAGATTACGACTTTTTTCAATACGGAAGTTCAAACGGGAGTCACGCATATTAAGCTGGATTCTTCTTCATGAGAGAGAGAGAGACAGACAGACAGACAGACAGACAGACAGAGACAGACAGACAGACAAAGAGAGACAGAGAGACAGACAGACAACAGACAACAGACAGACAGACAGACAGACAGACAGACAGACAGAACCTCCAATGAGCAGAATTGGCCCGAACATCCAGAGCATTTCCTGAACAAACTGGGAGAGACAGACATGTTCCTTTCATTGCTGCAAGTGTCACATCGTCTGCAGTGACTGCAAGCAGACATTGAGAAAGCTGCCAGTGAAAAGGCTGACCAATGGCAGGGTCAACACTGCAGTGAAATCACAACATGGGGGACTGTAAGACAAACTTCACAGGGAGGGGGGGGGGGGGGGGGGGTGGCGACCCCTGGACTGTGTTGTATGGCAAGTGTGATCCTGTGAGGACGATACATTTTCGCCCTGAGGGCGACCCCTGAACTATGTTGTATGGCAAGTGTGATCCTATGAGGACGGTACATCTTCGCCCTGGGGAAGCAAAGACGTCAGATCTTGATGCTAGCCTCTGAAAGAAGTAAGGTATTGTCGCTAAGAACCATATCCCCTGTACCTAAGTCTGATGGAGGAACATGCAGACAGGAAAAGTGGTAAGGGCATTATTTTTTTTTTTTTTTTTTTTTTTTGCTGTCCCAACCTCTGCGCGACTTCAGAGGCAGTGCACCCACGCCGCTCATTCTGACACCCCGTCCACAGCCACAGCCCGGTCGGCCCCGCCGCAGCCCCGGCACCGGCAATCCACAGGGAGCAGTCAATGTCAAGTCGTCAAGAGGCAACCCACCGTAGGAGACACTGCACTGCTGCCGAGTCACCTCGGCGGTGTTCAGTGGCGCCTGTTCTGATCTAACATACGCAGGACACCACCTACTAAGCCCCCTACTGACGACAATAATTGCTTAGTCGCGGAGCCGGCGTGAGTGAGCTCTCCCTCCGGAGGGCACCACCACGTCCGTCCAACGACAGCCCCCATGGACTCGCCGATACCGGCGACCCCGACGGAACCAAGGTAAGGGCATTATTTATGAACTAGAATCAGGGTAATGTCATCCCTTTTTGATGAACTAGAATCAGGGTTATGCAATCCCTTTTTGATGAACTGGAATCAGGGTTATGCAATCCCTTTTTGGTGACATTGAATCAGGGATATGCAATCACTTTTTGATGCTGTGCTGAAAAAAAAAGGTTGAATACGTTGAGCTGCATTGATAATCTTATGAAAGTGAGAGATGTTAAAGACTCTTTCCTCTCTCTGTCTCTGTCTCTGTCTCTATCTGTCTGTCTGTCTATCTATCTGTCTGTCTGTCTGTCTGTCTGTCTCTCTCTCTCTCTCTCTCTCTCTCTCTCTGTTACACACGCGCAGACACACACACACACACACACACACACACACACACACACACAAAACGCGCGCGCGCGCGCGCGTTTCCGTCCCGTCCTTCTTCAGCAATTCCCCCTAAAAGAAGATACCAAGCCATCTGTAATAAAGAAACCTGAATCTTGAAAAGGCATGAATGAAGGGATCCACTCTGTCTTCCAACATCTGGTTCAAAGATCACATCAGAACAGGCACCACTGACACAACCAAAGTGACTCGGCAGCAGTGCTGTGTCTCCTCCGGCGGGTTCCCTCTTGACGGCTCGACATTGACTGCTCCCTGTGGATTGCCGGTGCCTG
>CM065734.1:33489066-33526566 GCA_033310375.1 Conus canariensis | reverse complement strand
CAGTCTCCTCCCTTTGAAACATCAGTCATCTCCCTTTGAACCATCAGTCATCTCCCTCTGAAACACCAGTCACCTCCCTTTGAAATAACTGTCACCTCCCTTTGAACCATCAGTCATCTTCCTTTGAAACACCAGTCACCTCCATTTGAAACATCTGTCACCTCCCTTTGAACCATCAGTCTCCTCCCTTTGAAACATCAGTCATCTCCCTTTGAACCATCAGCCATCTCCCTCTGAAACACTAGTCACCTCCCTTTGAAACATCTGTCACCTCCCTTTGAAACATCAGTCATCTCCCTTTGAACCATCAGTCTCCTCCCTTTGAACCATCAATCTCCTCCCTTTGAAACATCAGTCATCTCCCTTTGAACCATCAGTCAACTCCCTCTGAAACACCAGTCACCTCCCTTTGAACCATCAGTCACCTCCCTTTGAACCATCAGTCTCCTCCCTTTGAAACATCAGTCATCTCCCTTTGAACCATCAGCCATCTCCCTCTGAAACACCAGTCACCTCCCTTTGAAACATCTGTCACCTCCCTTTGAACCATCAGTCATCTCCCTTTGAAACATCAGTCACCTCCCTTTGAAACATCAGCCACCTCCCTTTGAACCATCAGTCTCCTCCCTTTAAAACATCAGTCATCTCCCTTTGAACCATCAGTCATCTCCCTCTGAAACACCAGTCACCTCCCTTTGAAATAACTGTCACCTCCCTTTGAACCATCAGTCATCTTCCTTTGAAACACCAGTCACCTCCCTTTGAAACATCTGTCACCTCCCTTTGAACCATCAGTCTCCTCCCTTTGAAACATCAGTCATCTCCCTTTGAACCATCAGTCATCTCCCTCTGAAACACCAGTCACCTCCCTTTGAAATAACTGTCACCTCCCTTTGAACCATCAGTCATCTTCCTTTGAAACACCAGTCACCTCCATTTGAAACATCTGTCACCTCCCTTTGAACCATCAGTCATCTCCCTTTGAAACATCAGTCATCTCCCTTTGGAACATCAGCCATCTCCCTCTGAAACACTAGTCACCTCCCTTTGAAACATCTGTCACCTCCCTTTGAAACATCAGACATCTCCCTTTGAACCATCAGTCTCCTCCCTTTGAACCATCAATCTCCTCCCTTTGAAACATCAGTCATTTCCCTTTGAACCATCAGTCAACTCCCTCTGAAACACCAGTCACCTCCCTTTGAACCATCAGTCACCTCCCTTTGAACCATCAGTCTCCTCCCTTTGAAACATCAGTCATCTCCCTTTGAACCATCAGCCATCTCCCTCTGAAACACCAGTCACCTCCCTTTGAAACATCTGTCACCTCCCTTTGAACCATCAGTCTCCTCCCTTTGAAACATCAGTCACCTCCCTTTGAAACATCAGTCACCTCCCTTTGAACCGTCAGTCTCCTCCCTTTGAAACATCAGTCATCTCCCTTTGAACCATCAGTCATCTCCCTCTGAAACACCAGTCACCTCCCTTTGAAATAACTGTCACCTCCCTTTGAACCATCAGTCATCTTCCTTTGAAACACCAGTCACCTCCCTTTGAAACATCTGTCACCTCCCTTTGAACCATCAGTCTCCTCCCTTTGAAACATCAGTCATCTCCCTTTGAACCATCAGCCATCTCCCTCTGAAACACTAGTCACCTCCCTTTGAAACATCTGTCACCTCCCTTTGAAACATCAGTCATCTCCCTTTGAACCATCAGTCTCCTCCCTTTGAACCATCAATCTCCTCCCTTTGAAACATCAGTTATCTCCTTTGAACCATCAGTCAACTCCCTCTGAAACACCAGTCACCTCCCTTTGAACCATCAGTCACCTCCCTTTGAACCATCAGTCTCCTCCCTTTGAAACATCAGTCATCTCCCTTTGAACCATCAGCCATCTCCCTCTGAAACACCAGTCACCTCCCTTTGAAACATCTGTCACCTCCCTTTGAACCATCAGTCATCTTCCTTTGAAACACCAGTCACCTCGCTTTGAAACATCTGTCACCTCCCTTTGAACCATCAGTCATCTCCCTCTGAAACACCAGTCACCTCCCTTTGTAACATCTGTCACCTCCCTTTGAACCATCAGTCTCCTCCTTTGAACCATCAGTCTCCTCCCTTTGAAACATCAGTCATCTCCCTTTGAACCATCAGTCATCTCCCTCTGAAACACCAGTCACCTCCCTTTGAAACATCAGTCACCTCCCTTTAAACCATCAGTCTCCTCCCTTTGAAACATCAGTCATCTCCCTTTGAACCATCAGTCATCTCCTTCTGAAACACCAGTCACCTCCCTTTGAAACATCAGTCACCTCCCTTTGAACCATCAGTCATCTTCCTTTGAAACATCTGAGGTCGACAAGATTTACAGCGCGCTCTTTAACTGTTCTGTTATCACTGACAGCAACACAAGCGCCGCTGCCACATTGAAACTGTACACTGTTCCTAGCATTTTAAAACTTCGTCTCTTAAAGATGACCAACAGTACTACACTTGTTCTTCCTACAGACATCACAGAAAGTCAACAGAATCAAATCATATCTGATGAGATTTTACAAGTTGCAGAGAACATTCTCCTTGTTTTCCGTTTCATTTCCGCTGGCTTGGCCATTCCCCTCACACTCTGCAACGTCATCGTCTTTTTACACAAAAACATGCGCAGTGCCACGGCTGTCTACGTCACTGGATTGAGTGTAGGGCAACTAGTCTACGTCATAGCTTCGAATTTGCCGGACATTTGTTTGCTGACGTTTCGAGATCCGTGGAACGACTGGCTGTTCCTGGTGTTGTTTCAGAATGTGGGCGTGTACTGCAGCATTGTGGCCAGGAGAGGGGCTTACGTGCTGATGAGTCTCGTCTCCTTAGAACGACTCTACGCCATTGTCCGACCTTTCCACGTCCGACATTTCCTTCTCTCACGGCACCCTGTTATCTGTTTCTTATCAACGTATATTATCACTGCAGTGCTGCATGGATACGTCTTGACCAAAATAGAAGTTAAGGGTTTTCGGAAAGGACCGGAAAAGATCATGGTTTACAGACCAGTATACACACAGCTATATCTTGAACATAAAGCCATTATTGACGCGTTCAGCTTGGCAGCCAAAATTTTACTGACGTACAGTGGACTTCTGTGCCAACTCTTTCTGAACATTCTGACAATCTGCTGTCTGCAGCATCACAATACAGCCACCCAGATGATGAAGAGTGCAGCGACAGAAGAGAGAATGATGCAGAGAGAACGGCAGTTGACGGTGACTATTCTGGCCGCCACTTTGTGTTATGTGATTCTCTCCCTGCCTTTAGCTTTCCATCATCTGGTCAACTGGATGTTCCCCAATGACTACAGCCTACGGGGTCAGTATGGCAGCGTGTATGCACTGGTCTGGAGCCTGACATTCCTTCTCTCTGTGTTCAGCTGTTGTGTGGATTTCGTTTGTTTCATGGTGCTTAGTTCGAACTACAGAAAAACATTCTTCGCCATCTTTGGCTTCAGGAGGAAGAGAAGTAAAGGCGTAGAGTGTGCTCCGTCTTCACGGTAAACGTTCTTTTTATGTGTTCATGGAGCTGGGAGACTTAGTTCTCGTTGCTAGACGGATGATGTCGATTATTGTTGTCTTTATCTTTGTGTCCATGGCAGTGGTACTGCTATTGCTCTTAAATAACCCTACAGCTATGAAGGTTAGCATCTCAAAGTTTCCTGCAATATTTCGTGAGTACTCTAAGACAGGAAAGATGAGGGTGATCAAGCAGCGGAACACTTTTATTCCAAATAGCTAAGAGAAACAACAATGCTATGTGATCTATCTGTGCATGCACTGGCAGGGCATGAAACTTTCATTGCACTTAAGACAGACGTAAGCTCTTCTGCTGCAGGCATATTACACCAAGATCCTGTTTCTAAGATAACCCCATAGGGAGCAATTGAGGCTGGACAGCTGAGAATCAGACAGAGGAAGTTCTAAATGGACACCATGTAGGTATACTCGGAACATGCAAACTCCACGCTGCGACTGGCCAAAGGTGTGTCAGGTCATCTGACTATCGTGGCTTCCTGGAGTGGTAAGATAGGACAAGGCGACAATGGTGTGGGCATGATGCGATGAGTGTGTTGTCTGCAACAGATTTTCAAGTACATCCCATTTAGCATTGGTTTTCTGTCTTCTTAACTTGTTGTGCTTAAGATCAGGGCCTCTTCAAGTAACTAGAAATGTTAGCTTATGTCCAGAGACAACACACTGTAAAACAGTGAAGCTAGACTGCGAGCTGTCTGTAGAGCCAAGCATACACGTGGTGTCCTTGGCCTGAACAATGCGTTGGTAGGCGTATATGAAATGCTCATAGTGACGTTCAACATTTGAGTCAAAATAGCCAAGAGGAGAAACGGGTGTGTGATCTTTAGAATTGTTAACTTCTCTATCTGCACCAGACTAACTTACACTGGACCAAGCGTTCTGTTCAATTTACTTTGGCTTTCACAAAGCCCAATTACAGATGGTTCCCGTTCCCATGACCACTAAATAGTGAGTCATCTGTTTCACCCTGCCCATCCACTCAAACCCGCAAACTTATTCACCGAGAACAACAAATTTGTTGAAATATCAGATCCACCTGAATTAAATTTAAAACACTTCCTTTGTTCTACTAAAAAGCAGGCTACGTATTAAAGCTTCTTGATTATCATGGTTCTGGGATTTCAAGTGAAAATCAGTATCTGTCCAGGAATCTAATGCGTAAACCAGTTTTTGTAAGTCTTGGAATACAATATGTAAATCAGCATATGTGAAACCAAGAATGTGATGTCTTAATCAGTTTCTGTATACCCTTGAACAGAGTGCAATTTCAGGACTTCTTCTGGGGCCACCTTGGTGGAACCGTAATTCCCACTGGATTCGGTTGTAGACACTGTGCTGTTTCTCATCTATATCAACGATTTCCTACTTTTCATCACGGGGAAGGTCTTTGGGCCACGAGCTAAAGGAAAGGCAACCTCTTCAGAAAATCTCGAAAGGAAGAGGGAAACAGGACAGCGTCCATGAAACGAAAACTGGATTGGATCGTATCCTTCGAGAAAATGACTTCCAAATATGCTCCATTCTTCAAACCCACCTGCTAAGCCTCAAAGTCGTCAAAGTGAAGAACAGCTTGCGCTACAGTTCTAACAGAAGACACGTGGCAAATTCCGCAGAGAGAGATCACAAGCAGACAAAAGAAGTTGGAGGGAGGGGGAAACTGATTTCGTGATTCTTGAATAAAACATTACTGTAAACCTGTGGAGACTCACCAAATAACTCAACAATGAACACAACAGCAGAGCAAAATTCGCCCTAAACGAGAATAGGAACGTCCTGACTTGGAAGCAAGCAGCCGACAGATTTACAAACGAGAGTAGCATCCCGCTCACTCCATCCAAACATTGCGAAACAGCGAGAGAGCAGAGATAACAGCTGCCAAACTCAACAGAGGTAAAACACAAGAATCAGCCATTAGATCTGCAGTCGCCAGAACCAACAAGCATGAGGAGCTAAATGCTGACCCACCTTGTCGGTGAAGAGGTCAACATGCTCCATGGGATCTGTAATCTCAGTTGGCGAGGACAACTATAAACGTCTGTCCTCAGGCAGTCATGATAATGATTGTGGAGAAAGGAACAAGTCCCAGAAGGCCTCCGGCAGCCAGCCGATCAGCGAAGCCAGCTGTGTAGTGAAGTCCAGGGAAAGGGTTAGGAACGACAGCTTGTAGTGGTGCCTGGAAACAGCAACTCCTCTCGTCTTGAACAACCAGGATTCCACGAAATTTGCAGCACTGAATATCAAATCACATAATTGTCACAAAAATGTGAAGATGCCTTTCAGAAACAGGATCTGGTTTTTTCACCTGGGAAGCCTTCAGGCTTTTGACAAAGTGTGAACGAGGGGTTACTCAAATTGCTGAGGATGGAGTTGCCTTAAACAGTTGGATCAAGTCCCATGTCTGTAATTGCCAAGCAAGAGACTCGGTGCAGACTTACAGCAAAACATTCTTTCAGTGTCATGGCTTGCTATGAAGCAGGGTCTCCTTTTCAATCCTCTTCCCTGAGGACTTTGTGTTTCAGCCGTCAGGAGAGTCAAGGAAACCAGTTTATGAAGACGACCTGGTGATCTGTTACACCGAAGAATTTTCATCAAGTGCCACATTCCATATACACCTGACGGTAGACCAGCCAGCTGAACAGCTGGGAAGAAGGCTGCCCTCTAAAATAACAAGTCTGTCACGTCCTTTTTGTCTCCAAAGGAGAGAGCCAGCAGTGTCATTCTTTGCAGAACTATAGAGGAGGAAAAGGATGAAATCACCTGCCTCAGTTTCACTATTGACAAAAGGGCCTCTGGAAACTTCGCATCACGAAGGCAGAGACGAAGCTACACCGTGGGAGATGAGTATCATTATAAAGGCGATATTTGTCATCCTCAGGGAAACAGCTGTAATCATGGTATCATTATAAAGGCGACGTTTTTCATCCTCGGGGAAACAGCTGTAATCATTGGGGAAAACTGCGAGAAAAGAAAAAAACGTTTTCATCGCTGCTATCCCTGAGGATCGTCACTGTTTTCCTTAGCATCACAACTGCTTTTCCTAGGATAGATAACGGTTTTTTCCGAACGATCACAGCTGTTTTCCCCATCAGGGTAATGATTATTGCCCCTGTTTCCCTGAGAACGGGTAATATTTCCCTGTTTCCCTGAGGAGAACGGGTTTTATTTCCATGTTTCCCTGAGGAGAACAGGTAATATTTCCCTGTTTCCCTGAGGAAAATGGGGTTTATTTCCATGTTTCCCTGATGAGAACGGGTAATATTTCCCTGTTTCCCTGAGGAGAACGGGTTTTATTTCCCTGTTTCCCTGATGAGAACGGGTTTATTTCCCTGTTTCCCTGAGGAGAACGGGTTTATTTCCCTGTTTATAATAATAATAATGAATACTTATATAGCGCCTATTCTCGGCTAGAGACCAAGCTATAAGCGCTTTACAATCAACACTCGCTTACACAACGGGCTGCCTACCTGGGTAGTGCCGACTGAAGAGCTGCCAGATGGCGCTTCATTCAGTCGTTTCCCGTGTAATCCAGTCAATATCGTTCAATATCGTTCACTCAGTTTCTTTACTTCCTCATTCTTTCCATTTCTTACGCAGGGTGCATGCTGTGTGTAACGTGTCATCCATACCAACGGCCAAACTGGCCTACTCTTCCTAAAGTTGGTGATGGGATTTTACGTGTGTGCAAGATATTATGCGTGCGTTCACACACGGAACCTCGGTTTATAGTCTCATTCGAAGGACTGTATGGGAAATGGAGTCAGAACTAATGTTAACTCCGAGGGAAAAATCCCCTGTACCGAAATGCCCCGGCGGAGATTCGAACCCGCAACCCCAGGATCACCAAGATTACGAGTCAGGCGCTCTACCAACTGAGCTATTCCGGCTCCGTTTCCCTGAGGAAAACGGGTAATATTTCCCTGTTTCCCTGAAGAGAACGGGTTTTATTTCCCTGTTTCCCTGATGAGAACGGGTTTATTTCCCTGTTTCCCTGAGGAGAACGGGTTTTATTTCCCTGTTTCCCTGAGGAAAACGGGTTTTATTTCCCTGTTTCCCTGAGGAAAACGGGTAATATTTCCCTGTTTCCCTAAGGTAAGGTAAGGTAAGGTAATGTTGCTTATAGCCCAGCCGACCGCAAAGGGCCATATCAGGGCTGTCACCACGTTAAAATTAATTCACAAGTCATCAAAAAAAAAAAAAAAAAAAACTTCCACACATCTCTTTAAAATACATCTTCTAAAAACGCACCAGAAACTTCGTTAAAAATCCTTCTTCCGTAAAATCTTAAATCAGATTAAAAATGTTAATCTCTTTCAGAAACTCAAAGATCACGTCAGGTTGGACATCTCTGAGCAGGGTTTTCATGGACTCTGCTGTAAAGTGTTTATGCCTCACATCGTGCAAGTCCCAACAAACTAAAAGAATATGTTTCACTGTGAATCTAAAAGAATATGTTTCACTGTGAGTGGAATATGACATGGAATGCATCACGGAGCTTCTTCACCTTTTAAAAGATAAGAATGGGTATAAAACGAGTGGCCTGTGTGCAAGCGGCACAGGACTGTTTCTTCTCTACTGCCGCCCCTGGAACATGGCAAAAACTCTTTCAGGTTTGGACGGATTTTAAATAGTTTGTTATCCGTCTGCAGGATCCATTCCTCTTACCAGAGGTCTTTGACATAGGTCTGTGTTTTGGGTTTCAGATCAGTGTGGGGAACAGAAAACCTGCTCAACTTTTCCTTTGTGGCATTCTTGGCAAGCTGGTCAACCATCTCATTGCCTCGAATGCCCACATGGCTGGGAACCCAAGCAAACACTTCGTTGTGTGCGTTTGATTTTAGGGAGGTGTACAGTTCAGAAACTTTCAGCAGTTGAAGGTGCTTAAGATTACGGCCGCAATGGCTTCCAAAGCAGAAAGGGAGTCAGATAAAATAAGGAAATCTTTCTGTTTCGATTTGGAGATCATCTGAAGTGCCAGGACCAAGGCTGTCAGCTCAGCTGTGTAGATGGAGCTGTCGGTGGAAATGTGTACGGTACATCTCTGAGGTGGATCTACTGCACAAAACACAGCAGCGGCAACTCCCTCCTCAGATTTGGTACCGTCAGTGAAAATTCTTTTGAAAGATGGAAACTTGGAACACAGTTCAGCAAAAAGGGACTTGTATGCCAAGGAACTAGTGGAATCTTTCCGGTATGAGGCTAAATCAAACCGGATCTCTGGTGTGAAAAAATCCATGGAGGGTCGTCAGGAAACTTGGAGAAATCAGTAACTACTCCAAGGTCAATACCTGTTTTGTTCAGATGGGAAGAATACAAATCCCCAAAGGTGGAAAGGAACTGGGATGGTCATCGAATTTCTTTTGGAAGTTGGGGTCGAAAACACAGTCATATGCAGGGTTTTGAGGTTCAGACGAGAGACTCAGACAGTAATTCAAGGCAAGTTTTAGTCGGCGATTTGAGAGGGATAGTCCTCCTGCTTCGGCATACAAGCTATAAACAGGAGTGGTGCGGAACGCACCCAGATACAATCGCAGCCCTTGATGGTGGATAGGGTCTAGACTTTTCAGGTAGGACGGTCTGACAGAGCCGTACACTACACACCCATAGCCCAGTTTGGAGCGGATCAGAGCCCTGTAAAGATGGAGGAGAGTTTTCCTGTCAGCGCCCCAATCTGTGTGTGCCACAACTCGCAGATTGTTCAGTGCTTTTTGACATGCAGTTTTTAAGTGTTGGATATGATTTTTATTTTAAAGTTCAGTTTTTGATCGAAAATAACACCCAGAAATTGGCTTCCTTTACAACTGGAATGGTGGACTTAACAAGACGAATCTCAGGATCAGCAAAAAAGCTGACCAAAATTGTGGAAATGGATTGACTGAGTTTTAGTACTAGAGAAGGTAAACCCGTTTTCCTCGGCCCACTGTTGAATCTTACTGACACAAAGTTGGAGTCGACGCTGTACACTGGCATAAGAAGCTCAAACTGCGTACAACCGAAGTCGTCAACGAACAGACAGGACTCAGAACCCTGGTCTACCGATTTCACAATGTCGTTGATTTTGATGCTGAAAAGGGCAGGAGAAAGGATGCTCCCTTGAGGTACACCCAACTCCTGCCCATGGATGTCAGAGAGCGTGGTGCCAATACGCACCTGGAACTGCCGATCAGCCAGAAAGTTTTGAATAAACAGAGGCAGATGACCACGAAAACCAAGTCTGTGAAGATCCATAAGGATTCCTGATTTCCAGATGGTGTCGTACGCTTTTTCTAGGAAAAAAAAAGATAACGACCACATGCTGCTTATTGACGAAGGCGTTGCAGATGGTGGTTTCCAGATAGACTAAATGGTCAACTGTCGAGTGGTACTTCCGGAACCCGCACTGTTCACAGGCCAAAAGGCCATCGGTTTCAAGCTTCCACATCAGACGGGAGTTGACCATCTTTTCCATTACCTTACAGAGGCAGCTGGTCAGAGCCACTGGGCGATAGTTTGAAGGGTTGGTAAGGTCCTGTCCAGGCTTAGGGATTGGAATGATCAGAGCTTTCCGCCAGGAGGGCGGAAAGCACCTTGTGGTCCAGATATGGTTGTAGACTTTAAGAAGGATCTGGAGACAGCTTTCTGGGAGATGTTTCAAAACCTGATAATGAATATCATCCAGACCAGGGGCAGGTTTGCAGAGCTGATTTCAGCTCATCGATTGAAAAAGGAAGATTGTAGGCTTCAGAGTTGTCTGATGTGAAATTAAATTGCATGAAAAATTTCTCTCTGAGTTGTTTGTTTCGTGAAAAGGCTGCAGATTCATTTGCAGATGAGGCGTTCTGTTGAATGGTGGAGGCCAGCAGACTGGCAACAGCTCGTTTGTCAGTTATCAGAGCATCGGCAAGTTTCAGATGATGAATTGACGGGTTGGTGTTCTTCCCTTTGATTTTTCTGATGATGTTCCAGACTTTTTTCTTGGATGTTTTAGATGTCAGACCGGAGCAGAAGTTTCTCCAAGACTGGCGTTTACTGATTTTGAAAGTGTGTCTCGTTTTGGCATGGAGTTTCTGATGGGCTCGAGCGTTGGGACCTGAGGGTCTTTGGAATACCCGACGCTGAGCCCGTTTGCATACTTTTGAGTTTTTGTTGGCAGTCAGAATTAAACCAAGGTGTTTGGGGCAGTTGGAGTTTGTCGGAAGACATTGGAATAGAGCTTTTAGCACAGTTTATCACAGTATTGGTTAGAGATTCCGCAGGGTCTGGACTCTGAAGAATGTCAATTTTCTGGAATTCCCTTGAAGTACTGGCAGCAAAAAGATTCCAATTAGCCTTCTTATAGTTAAGGTGTTGTGAAACAGGGGCATTTTCAGTTAATATGGGTTTTAATAGAACAGAAAATGGTCACCTCCATGCAGATCGTCATGGACAGACCACTCATAGTCCAGGACCAGCGAGGGGTCACATATCGACAAATCTAAACACGAAAGTGAACATGAGGAAGAGTGGAGGTAAGTTGGAGATCCATCGTTCAGACAACACAAATCAAAGTCTGAAAGGACATCCTCAAGAAGCAGACCTCTGGATGACGAATTCACACTACCCCAAAAAGGATTGTGTCCATTGAAATCACCCAACAGCAAAAACGGTCGAGGTAGTTCTCCAATCAGACTGACACGGTCCTGACGACAAACCGGGACAGTAGGTGGCAGATATACCGAGCAAATTGTAACGGTTTTATGGAGAGTGACTCTCGCAGCTACTGCCTGAAGGGGGGTAGTCAAAGCGACAGGACTAAACAAAGTTTTGAGTATAAGAAGGGCAACACCGCCCGTTAGTCCCAATGCGGATGGTTGTGCAGGGTTGGAAAGAATACTAAAGCCAGAAAGAGTGAAGGTCTTCTGGCTCTGCATTTTTGTTTCCTGAAGAGCTACGACGTAAGGTCTTAGTGTTTGACAAAGAAGCTGCAGCTCCTCAAAATTTGAATTTAAGCCACGGATATTCCACTGAATTATTGTACTGTCCATGGTGCAGAGGACGAATAGGAGAGCAATCAGTTCATCTCCGAGTCATCGTCTGCATCCAATGGAGCGTATTTGTTGTTTAAGTTGGGCTGGATTGTTTTGTTCTCCAGACCTGCTGGCAGACTTGCCCACAGGTGAAGAAGGCCTGGATTTTGGAGAAGGTGGAGGTTTCTTTCTCATCTCCACCAATTCCACACTCGGTTGAACTCCCTTGCCCGCACGAGCACTGCTCACAGAAGTTCGAGGCGGGAGGGCTGGTTTTTTAGTCTGCCCAGCAGCAGATGGAGTAGACTGCTGGGCAGTCTGAGGGGTGGCGGATTTATTGCCCCCACCAGGGGCATCCATTTTGGGTTGCGATGTGGTGGACCTGCCTCCACCGGGGCTTGGCATTTTCCTTTGCAACGTTTTCGTGAAAATAAACTCATCAGTTTGGCAGCAAACAGAACGGGTTGAAAATTTCTTCACAGCGGAAGCATATCAAGATGGGGAGTTTGTGTTATACTCCCTGTTTGGCTAGTATACTTACCATGTCAGACCATAGCATTCAACGGCAGTTAGCCAGCTCTGTCAGGCCGAATTTTTTCCGTGGCCAATGCAGTCATAAGACAGTCACGTGATGTCACCCCACTTCCGGCCCCGGAAGAAGCCAGTGTCAACTTCCTATAAGTCATTCAGCGAGGCCTGGTGTATGGTGACCCCGAGAACCTTGGCGCCAGAGGGGAAGGTAGGGAGGGAATTAGAGTCTGACATGGTAAGTATACTAGCCAAACAGGGAGTATAACACAAACTCCCCATTTTGGCGTCATATACTTTACCATGTCAGACCATAGCAGAATTTAAAGGAATCGGAGGAGGGCGAGCGCCCTAGTGGTTCTTGGGGTTGACCGATATGGCTGCATTGGCCGCCACAAAGGAAATCCCCTTAGACCCATCAGCTCTGGTCATGCGGATATCCCTCAGGTAAAAATTAATGAAGGGATTTTCCGAACGCCAGTAGGCTGCCTCCAGCAGGTGGCGCACGGGGACAGAGTACTGGAACGCTGTGGAAGTGGCCAGTGCTCTGACCTCGTGGGCCCTGGGTGATAGGACAGGGAGATCCTTGTACGCCTGAGCGTAGGTAGATCTCACCGTCTTGGAGAGCCACCTGGAGATAGTTCCCGCCGAGATATCTCTAGTATTGTTGGGGTTGAGGGAGATAAGGAGTCGTCTCTGGGAGGAGCGCCTGGGGCGTGTGCGTTCCCAGTAGTACCTGAGACACCTGGAGGGGCAAAGGTCCATGTCTCCATCTTTTTCTCCCTTTCCCAAGATGTCAGAACTCCGGAAGGAACTTGAGAGAGACTGAGCCGTCCCTGTGGAAGGCGATATCTGTGGGGTCACCGCTGAGGGCGTGAATCTCAGACAAATCTTTAATAAATACGCTCCCGAGAGTGCCGGTAAAAGAGACAAATCTTTTAATAAATACGCTCCCACCAAGAGCCTCACACGGCAAAAATACTCAGGGTCTAGTGCAAGCCGGAACCAGCACAAAATGCGTGCTGAACCCGAGGCTCGGCAATATGGTGGGGGAACACGACCGGCGAGCGGTGCCGACGATCGCGAGTAACAAAGTCGCGGGAGTGCCGGTAAAAGAGACAAATCTTTTAATAAATACGCTCCCGAGAGTGCCGGTAAAAGAGACAAATCTTTTGATAAATACGCTCCCACCAAGAGCCTCACATTTGCAAGCCACAACTGAATCAAGTATAGAACAAAACACAGCAAAGTTAACACAAAGGCAAGTATAGGCGAGACAGAGCACAAGACTTATCTTGCTTTGACGGCAGGCCGAAGATGAATGACTTATAGGAAGTTGACACTGGCTTCTTCCGGGGCCGGAAGTGGGGTGACATCACGTGACTGTCTTATGACTGCATTGGCCACGGAAAAAATTCGGCCTGACAGAGCTGGCTAACTGCCGTTGAATGCTATGGTCTGACATGGTAAAGTATATGACGCCAAAAAACTGTTACGTTGACGTCTGACTGCCAACGACCTGCTTACGTGCCTCAAAAAAGGAGATTTTCTTTTCTGTTTTGACCTTTTGAATGTTGGACTCCTCATTCCAAACTGGACAGTTGCGGAGAACGAGTTTTATTTCCTGTTTTACCTGAGAAGAGTACCCCTACTGTATGGACTGCTGGCCCATGGATCTTTAACTGTGTGGACTGTTGGCCCAGGGATCTTTGACTGTGTGGACTGTTGGCCCAGGGATCTTTGACTGTGTGGACTGTTGGCCCAGGGATATTTGACTATGTGGACTGTTGGCCCGGGGATCTTTAACTGTGTGGACTGTTGGCCCAGGGATATTTGACTGTGTGGACTGTTGGTCCAGGGATCTTTGACTGTTGACCCAGGGATCTTTGACTGTGTGGACTGTTGACCCAGGGATCTTTGACTGTGTGGACTGTTGGTCCAGGGATCTTTGACTATGTGGACTGTTGGCCCAGGGATCTTTGGGATCGCATGTAGTTTTTTCCCTGTTTTCGCTGTGTTGCTTAAGGATATTCCCATTTTCTCCATGAAAATCAGGAAAACGGCTATAATCCTTTGGGAGAACAATCAGAATATGTTTTTGTTTTCCCCTCAGGAAAATAGCTATTATCGGCCCTTGAAACTACTGTGCTCCTGTTCTAAATGTAAGTTGGTAATCCTTTGCAATTTGGAAAGTACACTTGGGAAGCAAATGAGTAGATAGTGGAAACTGTCTACCAGGTATCAGTCAAAGCACGCCTCGAATACGGCTACAAAGCCTGGTCGGCCTTCGCAAAGACAGTCCAGGAGGCATCGTTTAAAGACTAGAATCAAGCCCTCAGCGTATCACTGGCGCCATGCGGTCAATGCCAATCGGGGAATTAGAGAGGCTTAGTCTCATCCAAGCTCTGAACCATCGGAGACAAGCCAAAGACTTGAGGGCGAGCAGAATTGTTCTGATGTCTTCCAGACCTTTCCTGAAGCAGAAACTAAGTAGTATTACCAAAGGCTGGCTGAAAAGGAGCAGCTTCGTCCTTGAGAGCAGAACAGTGTGGCAACAGGACTCCCACCCTATGACCGAAGGATCTTCTTGCCCCGGCCCATCAGATTCACCAGAACCTTTTGCCAAAGATTAGCCAGACATCAGGATCTTCAGCAGGGTCCTCTATCCCATTTATGGGGGTGGATAGGATGACAAGATAAAGCAGACGCTCACCTCCCCATGACTGCTGAAAGTTGCACGCATGTCTTGTGTACCCATGTATACACTGACGTGTCAGCAAACAACGCTGTGAAAGGTGGAGATGCCGACATCGTAGTAAGATTTTCTGATGGTGAGAGACCACAGCATGCCGTATTACCGTAGGGAAGCTCTGCATACACTGTAGGGCTGAAGTCCTCTTTCCAGCCACCTTGAAGCTCAGACCTCAAAGTAAGACTGTCAGGACGGTGTTTCTGCCTGAGGCCCACTCAATCCTGCCTGCATGACAGAACAACAGGCAGCCACCGCTGGCCAGAGGACTGCAGGAAGTTGACACTGGTAGAAGAGTAGTGCTGCGGTGGATCCCGGCCGACTGCGGAGTTCCTGGGAATGAGTAGGCTGAGAAAATAATTGAGGGGAGGGAGGATGGAGGCGGGGAGGGGGCTGGATGAGAACGATTTAACAACAGTGTCAATTTTGGCAAGATGTGAAGTATCATCAGGATACTTACAACGCACAACGATGGCCAGGAAAATACTAACAAAAACATCTGATTTTTTGACAAATAATCTGAGTTAGATTGGCAGTTTAAAAGACTAATCTAAAGACTGTAGGGCACTGCAGGAAATGTACCAGCTGACGAATAATTTCCAGACCTCTGCAAATGTATACTGTATTGGAAATATGTTCACACTTCATTGTAGCGTGAATACATCATTTACAAGGATTTCACAGATGAAGATACAGACAAAAATAAAACCACAACAACAGCAAAGAAGCAGTTACACTCAGAATAGTAAACAGTTTTGCAAAAATAAAGGATACTTACTTGAATCAGTAGCACTGAGGCACAAAGTAAACAACACGTACAAGAATGATAAATAAAACAAATATAAACAGGCGAACGATAAAGTTCTGCGCGAAGAAGCTGATTAGAATTTGACATGTACACTAAAATTCATGTGAACATAGCATTTCCGGGTACAGTTCGAGAAAGTACTGCAAAACAAAGTACATCCGGAGGACTTTCCTTTATTATCTGGAATTCGGTGAAATTTCTAACTCAATATAAGAATATAAGCTAGGTGTAAACACCTTTTTTTATTCGTTCAACACCGTTTTCAAAGAATAGCACTATGCAGTCATGGATATTTTCAGCTCCTGAAGTTTTTGCTTTTGTCTTGACTGACAGTTTTCTGATCTTCGTCAGGTGTAGGGATCCTTGACATTCGATGTTTCATGTCTGCTAATCTGATCTCGTTTAAGCCTCCAAGTGCTTAAAAAATGTAAGGTTTGAACGCTCTCTCTCGGTCATAGTCTAGTTTACATCAGTCTTTGGTCGGATGTTTTCCATTCGTATTATTCTGTGAAGCAAGTAGCTATATTTCCATGGGCTGTGGTACTATGTTCAAGGGAGACGGGAGAACATTCATACAGTCTTCCGCCCCATCCTTAGTGAATTTGGTACAGCACTGTGTCGTAGACAAAGTCTGCTTCTAGGTGTCTTCTGTTTTCAGATATTGGACGTATGCTTGGAACACTGAACAAGACATTTAGATTTGCATAATAATGTCCCTCCCCCTTACCCGTTCCTCTCTCTAAACAAAACGATGTCAGATCTTCATTGCACTCCCAGTGGCACTACCCCCATGCAGTACATCCCTCATTCCCCCTGCAAGAGTTCACCCAGGATGGTGTTGTCTCAGCACCAGTGAGAGCAAGCCTCAAAGAGCTACCAGTGCCAGAAGAAGCTCAAAAGAGACTAGACTGTACGGGGCTGAGTCAATTTGGTGATGCTGATCTCATATGCAGAATGTCCCTTACTAAACCCCTATACAGATATCAAATCTGTTTTGTCTCCTACAACACTGCTGTGAAGATTTCTTATGCCACGCCCCAAAAACAATCGCCAAAGATTTGCTGACAAGGCAGCAATGGCACTAAATTATAAAGGTATAAACATAAAAAACTAATCAGAAAGAGGTGATCGTCGGGATAAGACTTTAGACAATTTATTTACATTATTTTGTGTTGAGTGATGAGGCTTATAATGACGATGCACGGGTTTTTCCTCTTGATAGGAGCCATGTCACCACAGTAAGTGGTAATGGTTCCCATGCTTGATGTATGAAGCAGAATGAAGATCTCCAGCACGCCAGGACAATCATCTGTGGCATGACAAAGAACCATAGCCACAGGTATGAAGATCTCCGGCACGCCAGGACAATCATCTGTGGCATGGCAAAGAACCATAGCCACAGGTATTGTTCGGTACATCAGCATGTCCTCCACGCAACTTTTAGCTCACAGTTTGTATGTAGTATAGTCAAAGATTGTGATATTAGGATATGACATATTCCGCTGAAAGTAGTTAACTGTGCAGCTTAAGGCCCGAAGGATAATGAGATTAAACGCGATTCCCGTCCGCCCGGCTACCTGGTCTTGCTTTAATACGTCGTCCCTTTTCCCCCTACATGAAGCTTGTTTGAAATATGTGTAAAATGTCTGACCTGACCGCATCAGATCCATACTCCTCACCATCCATTCAACCTACCTTACGAATGTCCCCCTCAAGACAACGCTCTCACCTTTTATTGACAAAATTCACCATAGCCAGGTCTGTGACTATCATTGGAATCGAAATTCAAACTACAGAAGCATAATGCCAGAAATGAATAATAGGTTTGAAGCAGCCCATTCGTCGTTCTCAGATCCATGACTGCTTGATTCAGCGATAGAACTGCAGTAACTGCTAAAGAACCCACAGAGAGACACTTATTTGTGCACGACCCCACATTCCACAGAACTGCAGTAACTGCTAAAGAACCCACAGAGAGACACTTACTTGTGCATGACCCCACTTCCATAGAACTACAGTAACTGCTAAAGAACCCACAGAGACACTTCTTTGTGCGTGACCCCACATTCCCTGACCTCTTCCCCCACTTACCTGTACCGTCCTCGCCCACCCCCCACCTCCACACTACCTTTTTCCAACGTCTGACACATCCACCCTTCTGTTCTCTACTCTCTCTCTCCACACACACACACACACACACACACACACACACACACACACACACACACACACACCATGCACGCACGCGCGCACACACTCACGCGCGCACACACACACACACACACACACACACACACACACACACACACACATACACACACACACACATAAATATATATATATATATATATATATATACACATACACACACGCACGCATGCAGCCACACGCGCTCCGCGAGCACGCCGCACGAGCACGCACACGCACGCACGCACCACACGCACACACACACACACACACACACACACACACACACACACACACACACACACACACACAAAAGTGCAGATGAATTTGAATGTGCATGCATACATGTATGTGTGTGTTTATGGTGTGCAGATGTTAAAAAAAAGTGAAGCACAAGCGCATGTTAAATCATCTCTGCAGACGCTTTCACAGTTATTACAGTAGCTTTGTAGCTAGAAAGGTCAACCGAATTTTCACAAATGTAAGAAGACGTGTCAGTCTGGTACACCCATTTTTATAAACACACAAACACAGGGACTGTTTTTAGGAGAGGGGGGGTGGGGGAGCTGGGGGACATGGGATCGGTGGTATATGTCATAAACGATCGAAGCATTTGGATTAGACTCGGCAAATTCAAGCATACCATATGCCAACCGAGATCATAGATATTTGGGGATCTCAGCTTGCTATATATCGGCGTTAGATGCGCATTTGTGCGTTTGTGTTGGGGAGCAGAAGAGACAGGGTGATGGTCTTCAGCATGGTCGGTGTGCACGCACCCGTTTGTGTGAATATGGAGGAGAGGACAAGATGGTAGGGATAATGCGTGATTGTACTTGTGTGCCACGTGCTGTGCTGAGTGACGTAGAGGGCGATAGGTGGTCTGTTCGTCTGCTGACTGCTGATGAGTGAGTTTAGAGATGTGGGACGCTCTGTTTATATGTGCACCTGACGATGACGATGACGATCCATTTGTTACATGATAATTATTATAACTCTCTCCCCTTTTTCTCTTATTTACTTCATTTCCATATCATTAATTTATCTCTCTCTCTCTCTCTCTCTCTCTCTCTCTCTCTCTCTCTCTCTCTCTCTCTTTCTCTCTCTCTCCCGCATATATATGCGCATGTACGCCAACATGCGCGGGCATACACACATATGCGCACGCAAATGCGCTCACACACACACATATATAAGTCCCCTCAATGAAGAGTGTCCTTGAAATTGTGACACACATTTTGTTAGACAAAGTGTTCCAGTTTGAGGATTCCGTCTTCAAAACTGAATTGGGGACACTATTGGGACCCTCTAACCCCCCCCCCCTCCTCCCACATCGCAGCAGACCTTCTCATAGAGGAGAGCTGTAGAAGACTGCCTGCTTGCTCAGAGTCCCATCGTCATCAACAGCTGCTTCTGGGAGCGCTTCATGGATGACATTCACCTACTGTGGACAAAAGCACATGAAGACCTTGATCATCCATACATTTCACAACTACCACCACCACCACCACCACCACCACCACCACCACCACCACCACTACCCCTACTCTTAAGTTCACCCACCAGCTATCATCCATCTCCATCCTCTTCCTGAATATCAGCATCACCCTCAAGGACGGTTTTATCCCAATAGATGTGAACTCAAAAGCTACCGACCTTCATGTCTACCTTCGTGCTTCATAAAGAAAACATGCATTTTGGCCAGATCATATGCGCCCACCGGCTATACTCAGCGTCATAAAGAAAACATGCATTTTGGCCAGATCATATGCGCCCACCGGCTATACTCAGCGTCATAAAGAAAACATGCATTTCGGCCAGATCATATGCGCCCATCGGCTATACTCAGCGTCATAAAGAAAACATGCATTTCGGCCAGATCATATGCGCCCACCGGCTATACTCAGCGTCATAAAGAAAACATGCATTTCGGCCAGATTATAGGCCCCAGCGGCTATACTCAGCGTCACAAAGAAAACATGCATTTCGGCCAGATTATAGGCCCCAGCGGCTATACTCAGCGTCACAAAGAAAACATGCATTTCGGCCAGATTATAGGCCCCAGCGGCTATACTCAGCGTCACAAAGAAAACATGCATTTCGGCCAGATTATAGGCCCCAGCGGCTATACTCAGCGTCACAAAGAAAACATGCATTTCGGCCAGATTATAGGCCCCAGCGGCTATACTCAGCGTCACAAAGAAAACATGCATTTCGGCCAGATCTTATGCGCCCACCTGCTATACTCAACGCATGAAGCTTTCACTCGCCGCTGCCAGTATTTCCGGCCCACGTCATCCAGAAAACTTTCGAGAGTGCCAGCAGCATCCCACGTAAGGAGAACTGTGACTACAGGCCCCAAAGTGTCCAGCACAGTGTCCCGTTCATCATCATCCACAACTCTACCAACCATTCCTCCACTGGTGGCTGCAACAACAGCCAGCAACCCTACAGGAAAGTAGCAGGAGGAGGCCAAAACCATGCCACGACCCCACTTCCCATGGTTGTAAACAGTCCATCAAATTGCCTTAGAAACACCAGATGACTCTCCTGCTTCCCCGACCTGAGCCCTCCAGTGATGATCCGTGAAGCCACCATTGTATCAGCAAACGCAGTGTTATCTGGAGGAGAGAACTATAAAATAGGCACTCTGGCTCACCCACCTCCGCCAGCTCCAACCGGCTGAAGCCGGTTTCGCTGTTGCTCCGCCGGCTTACCCAGAGTGCCTATTTTATAGTTCTCTAATAGTAAACACTTTACAAACATACATAATGTGTAGGATTATCTGTTTTTAACACTAATTTAGAAAACTTTTGAGACTTAAGTTTTTGCTTAATCCTTCGTTTTTCTTGATCGTTTTCAATAACATCATTTTCACGCATACATTCATCAAATGCGTCTCTATCTTTCATGTGGAATAAAACTACAGTCTTTAACTGTTCTCTAAAGTCTTTTAAAACTGAGTTATATTTCTGACATAAAATCCACACACTTATCCCAGCATGTCTCCCGCTAAAAGCCAGTTTTGATAAAGTGTTTCTCTTTTTAACTATATCCTTTTCTGCCGAACAGTCATCAATAATAAATAATGTCTGAGTTCCCTCAAACTGTCTATAAAAGTGTTCTAAACACTCGCTAAGTTTATTGCTAGGATCAACTAAATAGATTTCATCATCCGTCCATATAAACCTTCTGTCGTGATATGCTTTGTTCCATTTAAGTGTTGGACAGAAAATTACAATATGATCAAAATTATAACTATAAACTGTTTGTAATAGGTCGAGGACAAATATTGTTTTTCCACAACCAGTCTGTCCACAAATCAATGAACAATGAGGGGTTTTTGTCATAAAGTTTAACTGCTCCATAGTTTTAAAACATAATTTAATCTAATCCAGTTATTGTTTTTATCATACTCTCTGTCAAAACTTGTTCAGTATAATAAAACCCTATAAGGCCCAAATGTGTAAGATTAATCCAGTTCAGTTCTGTAAGATCGTTTCTATTTAGACTAATATCAATTTTGTTGCTTGTTGTTATGACCTTAATATCCTCGCCATTGTAAAGAACGACGACAGTAACTTTAAGTTTGTCAACGTCTAAGTTTTGCCAGCTAATAAGAATTCCTTTCATAAGATTGTCACTGACGCCCAGAGCTCCATTTCTCGCCTCATCTTTTAAGACAGAAATTTTAAATATCATTGTGAACGTGTCTCCTAATTTTGTGCGTGGAATGAACTGTAATTTTGTAGAAGCTTTCTTTAAAACCGATTCTCTTCTGTGGAGGATGTACTGTTTGTCCCCAAACGGCTTTATTTCGATCTCTTTCCGACTGTTGTCCTCTGGCATAAGACTTACATGTAAAGGGCCAGAGTTCAATGCTTTTCTGAAACTTTTTTGACGGTCAAAAAATGTAAATGGGCTTAAGAATTCAAATTTTATGTCCCATTCTAAATATGGTTCTAAGTGCCATTTGTTGTCAGTTTTTCGAACTATTTTATATTCATACTGACCTGTATTATTTGCTTCTACATTGCGTAGTTGTTCTAGTTTAGGAAACCTTTTGTTGTCGTCAACCTCTTTGCGCTTATAATAACCATCTTTAGTGTACTCAAAACCATATAAAGTGCCTATCTCACCGTTTTGTTCAAAGTCCTCAACGTCTGCAAGGTCTTTTAATTCTAAAGTTACACACCTCTCAGGCGCTAATGTGACCCCCGAATCGTCTGGTCCACGTGACATTTTTTAAAACAACGTATTATTTTATTTCCAAAACAATGTGCAGGCTGTCACATTTGACGACTTTTCCTGTTTTATCTGTGATCTTTATATTAAATGATCTGACCCTCCCACAAGCTAATCTTTTAAACTGTAAATTAGGGAATTGTATAATTTCATAATCGCAATATGCAGCTTTCCCTGATAGAAGAGCTCTTAAAACAGTTGAGGGCCTTCCATCATATAAGTTTTCATCAGTGCTCAGCTCGTCCAAATGAACATAGAGTAATGAATGTAATGCAAGATCGAGCGGATATTCTCCCTCATAAGTAGTTTCGTCTGGTGCAACTCTAAATTCATGAACGGCATAATTGTCAGTTGCAAAGCCTAACATTTTAGCTAGCTCTCCATCAAAAAGGTAACTTACTTCTTCTTCTTCAGGTTTGAATGTCAACATTATTTTCAAATTTGCATTGTTAAGTTTGAGAGTAATGTCGAAGTTACTCATTGCTTCTTTTAGCGAGCAAAACCCGTAATAACCATCAGGTATGGTTAACTGGCTAACTAAGTTTCCTCTATTGTCAAATTTTGAAATCTTATTATTCCTCTTGGATTGACTTATATTAAACCATACGACTTTGTAAAAAATTTCATGGAGTGCGACCCTTTGGGTTCCGCATTCATTATCAATAGCATATTCTAAAAACGAAGGACTGTCTTGAGTTGTTATTGTTACAAACATTTTTAAAACAAATTTAAAAATGAGTGCTTTCAAATATACTAATGCAAAATATTCTGTCGGGCCGCACTACAATCTTAAAAATATAACAACTGACACCCTTGACATTTCTGTGACTCAGTCTGACGCCTTTCAAGTAAAGGTTAGTACTCCATTGGATCGTTATCTTAACCCTCCTATTAAAAAAGACTACATCCCGAAAGTGTGGTTCAGTCATCCGATGCAGTTTTATCAGAACCAGTTAAACTTTGCTGTGTTTTGCGCATCAACTGGGTGTGGAGTGTCGTATGCTGATCATTTAAATCATCCTGATCCTTTGGTGAGGTCAGTGTATTGATTTCATTTTTATTACACCTTCAGACGTATTTTATCTGAACTGCAAGCGCCATTACCAAATGACAAAACGTTTAATCCATTCAGCAACAGAATAGATTACAAGGCTTTTGAAAGGATCTGTAACGAATTTGATATTGACCCAAAGACAGACTTTAGACAAAAGTTGGATCTTAATCATGGTTTAGGCACTCTTTATTATTGGGGCGTGCACAGAAAGTATAACTATGATTGGAATCCTCCTTACACATCTTTCTCTTCAGGCACAACTGTTCACCTCGGGTCCATAGAGCAAGAGTATAAAACAGCATGGACAACATTTATTTTGGATACTTCTAAGGGTCTAACTAGAGCGGGAATAGAACGAATAAACGACTCTATTCGTACTTACGTTTGGTGTTTGCTAGGTTCACAAGCACAGGCAAGATCTAACATAACTGATCCTTCTACTGGCTTTGATGCACAAAAACAGTATTTAGCAAATTTAGAGGACGCCATTAATTCTGCAATTGATTTGCCTTCAAGTATTAAAAGGTACCAAAATGTTTTACAATTTGCAAGATCGAAAGTAGACTTTGCTGTCGGCACTGGTTTATACATGCTACCTTCTGACCTCAGGCTCCAGGTAGGAACAATAATAAACTACAATAATGAAATCCTTGTGGCGGGCAAAGAACAGAAAGTTGGGAAAAACAACATAAATTCTGAGCCAGTAATATTACAAACAATAAACAAACAAGCTGACCCTGCCCGTGTAGTCGACCCCCCAAGAATAAGTCAACCAGTTCTCAAGGCCCAAAGCCCCAAGGTTGTTGAAGACTCTGTTCACGATGACAAAAAAATAATGACCATGAATATGAAAAGACAGCACTTGTTTTTGGATTAACTGGCCTAGGATTACTCCTTCTTTATCTTACTAAAAATTAACCCAACTATTAAGACAACTAATGTCCATAAGTGCTCGGCCATAAAGCCAACTACTTTGCTTGCAGTAGACAAAAGCCAGCTAACGACACTCCCTAATATGCCAGGTAAAGAGTCTATGGCCTTAGTGGCTAATTTTTTTAATAAACCCGCAAGATGATCAAGTTGTTTTTTTACCCATGATTTATCAGGCGGCGATGGAGGAGATGGTGGCGGAGGCACTAACCCTTGCCCACCGCCGCCTGTAATAGCCAACACCAGTGTACTTATTGCAAATCCTAAGGCTGTTATAACACTTGCTAATGTGACACCTTGCTCTCTAAACAGTGTTTTTATTCGTTCTGCTAACGTTGTGTCTTCATATAAAATTCTTTGGATAGTTTCTCTTATTCTGCTCACTTGAGTTCGTAATTGTTCTCGGTTAGTAGACAACACTTCTAGTCTTGCTGATCTCTCTTGTTCAAGATCTTTTAGTCTTTGTGTTATTCTTTCTTTAACATCATGGCCTAAGTTGTGGTCATCAGCCTCAACTAGTTTTTCTTTTTCTCTTTTTATATGCTCATCTAGTTCACCCAGTTTTGCTAAATTGTTTGTTAATTCGCCTCTGATGCTTTTCAAAGCATGATCAAGGGCTGTTATTTCTCTCATAGGTAGCGGCGGATCGTGCATAGTTTTTAATACTGTTTCTTCTGAAAAACTGGTTTCTGCTTGTATTATTTCGTCTGCTGTTGGGCTTAAATCTTTAAGTTCCATGTTTTGTATTTGGTTATCTGTTGGGAGTTCTTGTAGTGTGTTTTGAAGTTTAGCAACTGCCTCACTGTCTAATCTTCGCGGTTTAGCAATGCCAAGGCGATTTTGATCGCTCACACTGAGCCTTTGTCTAATTGTAGTCTTTGCTAAAAACTTTGATGGGTCTGGTTTAGATGTAAGCTGTACAGGTTGTCCTTGCTCGTTTTTAAAAATCAAATGGCCATCTTTTGTTTCAAAATCATTAGGGTCTATAAATTCGGGAGGTTCTTGGCCTAAACTTTGATAAAATGATTTGACCTTACTTTCTGTTAATTCACGCCGCAATGATTGTAATGGATGTGTCAAAGGAGTCATTTCACTCATGTCGTCTCCAGGATCAAAAACATCATAATCTTCTTCACCTTCCATGTTTTAAAAATAATTTATTTTTGTTTTATAAAAAAATGTCACAAGCATATGGCTCGATTCTTGACCCGCATAGAAGACTGAAAGAGCCCTTTGGCGTGAAGGGAAATAAACAGAATATTATTGTTCCAAATAATCCATCTACTATTGATTCAGATCAAATTCTTACTGTTAAATTTCCAGACCTAGGAGCAGATGAAGTGATTGTGCCGGGATCTGCACGGCTTACTTTCAAAATAGAACTTGATTCAGCAACAGACGCAAACAGGACAGTAGTTCAGAATCTGGGACGGGCAATCGTTAAGAAAATTTCTATAAAACTTGAGGGGCAAGAAATATTTTCTTTACACAATGCAGACATATTTCTAATCTATTCTGATCTATGGCTAACCGATAATGAAAGGGCCGATCTTGCGTTTCAAGGAATCGAAAATAACGAAGCACTAAAACACAGAATAGACGCCGAAGATGCTAAAGACGGTAACAAGTATGAAGCTGTAAGTTTTGCTTATGGAAATCGCTTTTCTATACCCTTAGATTTTGAGTTGTTAAAAGCGCATGCGCCATACTTTCAAGGAGCATTAAAAGACAGATTGTCATATGAACTAACTTTTAATGAATACAAACGTGTCATTAAATCTACAGACTCTAACGCAAAGTACAGCATTTTCGACATCTCGTTAGAGTTTGACATTGTTAGCAACCCTAACTTAGCAAGGCTGATTGAGCAACAATATCAGTCAAAATTAGCAATATATTACGAAAGAGTGATTCATCATACTAAATATCCTAAAAGCAGGGCAGACACAATATGGAACTTTAGTTTTAGTGCCGCAGCACGATCCCTTAAAGGTATTTTATTGCTGTGTGAAGATGAAGAACCATTCAAAAGACAAAGTGAAAAGTTTATGAATCCTAAAATAACTAAAGTACAATGTTCAATTGAGGGTAGTCCTAACCAAGTCTACGGTAGTGGGCTTAAACCTTATCATCATTTTGATGAAATAAGAAAATTGTTTGGAGGCGGGAGGTCTAGAAGTCCAACAGTAGACCTTGCGTCTAAAGATCTACACCTTCACAGTGTTAGGCTTGATGAATATTTAACAACGAAATACGGTTTGTGGATTGACCTAAGGTCAACAGAGGATAATCAGTTGCATGGGAGTGGGAGAACAGTTAAAGACGTAATAAACATTCAAATTGATAAAGAAAAAGAGAGTGATAAACCACTTAATGTACATTTGTTTTTAATATATGATGCGCAGCTGAATATTCAAGATAACAGATTGAAAGATATCCAATACTAAATTATTTTTATTTTTAAAAAGCATGTCTGTTACGACTTATCCAAAAGTGCCCAAAGAAGAGAATTCTGTTGCTGTAGACATAAAAACTTTCAGATTAACAAACATAACACAAATGCAAACCCAACTAGAGCAGGACCTTTCAAAATACAGTAAAACCAAACGAAGGTATTCTGCTGTCTTTAATGCTGTTACATATGTTAATACTGGAGCATCGATCACTAGTGCTCTATCAGCAGGAACAAGTGTTGGTCTCTTAGCAACAGGCGTAGGTGCACCGGTAGCTATACCTCTAGGCGGTTTGTCTTTAACTCTTGGCCTGTGTTCATTGGCTGTAAGTGCTGTCAGCAAAAAAATAAAAGCTAAACTCCAAAAGCACACAGCTATGGTTCAACTAATAACAGCTAAACTTAGTTCCTTCAAACTGACAATAAATAAAGCACTTGCCGACTCGAACATCACGGATGAAGAATTTAGTCGCCTACAGGCTGATTTTGAGGACTACAAAAGACAAAAGTTTGATCTTCAAAGAAAGGCACGGGCAACTTTTTCTCAACAACCAGACACCGACCAGATAAAAAAGGAATGTTTAAAAAAAGTAAACGAAACATTAAACTCTGTTCTAAACAGCTCACATTAACAACCCCAAAGGGCGTTTATACTTTAGTTTATGAGTCCAAGCACAAAAAGACCGTTGATATTGATTCTGATTAACTTTTATTTTTTTGATTTAAATAAATATTTTGAGTTAGAAAAGAAGCTCAACATGGATAAGATATATGAAGGTTCAGATGAATTGTTTGAAGCAATGCTCGAGGAAGAGCGTTTGTCAAAAGCTTTAAATGAGGTCGTTTTAGAAGTTATTGATCCAACAAACGTGCAGGCAAGCGTTGAGTATGCTATTTCTCAAGTTCCAAGTAAACTAACAATAAACCCTCCAGTTAAAGTAAGGTTAGTTGTTTTAATCGACTATATAACAATAAATGAAGAAAATCTAGAAGTCTGGGTCTCGACTAAACAACAGACTATTCTTTCTCATAATGACTTAACACCTGGTTGGGCAGACCAGCTGCTTACACAGTTTGATGAAGCCTCTGAAGCAGCTAAAATGAGAGGCTCTGGTTGGTCAGAGGGTGAAGTCCTAGACATCAGATTAAAACAGGCTAAGTATGAGCCGATTGTAGGCAAGTCTTACATTCCACTGCCTCCAACATTAGTTGCAAAGAAAGCAGTTTTGAACATAAAAAATTCAGACGACAAATGTTTTATGTGGTGCGTTCTTGCTAGGCTGCATCACGTTGCCAAAAATGCAGAGAGAGTATCTAACTATTTACAGTGGGCCAATGATCTTAACTTTAACGGCCTTGAATTTCCTATGGCTGTAGACAAAATTGATCAGTTTGAAAAACAAAATCCACCAATAACTGTTAATGTCTACACATGGTCTGAAGAAACCAACCTTCTGCCAATTAGAGTGTCAAAGAACAGTCCAACAATAGGCGAACCAACCAAAACTCATGTAGACTTACTCCTGATGCAAAGCCTTAATGGGTTGCACTACACTCTAATACGCACAATGAGTAGATTACTAGTGCATACTACAAAACAACATAGCAAACAAGAATTTTGTAGAAAATGTTTAACAAGAATTCCATCTGTTAAAGCAGCGAGCGAACATGTAAAACATTGTATTAGCCCAGTTGACTGTGATACAGAACTAATTACGCCCGGAGAAGGCAGTAAAGTTAGTTTTAAGAACTGGAAACGGTTGCAAACTAGTCCATATGTTGTTTACGCAGACTTCGAATCACTCATTGTTCCTTATGAAGGACCAACCCCACAGAAACTTCCTAAAACAGTCTTAATGAGTAATCATCAGATTTGCTCATTTGCCTTCATCATTGTTAGGTCGGATGGCGCCCATTCAAAGCCAGAATTATACAGAGGACCAAATGCTGCAAAATACTTCTTAAAACGCATGCAGCAAGTGCGTAATGCCTGTTCTAATAATCTAAACTTATCTGAAATCATAATGACGCCTGAAGACCAACAACAGTATGACTCAGCCACTCACTGTTGGATTTGTGGGGCGGCCTTGGTTGCCACCGCAGAGAATCCAACAGTAAGAGACCATGATCACATTAGTGGAAAGTTTAGAGGAGCAGCACATAACAAATGCAATCTTCAACTAAAGTTTGAACCAAAGACATGGAAGCTGCCTATATTCTTTCACAACTTGCGAGGTTACGACTCTCACCTTATAATGCAAGCAGTAACCAGCGACTTCAGGGTGTCATGCATTGCACAGTCATCAGAAAAGTACATGTGTTTCACTTTAAATAACATGTCTTTCTACGACTCTATGCAACACATGATGGGTTCATTAGAGTCACTGGCTATGTCCTTAAAGTCCTGCCCAATAACAGAAGAATATTTTGACCCAACTCTTGTTAGAAAGGGCGTTTACCCTTATGAGTACATGAACAGTTGGCAAAGGTTTGACGAAGATACACTTCCGCCTAAAGGCGCGTTCTTTTCTAGTCTCAGAGGAAAGGACATCAGTGATTCTGATTACCAGCATGCTCAAGATGCGTGGCAGAAGTTAGAGTGTAAAACGATGGGAGACTATCATGATTCCTATTTAATGGCGGATACCTGTTTGTTGGCGGACGTCTTTGAAAATTATAGGAAGACCTGCATGAAACATTACAGCCTGGATCCCGCGCATTATATTTCTGCGCCCGGGATGAGCTGGGACGCTTTCTTAAAATTTACTGGAGTACAAATTGATTTATTGTCTAACCTGCCAATGCTTCAGATGATTGAAAACGGATTGCGTGGGGGAATCAGTATGGCGTCGCACCATTACTGTAAAGCAAACAACAAATACTTGGACGACTATGATCCAAGTAAAAGGTCTAACTATCTCATGTATTTAGATGCAAACAATCTGTATGGATGGGCAATGGCGCAATCACTTCCATTACGCAACTTTAAAATGTACACAGATACGAATAATATTCAAAAAGCATTAAAGTGGTTGGGCAGTTTGACGCCAGATCAACAGTGTGGATACATTCTAGAAGTTGACTTAGAATATCCTCAGGAACTCCATGATTACCATAATGACTATCCATTAGCAGCAGAAAGTCTAAAGATGGCAAAAACAGAACCACCTAAACTTGTGCCTAATCTTCGAGGCAAAAAAAATTATGTCTGCCATTACAGGCTTCTACAATTTTATTTAAGACATGGTTTGAAGTTGACAGCTGTTCATCGTATAATTGCTTTTGATCAAGAACAGTTCATGAAACCATACATAATGAAGAACACTGATCTCAGAACTAAATCCACAGATGTTTCAGAAAAAGACTTTTTCAAGTTGATGAACAACAGCTGTTTTGGAAAGACTATGGAGAATCCGCACAAGCGTAAAGATGTTAGATTGGTCACCAGAGAAAACGATGCAATTAAGCTAACTTCTAAACCTAATTATCAGGACTTCAGAAGATTTCATGATCAGCTTTTTGGCATAATGATGAAAAAAAAGAAAGTCAAATTGGATAAGCCCGTTTTTATTGGGTTTACTGTTTTAGAGCTGTCGAAGCTTTTGATGTTAGAATTTCTTTACGACTACTTTAAACCCTTGTATCCTGAGTCCAGAGTTCTGTACACAGATACAGATTCCTTTGTTATAGATATCCCTACTGAAGATATCTATAAAGACATGGAATTAGAAGTAGCTAAAGGGCATGCGGGATGGTACGACACATCTGATTATCCTAAAGATTCGCCTTTGCATTCAACTGTTAACAAGAAGGTTTTAGGTAAGATGAAGGATGAATTATCTGGAGGTGTGATCAAGGAGTTTGTTGGTTTGAGGTCGAAAATGTACAGTCTTTCAAGCCAAAAAAAAGTTGTTAAAAAAGCAAAGGGAATATCTCGTAGTGTTGTGCAATCAAGCATATCCCATGACAATTACAAAGAAGCATTGTTTGGCAATAAGACTTTTCATCATGACAATTACAAGCTGCGATCTAATCTGCATGAGATTAACACAACTGTTGTAACAAAGAAGTCATTAGATAGAACAAACACTAAACGAGTATTTGTTAATCCAGAGTATTCATATGCAATTGGGCACTGGAGGACATTTGGTTAAGCGCAATTAGATACTCAGTAATTTCTTTATCCAGTATAGCTGGATTATTTGTGGTTGTTGTTTCAAGATTTTTGATTTTTTCATAAATATTAGGATCAATGGGTAGTTTATTCTTTATCATTGTTTTAATAATAAATCTATACGCAAATAATTTTTTTTAAGCTTCCATTTTAACTCAAATATATTTACGTAAATCAGTTAAAGCGGAACTGTGTCTGGAGGGATTATCTGCAGTTCTTCCTTCACAAAAGATCTTCGGGGGGCTGGTCGTTTTGTTGTGTCAGTTTCTCGTAAATAATACACGGGCGGATTCATCTTTACAATTCTTTTTATTTCATATGGATCAACACTCCAAACTGGATCTGTTGCCCTGATGCGAGTGTCCCCTTCCGCTTCTCCCGGCGAATAAAGGTATCTCACTTTCAAACCAAATGGTAATAGTTTGCTTGATGAAGACTCTCCTTCAACAACATTTATTGTTTGTTTTTTGATTGCTTGTACTGGTTTTAGACCTTTAAATTCTTCATTATTCATTGCACGTAGAACTGAGGGCAGTCTTTTTACCCATTCTGTGTTGCGAGAATTGTCAACCAGCTCTCTGTGATACTGGTAGGAAAAAAGCCTTTCAGATAACTGTTTGTTAAAGTTTTCAACCAAACCCTGTGATCTGGGAACACCCGGAATGCCTCTTTTAATGGTAACTCTATGTTTTAACAATAATTGATTCACTTGACCTTTAAATTCTTTTCCATCATCGACTTGAATCATGCGAGGATAAGTTAAGGGTCCTCGTTGATATATCAGTTGTAAAGCGACAGCAACAGCAGAAGCACTCTTTTGTGTTAATGGTTCAGCATCTTTGTATCTTGAAGCTATGTCAATGACTGTAAGTGCGTACTTAAATCTTTTTCGTCTAATCGTATCATGGGGTAAATATAGAAGATCCATTTGATGGGTGTCGTTCGGTATTGTGTTGACAAAGTGTGGTCTTTGTATTCATTTAGGCGCTGGTAAATAAATTTGCCAAATCGCTTGTTTAGATAACCATTCTTTTGCTGTTTGTTCACTGACTCCCGCTGCTTGGCTAAGCTTTTTAATTGCTGTTATTCCCTTCCAATATCCTTTTGGAGAATAATAGATTTTGTACATTTTTATTCAGCCAATACTTTGTGCAACAAAATACACAGCGGTCATGCCAAAGACAATAAACAATATTTCTTGCATCTTTTGTTTTTCTGATGGTTGATAAAAGTCGCTAAATTTTGGTGGGGGCAATGTTTCAACTTGTTTGCCTGTTACTAGAAAATATTCTTTTATTGCCTGGTCAACATCTTTAAATGTGTAAGCTGCATGTCCCTGTTGTTTAAGTCTGTCGTTAATAAAATCTAACTGCTCCATTCTTTGCTTTTCATAGGTGTCTTGTGCAGCAGCTAGTTGCTCCATAGCTCTGTTATGTCTTTTTCTCTCATTGTTATTTTGTAGTTTACTAAATGCGTAATTACTTCCGCTAAAAGCAAGCGCATTAACCACAGCGCCACCAATCATCATTACGAGTGAAGCCATTTTTATAAATGTATTTTTTTAATTTTACATATTGATACTGTCTGGAATTATTCCTTGCTTAACTAGAAAATCTTTCGTAGCAAATGAAGCTGTAATAACAGCAATCAGCTTTGCTGAGTCTTCAAAGCCTAGTTTGCCAAGATCTGCTGGTTTTATTTTTAACAGGCTTTTACCAAGCATTGTGTATCCTACACTTAGGCCTCCAATAACAGCAGAATGGTATACAAGGTTAGTAATAGTTTTTTCGGTGCTCATTTTTAAAAAATAAAATAATTATAATTAATAAAAAACATGAACTGCGATGATTTACTTCCTGAACTTACAAATGATCAAGTTGATGACCAAGCTATTATGCGTCAAAAGGAAAGGCTGTATTCTTTAGCAGCATGTGGAAAAACAAAACAGTACCTTGGAAATGAATTCAGCATAGAACAGATTCAACAAATGTCGCCACAAGACATTGTAAAGTATCACAACAGGTATGAAGCGCAACTGGGGTCAAGAATGGTAAAAAGTGTTGGGCAAACGGTTCTTAGTTTGTACACTAAACTAGTTAGTAGATTTGCTCCCATTGATTCTGAACAAGATTTTATGTATGATTTAACGCAGGATCCAGTTTTAACAAAGTCATTAGAGTCTCTAGGATGTGATCTATATTACAGATTTGGAACATTGTTATCGCCATTAATCATGGGATTAATTACTTTTAATCATATAGATTTTGTTTCCCTTCAAAATGACCGAGCCAGAAAATCAGCAGAATCAGAAAACATTGAATCAGGTGGAGAAAGTGACCAGTAAAAAGCCTCCTCATCCTGGGCGTGTTGCAGCAGGAAAAAAATTAGCAGAGTGGAACAAACAAAAAAAATTAATGTTCCAAGCACAGAATATAACTCATAATGAAAACATAACATCGCCAACGCCAACAGTTGTTTCAATGCCAGCTGTAAATACACAAGAACAAGTTGATTCAAGACCTACAACACCAAAGTCGTCATGGAATATTGAATTTAAAACAGTTGCCATTTTTGGCATCATTGCTGCTGGGGGTGGTTATTACGGTTATAAAATATATAAACAACGCCAGCAAAAACCAAAGCAGTCCAAAAAATCTCAGCCACTAAATACAGAAGCCGAACAAAAAAGCATGCCAGAACTGCCAACAACAAAATCTCATTTTGATCCATTTGATATGCAATAATATGTTAAGAACTTAATAAATAATTATAAGTGACTTGAATAAGAACTTGATAACGACTTGATGACGACTTGATAAAACTTAAATAAGAACTTGATAAGAACTTAATAAGAACTTAATGACGACTTGATAAAAACTTAATGACGACTTGATGACGACTTGTTAAGAACTTGAATAAGTACTTGAATAAGTACTTGAATAAGAACTTGTTAAGAACTTGATGATGACTTGTTAAAAACTTGATGTTGACTTGTTAAGAACTTGAATAAAAACTTGTTAAGAACTTAAATAAGAACTTGAATAAGAACGTGATGCCGACTTGAATAAGAACCTAGAACGACTTAATGACGATTTTTTTCACAATTAATTGTTACATTCTTTTCCGGGGAGACAACTCCCTTCTGCCTTTATGTAGTATCTAGGTCAGACATGTCTGGCCCCGGCTTACTCAACTGCACAATAGCCGAGTCGAAGCGCCGCACTGTTTGCTAGTTCGTGTCAAGTTACACATAAGGGCGTCAGGCCGCCACGCGGCATTGTATAAATTTAGACGGCGTCGTTCAGTACAGGCGTTAGACGTCATTGTATAAATTTAGGCGGCTAAATTTCTAAACATATCAAAACATGTTTCTTACCTTCCCCCAATCACAAGACTAGATAGAATCAGCTGATTAGTAACAGTGACGACATTTCCGCCCAGCACTTGTGTTGTTAGCAACTAAACCTAGCTGTCTTGTCATTTGCGGGTGTGCAGTGCAGTCGTGTTTTCAGTTAGAAAGTGTTGTGTTATGTCGCAAGACAGTATCTCTTCTGAATTAGAGATAGAACTTCTTGAATCACAAACCGTTCATCAAGAATTGCTATTTCATTGAAGTCTACTCCATGAGAAAAGAACTAAAAGCAATGTTTTCATATAGTGAGGAGATAAGGCAGTATTGGTCCACTCCCATTCAACTACCAATGCAGCTTGAAACACGATCTTCTCAAGAGCCACAGCAGGGAACGGCCGCGCTCTAGCTAGAGCGCGTGAAATGAATATTAAACAGGCACACGTCACAGCCTATAGCAGAAAGCCACGCTTTAACGGCCGCGGTCTAGGTGGACCGTCGCTTTGTCACGTCCTATTCAACAGGCTGCCTATTCAGGCGGCCGCCGGGTGTACTTTATACAATTGTCTTGTTTGTTGAATCAAGCTTTTAATAAGTGCACTTGGTGGCTGCTTAGAATAATCTTCAACAACGTGCCACGATTCTACGCTTGTGTGAACACACATCCCACCCCTTTCAGACACTCCCTATTCAGATAGCTTTCAATAGCCAGTCATTCCTCACAATAGAATGAAATCCCAACTTGGTTGACAAATAGCCCTCCTAAGAATAAAGGCATGGTTAACCAAGTCCCCATTGTTTTGTTTGTTTACTTCTTAACGGTCCAGTGACAGAGAACTATAAAACAGATAATCCTACACATTATGTATGTTTGATGTTTGATGAATGTATGCGTGAAAATGATGTTATTGAAAACGATCAAGAAAAACGAAGGATTAAGCAAAAACTTAAGTCTCAAAAGTTTTCTAAATTAGTGTTAAAAACAGATAATCCTACACATTATGTATGTTTGTAAAGTGTTTACTATTAGAGAACTATAAAATAGGCACTCTGGGTAAGCCGGCGGAGCAACAGCGAAACCGGCTTCAGCCGGTTGGAGCTGGCGAAGGTGGGTGAGCCAGAGTGCCTATTTTATAGTTCTCTGGAGGGAACATAGACTGGAGGCACTAGCCAGACTCCCTATTCGGTATGATATGGCCTGGAGCACAAGAGCCATTGTGTGTATATATGCGTGTGCGCGTGTGTGTGTGTGTGTGTGCGCACGCGCGTGCGTTCGTGGTTGCGAGCGTGCGTGTGTGTGTGTGTGTGTGTGTGTGTGTGTGTGTGTGTGTGGGTGGGTGGGTGGGTGGGTGTGGGTGTGGGTGTGTGTGTGTGCGTCTGTGTGTGTGTGTGTGTGCGCGCGTGCGCGTGAGTGCGTGCGTGCGTGCGTGTAACAGCGCGTCCGTGTGTGTGTGTGTGTGTGTGTGTGAGAGAGAGAGAGAGAGAGAGAGAGAGAGAGAGAGAGAGTGTGTGTGTTTCGGTGGGAAGGAAATTAGAAAAAAGAACCTGGAACAGATTGCTAAACCAACAACACACAAATTTTCTTTTCAGGGTCCTCGTCAACCTGTGAACTCCACAACTGCTCAGTCACGATTTGGGTTCCTTCTGACCACGTCGTGCACGTGACCCGTCCTTGGGCAGAACGACGCTGTTCACGTGATACGGTACCAGAACAATCGTTAAACGCTGTGTCAAATGCACACCTCATAGCCAGTACCACACAAGCCCTAGGGTCAGCCTGAAGGCCAGGCCAAGAAACCGTCAATTCCACAAAATCGAGCAAAAAAAAGTCTGCTGTCGACACAGACGTCGCCATATTTGGTGGTCCGGTGTATCCACAGCTGCAGTAACTCAGGACAGTTGCTTGTCACAAGTCTTCAACCCTGAGAGACTGTTAGACAGAAAACACTCGTGAATGAGCAAGATGGGGACGACGTGCCAGCGGTTTGAATGCAAGACAAGACCTGGTGAGTGAACAACATGGGAACGACGTGTCTGTGGTGTGAATACATGAGAAGACCTGGTGAATGTAAGACTACGACAGCTAGTGGCATCTGAGGCTTCCGCTTGAGATTTTCTAAATAGGAAAAAAAAACCCAGCAGACTGGCGCTCACCAGGTTAGACAGAGTGGTATTAAACAGCAACAACAACAACACAAACCACAACAACTACAAACTGAGAGAGAGAGAGAGAAGAGGGAGTGGGAAGGGGAGGGTAATCTAAAGAAGGAACGAACATAAAAAAGAGAAGACGGGGAGAGAGATAACCAGAGAGAGAGGGGGGGAGAGAGACAGAGACAGAGAGAGAGAGAGAGAGACAGAGAGAGAGAATCATACACCCATGCACGCATTCACGCACCCACACATACACACCCACACCCACACCCACACCCACACACACACACACACACACACACACTCACTCACACGAGCACGCGCGCTCGCACTCACGCACGCACTCACTCACGCACGCACGCACGCACTCACGCACGCACGCACGCACGCACACACACACACACACACACACACACACACACACACACACACACACACACACACACACACACACACTACTCCCCTTTCCCTCAACAGGCTTCCCCAAAAGCACCAAAAATAAAAATAGTAAACAGTGTATGCAGTGTAGGGATACAACAAAAGAATAACGCGATGTATCCTTTTCCACAGTTCATCCACATGCTAGCCAGTGGTTCTTGACTGGAGAAATGACAATCACTTTCGATCTTGCTTCCTCTACTCCCTGATTAACCAGCATGGACAGTTCACGTTGGAGCCTCCCCCCTGATTAACCAGCATGGACACTTCACATTGGAGCCTCCCCCCTGATTAACCAGCATGGACAGTTCACGTTGGAGCCTCCTCCCTGATTAACCAGCATGGACACTTCACATTGGAGCCTCCTCTGCTTCTGTGCCAGTGTATCACACGTCAGCCTTGGAGGATTTACCTCTTGTTTTTGATTCTGTCACACTTGAGTCTTGAAGGTTTTTACCTCTTGTTTTTAAGTCTGTCACACTTGAGTCTTGAGGGTTTTTACCTCTCGTTTTTAAGTCTGTCACACTTGAGTCTTGAGGGTTTTTACCTCTTATTTTTTAAGTCTGTCACACTTGAGTCTTGGGGTTTTTACCTCTTGTTTTAAAGTCTGTCACACTTAAGTCTTAAAGGTTTTATCTCTTCTTTTTAAGTCTGTCGCACTTGAGCCTTGAGGGTTTTTAACCTCTCGTTTTTAAGTCTGTCACACTTAAGTCTTGAGGGTTTTTATCTCTTGTTTTTAAGTCTGTCACACTTGAGTCTTGCGGGTTTTATCTCTTGTTTCTCAGTCTGTCACACTTGGGTATTGAGGGTTTTTACCTTTTTTTTTACGTCTGTCACACTTGACTCTTGAGGGTTTTTAACCTCTTCTTTTT
>CM065734.1:33464066-33484066 GCA_033310375.1 Conus canariensis | reverse complement strand
TGGCCATATCAGACAACCGCTCAATACACACGCTTCCAGACAGAAAATCCTTTCTGGCAATTCAGAGATCTGTAAGCTTTCCTTCTACCATTCCACCAGCATCCTAGGTCCGACTTATTCCGTGGGATATTCCAGACATTGAACGTCTCACAGAACTGAACAGAAGAAGTCCTTAACTGAACAGCAGAGGGGGCAGTCTTCTCATTGCGCCTATATCACATGACTGAAGGCAGAGAGTTCTGGAGAACTCCAGCTGTCCAGACGTCTGTCACGGTAGCTCTGCTCTTGGACTTCGGGCTAGGAAATGAGAAGAAGAATCCAAACAACAGCAGTGTGGTCATAGTGGAGACAGTTTCGTGTGCTGGTAGGTCATCCATGCACATCCTTTGTGAGACTGGTTTTCTACCTTTGGTTTTTCCATCTGGAAGCACAGCCTGTTCAAATCTCTGAGAATATCTTCAGATTACGCCCAAAGCAAAGACAAGCTGCAACAGGAAAGCTGAAGGACACATTCTCTGTGCAACCCCAAACAAAGCTAGTGCCTCAGCTCTAAACAATCGGCCGGTAGATGTGTTCGGGCATCACTGTTAACACTCAGCATCTGCCTCAAAATCACCAAAATCAAAAATGCATTTTCTGAAATCAAAAATGCATTTTCTGAAATCAAAAATGCATTTTCTAAGTCTTTAATTTTCTACGCATGCGTCGGACTGGCTTTTGACACTAATGCTTTTTTTCAGTGTCACTTTTGATAATCAGAGATCGGTACTACAGCATTATATTAGATTTTTAAAAAGAATGCATGTGTTAAAACTGATCAGTTTAAATGTTCACAAATCCATGAGCCTGCAACGATGGTATGTTATATGACGTTCCAAACGAAGCCAACAGACGTTTTCCCAGCATCACGTTTTCCTTTCACAAAGCCGACCGTGACAAACACGAACACTCCATGCAAAATAGGAATCTCAGATTGCCGTTTGCTGCAGTGCTCAAGCATTTGATCACAGGACACTGAATTCTGTTGTCAAAATACTGAGGAGGAAAATAGTTATTTGTATGTTTGTTACTTTTCTTGATTAATTGTTTGTTTGTTTGTTTTTCGGTTGGTTGGTTGTTTTTGTGTTGTTGTCGTTGTCGTTGTTTTGTTTGTTTTTGGTTGGTTGGTTGTTTTTTTTGTGTGTTCTTGTTCTTCTTCTTCTTGTTTTGTTTGTTTGTTTTTTGATGACGTTAAAACACTCTGCGTTGCCTCTGTGTGCGTGCGCGCGCGCGCGCGGGTGTGTGTGTGTGTGTGTGTGTGTGTGTGTGTGTTTGTGCGCGCGCGCGGGTGTGTGTGTGTGTGTGCGCGCACGCGCGCGCGCGCGCGTATGTGTGTGCGCGCGTGTGTGTATGTGGTCATGTATGTTAGGGTGCAAGTTTTTGTAAACTGTACAACACACACACACACACACACACACACACACACACCACACACACACACACAACACACACACAAGAGAGAGAGAGAGAGAGAGAGAGAGATAAATGACATGAAATGAAATCTTTATTCCATAAGGCCAAGGCCCTCTTTGGAATAGGAGAACAAAAACAAATACATATAAACACCATTACATACAAATACATAAATATACATTCAAGGTATAGCAATCTACCGCACTTTAAACGCTTGATGAATATAAAGTGCTAATTTTCTGACTGTATTACTGTTCGTTGAGGCCAACAAGAGAGAGAAACTAAAACCTTTTGGATTATGAGAGAACTTTCGATCCATGAACTTTTCTCTTATGCTATTGTAAAATGGACAACATAATAAGAAGTGCATTTCGTTTTCGTCAGCAACTTACATAGTTTACAAATAAAGTCTTGTGGCCTATGGTTTCTATATACCTATAGTAGTGAGTTGCCAAGTCCGAAATGCAAAATCTAAACTTAGTTACAATATACTCTAAATGCCTGTCAAGATTCATGCATAGATATATAGGTAGAGAGCCACACGGAATACAAAAAAAAAAATATATATATATATATATATACAGAAAACATATCATTCTCATTCACGTATTCACTCCATTCTTGCCACCTACAATCAATTAATCTCTGCCGAAAGAGAGAGAGAGAGAGAGAGAGAGAGAGAGAGAGAGAGAGAGAGAGAGAGAGAGAGAGAGAGAGAGAAGAGAGAGAAGAGAAGAGAGGTACAGGCCCAGAGAGAGTCACCGGCCTAGCCTAAACTCAATAAAGGCAAAGTGAGTGAATCAAGAAGAATGTTGTGTAACAGTGGCTGGTCATCACCAAACAGCCAGTGGTCAACTATGAGGCTCTTACATTGGGTGGATGGGTATCTGATCGCCATCAATGGAGTCCCTCACAGTGGCTGATCATCAACAAACAGCCAGTGACCTACTGTGTGGATCTAACGTCAGGTAGATGATTGTCATCAATGAAGTCCCTCACAGTGGCTATCATCAACAAACAGCCAGTGACCTACTGTATGGATATAACGTCAGGTGGATGATTGTTATCAATGGGGTGCCTCACAGTGGCTGATCAACAAACAGCCAGTGACCTAGTGTGTGGATCTAACGTCAGGTGGATGATTGTCATCAGTGGAGTTCCTCACAGTAGCTGGTCATCAACAAACAGGCAGTGACCCCCTGTGTCGATATAACGTCAGGTAGATGCTTGTCAGTGATGTCTCTCACTGTTGCTGATCATCAACAAACAACCAGTGGCCCACTGTGAGGATATAACGTCAGGTGGATGATTGTCATCAGTGAAGTTCCTCACAGTGGTTGATCATCAACAAACAGGCAGTGACCCCCTGTGTGGATATAACGTCATGTGGATGATTGTCAGCAGTGAAGTCTCTCTCTCAGTGGTCACGGGACTTGTAGACTGGGCTTCAACAGAACATACATATTGTGGCCTCTACACTTGAAGTAGCACAAGAGAATAAGAACACACTAACTTGACGAAAATCAGACATACAATGCTCGTAGTCAACCATTAATTTATTGTCTAACTTTCTGCAGAGTGATGCGATACATTTTAACCGAAATCTACTACCCACCTTTAAGTTTCTTAACACAAGTTACCATAACAAATGATATTTTCATATCTTTTAATTTTTGAAACCAAAAGAAAACTTTTTTTAAACTAAAAATCATTAACAAAATTATAAAATGATTCCTATCATTAGTATCAATGGCTTCACCTGTTCTGGCTTATTCCTCACCAAGCTCAAGGATCTGCTCAAACGTCTCAAGGAGGCAGGTGGACTTTCCCTTGACCTTTAAAGAAAACTGTACCCATCAACCACCGATGTCCCCAAGTTCTGTGGCCTTCCTAAGGTGCACAAGAAAGACGTCCCTCTCCGTCCCATAGTCGCTTCCAGAGGTTCCCTCATGTATGAGACGGCGAGATTTGTGGCAGACATCCTGTCTCCTTTGGTTGGCACGATGGAACACCACATCACCAACAGTGCGGACTTGGTTCAGAAACTGGCAGACTACACCCTTTCTCCCGACGAGTGCCTGGTATCATATGATGTTTCGGCATTGTTCACCTGCGTCCCGTCGAAGAAAGCATCTACATCATCAAAGCAAAACTCCAGGCTGACGACACTCTGCCCCAGCGTACTACGCTTTCCGTGGACAGCATCTGCGAGCTTCTGGCTTGCTGCCTCAACACCACCTACTTCACGTTCCAAGGCAACTTCTACCCATAGACCGCAGGAGCGGCCATGGGCTCTCCAGTCAGCCCTATTATAGCCAACCTCTTCATGGAGGACTTCGAGGAGAAGGCCCTGGCGTCTTACCCGTTCTCCTCCATGCTACTGGGGCTGCTACGTGGACGACACCATGACCATCCTCAAGCAGGAGCTGGTGGAAGACTTCACTAACCATTTGAACAGTCAGCACCCTGCTATCAAATTCACTCATGAGGTGGAGGATAACAACTCAATTGCCATGCTAGACACACTCATCACACGGATAGAGGACAGCCTCTCCTTCAGTGTGTACCGCAAACCTACCCACATCAACCAGTACTTGAAGTTTGAAAGCCACCAGCCACTGGAACACAAACTCGGAGTGATACGCACCCTCACCCATCAGGACAACACCATCTGCTCTACTCTGGATGCCAAAGACCAGGAAATGGAACACCTCAAACTGGTCCTCACCATACCGGGCTATGAGAAGTGGGCGTGGAACATCCCGGCTAGTAAGAAGATCAAACCGTATCCTACCACCAAACAAGACCAAACCAGGCATAAAGGGCATGTCACCATCACCTATGTCCGTGGTGTGACCGAAGCCTTGAGCAGGAAGATCAAGAAAACCGGCGTCTCCATACATCCCAAACCTATCAACACCATCCGCAGCCAGCTGGTCAAAACGACAAAACTGACAAACTGGACAAGTCTGGAGGTATCTACCAAATAGACTGTCGTGACTGTGAAAAGAACCATGTCGGGGAAACTGAAACAAACCTTCAAAAACGATTGACAGAACACAAAAGGGAATCATCACCAGTAGGCGCCCACCTACACGCCGAGCAACATCAGTTCGATATGACAACATCAGTGTTCTCGACCGTGACAATAGATGGTTTCAGCGTGGGGTGAAGGAGGCTATTCATATTGCCGACAACAACCCTACACTCAACCGGGACCCGGAAAGACACACCTTGCCATCGGTGTACAACACCCTCATTGTTCAGCCACATGACCAGGGTTCGACCCGTGGTCGTGTGCACTGAACTCCAGTTCACTCAGTAGCAACACCACCGCTGACAAAGACGGACGGAGGTCTGTCGAAAGCTGTAAGTAAGTGCTTATTTCCCAGCTGAGTGACCTGTCTAAATCCAGTAAACAAATCTTAAATATATGTTAGCGAACCGCCCAGAGAAACGTGGACAAACGAGTCACAAGGTGGGCGCCTACTGGTGATGATTCTCTTTTGTGTTTTGTCTTGTGACTCGTTTGTCCACGTTTCTCTGGGCAGTTCGCTAACATTTATTTAAGATTTGTTTAGATTTCCACCTGCAGTCATCTCACTTTGCAACTAAATCCAGTAGTCGTTATTTCTCACTGTTATACCATATCTTTCCCGTCTTCTAGTTCTTTCATAGTCCAATCATAATTGCGATAAACCGTCTCTTTCCCCTCTTGTAGTTCTTTCATAGTCCAATCATAATTGAGATAAGCAAAGCAAAATTAATAGGGTGAACTTGTCTTCTCTACTGCAATGCCTCTCGGAACCAACTGAGCACAAAGTCTTTGAAACGCCCGGGCAATCTTTGTTGATGTATTGAACAATCCTCAGACCTCAGAGTAGGACCCGCACTCATCAGAGACGTCGGAGATGGAACCTCACGATCATGATCCTCTCTCATGACTGGGGTGAAGACTCTCGGGGTAGGTGGAACATGATCCTCTTGTTCAGGTGGCCTCAAGTCAAGTGGAGCATCAGCAGTGGCTGTGACTGGACCAGCTCCAGTTTCAGCAAAGGACTGGGAAGCAGCCACCAAAGGAGATGATGGCCCACCAGGTACAGTCTGGTCATCGAAAAGAGTCTCTGTATTTGGATCCTCCAGCTGACTGGACTCAATGGCCCGAGGTAATACATGGTCGATGTGTCGCTTCAGGGAACGACCATCAGGTAGACGGATCACATACGATTTTGGCCCAGTCTTTTGCACGATTATGCCAGGCAACCACTTAGGGCCAGTGGAAAAGTTCTTGATGTAGGCTAAATCATCCACCCTGTGGCTTTTGATGTCAACATGATCATGGTTCAGTTTTTGCTGCATCTGTCACTGAACCACCTGTCTTTCTACACCCGGCTTACCAGGTCCAGGCGGGTGCGGACCTTGCGATTGAAGAGATCTGCAGGAGACAGTCCTGTCGTTGTTTGAGGAGTGATGCGATACAAGGACAAGAATTGCGCCACTCGAGTCTCTATGGAACCATGAGTCATTTTCTTCAGGCCCTGCTTCAGTGTCTGCACTGCTCTCTCAGCAAACCCATTTGAGGAGGCGTGGTATGATGGCAGACTTGATGTGCTTGATGCCATTCATAAGCATGAACTTCTCAAACTCCTCACTGGTAAAACAGGAACCATTATCCGATACCAATGTCTCGGGCAACCCATGAATGGCAAATGAGTGTCTCAGCTTCTCAATGGTCGCCGTGGAGGTACATGTGTTCAGTGGGTAAGCATCCAACCACTTCGAGATGCATCAATGATCACCAAAAACATCTTGCCAAGGAAAGGTCCAGCATAGTCGACATGCAGCCGACTCCAAGGTCGATTGGGCTACTCCCATGGATGCAGTGGTGCATGAGTGGGCATGTTTCGATGTGTCTGACACACTCGGCAGCATCGCACAGTGGCCTCGATGTCACTGTCCATATTGGGCCACCAGACACTGGACCTGGCCGAGGCTTTCATCCTGCTCATCCCTGGATGTGACTCATGTATGTCTTCCAACAGGTGCTCACACCTCTTCGGCGAAATCACCACCCTTGTGCCCCACAGCACACAGCCGTCTTGAATCTCAGTTCTGTCCGCCTCAACAGATACGGTTGAAGACGTTTATCGTCCACCTTTTTCGGCCAACCTTTTAATTCAAAGTCTTTCACTCTGGACAAGACAGGGTCTGTGCTGGTACACAGTCGAATCTGTTGTGCTGCGACTGGCATTGTCTCCACTTGCTCCATTGACAGAATTGTCTCTCCCTGCTCTTGCTCAGCTCTCTCTGTTCCTTCCAGAGGCAGTCTATTGAAGCCGTCCGCGTTACAATGCTTCTTGCCCTCCCTGAAGATGATGGAGTATTTATATGCCGACAATGTCAGCGCCCATCGTTGAATACGAGCAGCGGCCATGACAGGCACCTGTCTCTCTTTGAACAGCCCTAGGAGTGATTTAAGATCAGTCATTATTTCAAATTTCTGGCCATAAAGGTACTGATGAAATTTCTTTACTCCAAAAATGACTGCCAGTGCTTCCTTTTCCACCTGACTGTAATTTTTTTCAGCATTGTTCATGGTGCGTGATGCAAACGCTGCCGGTCTTTCACTGCCATCGTCCAGTCGGTGGAAGAGTACCGCACCCACGCCATAACGGGATGCATCACAAGAGAGAATGATGTCTTTCATGGAATCGAAATGAATAAATACCCTTGACGACTGTAGCAATTTTTTCGACTCAGACCAAGCTCGTTCCTGACGTTCACCCCATGACCACTTCTTTCCCTTCTGTAGTAAACTATATAAAGGAGACAACACTGTAGAGAAATTGGTCAAAAAGCGGGAATAATAGTTCACCATTTGCAGGTACGCCTGGACTTGCTTGACACTGGTCGGCTGTTGCATGTCTTGAAGTGCCTGTATTTTCTCAGGCACAGGCTGAATCCCACTCTGACCTATCTTCGGGCCCAAATAGAACACTTCAGTGGCCAGAACAACACACTTCTTTTTCTTGAGCTTTGCTCCAACTTCATTCAGTCTTTTGAGTACGATGTTCAGGGTCTGCAAATGCTCATCACGCGTCTTTCCCGCCACTAGAATGTCGTCAACACGCACAAACACCTTGGGTACGCCCCTCAACAAGTTCTTCATTGTCCTCTGAAAAATACCTGGTGCCGAGGACACTCCAAAGGGCAACCGATTGTAACGATAAAGACCTTGATGTGTGTTGATTGTGGTCAACTCTTTCGACGTCTCCTCCAATTCCAGCTGTTGATATGCCTGTGTCAAATCCAGTTTGGAGAACAGCACGCGTGCACACACACACACACACACACACACACACACACACACACACACACACACACACACACACACCACACACCACACACACACACACACACACACACACACACACACACACACACACACACAAGCGCGCGCGCGTCTCAGAATCAATTTGATGGGCAATGGAAAGAGCAGAAAGAACTGCTATTGATGGGTGTTGAGGGTTGTTTTAACAGATGCCTTGAAGGATGACAGAGAGTTTGAGCTACACAAAGATAATAGGAGTTTATTCCAAGAAACCGAACCCTGAAAAGAAAAAGAACGATCACCAGTCTTATCAAAACTACTGTTGTACTTGTGTTCTTCTGTGTGTTTGTGCTTGTGCACGTGCACATGCGTGCGTGCTATCAGCATATGCTTGCGTACGTTTGTGCATGTGTGGGCTCGTACACGCTTGCACACCTGCATGTAAGTACAGCTGCTCGTGCAGTACGTAGGGACAGATCTGAGTGCAATGGCAGATGAGTGGACGGTAATTTACTTTGAAATGAACAGTTGGATCAATCAATCAATCAATCTATCTATCAATCAACCAATCAATTAATGTTAATTGATCAATTGATCGATCAATCAGTCAATCAATCAATCAACCAATCAATGTTAATCAATTGACTGATCAATCAATCAATCAATCAATCAATCAATCAAATGATTAACATTACAAAAAAAACACATTAAAACTAGAGAAAGCCAAGCAAACGTACCCCTTTCAGTGTGATAGTAATGTAATGTGTGCATTGAGAACATGACAATGTAGCTGATATAGCAATGTAATATGTGCATTGAGAACATGACAATGTAGCTGATATAGCAATGTAATATGTGCATTGAGAACATGACAATGTAGCTAATATAGCAATGTAATATGTGCATTGAGAACATGACAATGTAGCTGATATAGCAATGTAATATGTGCATTGAGAACATGACAATGTAGCTGATATAGCAATGTAATATGTGCATTGAGAACATGACAATGTAGCTGATATAGCAATGAACATGACAATGTAGCTGATATAGCAATGTAATATGTGCATTGAGAACATGACAATGTAGCTGATATAGTAATGTAATATGTGCATTGAGAACATGACAATGTAGCTGATATAGCAATGTAATATGTGCATTGAGAACATGACAATGTAGCTGATATAGCAATGTAATATGTGCATTGAGAACATGACAATGTAGCTGATATAGTAATGTAATATGTGCATTGAGAACATAACAATGTAGCTGATATAGCAATGTAATATGTGCATTGAGAACATGACAATGTAGCTGATATAGCAATGTCATATGTGCATTGAGAACATGACAATGTAGCTGATATAGCAATGTAATATGTGCATTGAGAACATGACAATGTAGCTGACACAAGAGAAACCAGTGTCAGCTGTGTACCAAGTGTTTAGTGTCTCCTTAGAGAGGCCCGTGGCAACATGGCTAGAGCCTTTGCCTATGAAGTTGACGGTCGTGAGTTCGAACCACGACCACAATCCCTTTGGTGGAAAAGAGACACAGAATGGGCAGGGAAGAGAAACTGAAACTGGTGAGAATGTTACATTATAGTGAGAAAAAGGGAGAGAAAAAAACTTGTCCTCATTCAGAAATTGAAATCGAAATGATTGAAAAAGAGCTGTTCAGAATGTTGTGGAAGAAGCAAAAGATACCAGACAGCGACAGGATTGTGAGTTACTTACTCATGACACAGAATTATTTGTTTGGGCAGTAGACAACATGATTTCAAAGGTAACGCCAGAGATCGTGGACGTTGATAGGACCATGAAGCTCAGGAACTACGAGAAAACAGAATGTGCTCCACTAAATGCTTCATTAAACACAGTGACTTGAAGAATTTGGACGAAAATAAGAAAGACATGACTGAGTGAAATCAAAATTCAGCCTAGGTGATGGAATCACAAGACTTCGATGGAATGGAGCAATGGCTAAATGCTAAGGATTCTGCAGCAAATCGAGGCAAAGAGGGCTATCCAGATCTCAAGCAACTCACAGAAAGAAACCAGGTCACGATGTTCAGTCTCTTCCTAGACAGTTCAGATACAAGTTTTGTTCCAGAAGACCATGTGCGCGGTTACTTAAAGTCTCTATGAATGTTAGAAAAAGATCATCATTAACTGAGGGTCGAAAGCATTCTGACAATGTGAAATGAAGTAGGTAACATCATGAAAAGAGTCACGCCAGAAAATTGACAATGTGAAATGAAGTAGGTAACATTATGAAAAGAGACATGCCAGAAAATTTACAATGTGAAATGAAGTAGGTAACATTATGAAAAGAGTCATGCCAGAAAATTGACAATGTGAAATGAAGTAGGTAACATTATGATTGAGTCATGCCAGAAAATTGACAATGTGAAGTGAAGTAGGTAACATTATGAAAAGAGTCATGCCAGAAAATTGACAATGTGAAATGAAGTAGGTAACATTATGAAAAGAGTCATGCCAGAAAACTGACAATGTGAAAGGAAAGAGGTAACATCATGAAAAGAGTCATGCCAGAAAACTGACAATGTGAAATGAAGTAGGTAACATAATGAAGAGTCATGCCAGAAAATTGACAATGTGAAATGAAGTACGTAACATTATGAAAAGAGTCATGCCAGAAAATTTACAATGTGAAATGAAGTAGGTAACATTATGAAAAGAGTCATACCAGAAAACTTTCAAATGCTTCCTCCTCATGAAGGTGGCGACAAAACTGATGAAAGGACACGGGTAAAGCGGACTTCTTTACCTTTAAAGTGTGTGAAGGATTCCGAAGAAATGGGGGGAAATGGCAGTAATAACAGATACAGAAGATGCATACAACAACGTCTAGTTTTCACTTGTCATGAAAATACTTCATAAGTATGGAGTCAACCTGACACCGACAAAATGGATTTCAGCAGCACTTCAGGAGCAAACTGTTATTCTACGACTTTGTTGCTGGATATCTGAGCTCTACGAACTGTCATTTGGATTACATCAAGGTTCTCTGCTTTCGCATGCGTTGTACAAAGTGTACACAAAACAGATTCCAGATCTTAATTTCTTTTGAATTCAGTAGCTTGTGTGTGGACTCAAGCAGACAATGGATCGATGTACCACACGCCAAGGGTCGCCCACGAAAGAACGGCAGCAGTCCTCCAATGCAAGTCAGACACAAACCAGAAGGAACAAAGCGTATTTCAGAGCACCTGACAAGCACGGTATATCATACAGTTTGTTTGTCAAAGATCAGACGTCACAAAGCAAGGAAATAAGATAATATGTATCGAAAGCTTCAAGCAACTGTACCAAATTGCCGGAGAACTTGTAATACAAGGTAAAGAATGACAGACGGTAACAGGAACACAGAAACTGGCCTGCTGGTTGGAAAAATCGGTAAAACAGAAGACATAGCAGAATAAACTGACGGTCAGTCTTTGGAGATAAGTCTCGCTTGAGATACGCAGTGAAGCCAAATGACTTAACAATCTAGAGAGAATGTGCACGCAAAATGCACGCGCACTTACACACACACACACACACACACACACACACACACACACACACACACACACACACACACACACATACACACACACACACACACACACACACACACACACACTCACGCCACATGCACGCACGCGCGCCCTCGCGCGCGCACCACTATTGTGTGCGTACAGTGTCACCCGGCAGTGATGTGTTTTTTCAATGACAATTTGAAAGATTTCCCAACACACTGAAGGACAGTTCTAAAGGATGGACGTAATCATGTAACTGATCCTCAGTTTTTAGACTGATTTACCACAAAAAAAACTTTTTTTTAATCCTTGCCATCCTCGGTTTTTTGTTCGTTTGTTGTTCTTGGGATCTTTGTTGTTGTTGTTACGGTTTAGTTTGAACTCCCAGCAAACGGTCTGAGAAACGGGAAAGTCAATTGTGGCATTGCTTGAGTGTCCAGATGGTCAGTCTGGGCTCGTGAAAGGCCACCAACTGTGTCTGTACCGCAGGAGTGCCAAGGCCAGAGCCAGCTTTGGAACATTACGTCAGACCGTGTGGGGAAGGAGAAGAATCGGCTTCCAGACCAACTTCAAGATCTGTTATGCTGTCACTCCTCCAAGCCTTGTGTAGGATTGTAAAGACTGGACTTAGTACAGTATACGTGAGCGGTGACTACACTATGTCCGTATGTCTAACTCCGTAAAATCATGAAATGCAGATTAGCTGCAAAAGGATCCGCGACACCGTGATGCCGCCCCTTACAACCATGCTGTCCATCCAGTCTGAAGAAACACCACTCGCCGGCAGCATGGCCTCGATGCCAGAGAGATGCATTGCCAATTAACCGTTCCCTGGCCAGCTGTCCTCCGACCACTGGACACTGCAGACGCGCGCGTGGCGCGCGCGCGCGCGCGCGCGGTGTGTGTGTGTGTGTGTGTGTGTGTGTGTGTGTGTGTGTGTGTTCTTGTTATCGCTCTTGTTACCATGTCATCTTCTAAACATTCATTTCCCACAAATAATCAAAGTCGCACACGTGCGCGTGCACCACACACACACACACACACACACACACACACACACACACACACACACACACACACACACACACACGAATACAGGCGCTGTCACTGTGATTAACACAAAACAGCTCAACACCAGTCTGGATGTCTCCCTGATAGGGGAACCATGTCCTTAAAGGCCTCTGACCATCTAGACGTTACACTGAGCTGTATGCCACACTGCGCTCTATGATAGGGAAACCATGTCCTTAAAGGCCTCTGACCAACTGGACATTACACTGACCTGTGTGCCACACCACGCCCTATGATAGGGAAACCATGTCCTTAAAGGCCTCTGACCAACTGGACATTACACTGACCTTTGTGCCACACCACGCTCTATGATAGGGGAACCATGTCCTTAAAGGCCTCTGACCAACTGGACGTTACACTGACCTCCATGCTACACCACGCTCCCTGAAACTGACCTCTTCCTCTGGGAACAAGCAGTCTGGGACTGCACCTTGTGCTACAGGAGCATGACAACAAGGACTACAGCAGCTTGAAGAGCTGCACGTATCACGTGCCGAAAAAACACGACTGGAGAAAAAGCAGAGAAGAAAGAGATACACCCGAATATCCGAGTGGGATCCACAGAAGTACTGTCCTCAACTGCCGAACAAACCAACTGGGAGCAATCATGCACCACCCTTGGAAGCCTGCGCTGTGTTCACACAGGGTGCAGACACGCACAGGGCATTCCAGTAAGACGTCACGGGACATGATTGCTCCCTGGCTGATGCCACTGGATGTGACACGACAGAACCTCCACGGGAGCGTTCCCATAGATGTACCAGCCCATATTTCATGACTGCATAGCCCATCGGTGAAAAACGCCACCGTCAAGCATTATTTTTTTCTTAAATAGAAGCAGATGTCTCAAGCCAGTTTGGTAATTCAGGAGTTTCAGAGACCTCACGACCTAAAGCACGCCTGTCTTCATATGTCGATGGTCATCATCACCCCCAGTGGCCGTACAGCATCAGAATATCGCGTATGTCTCTCTGCGTTCTGTGCCCTCGTCTAAGGCTACGCAATTATGATTGATGACATCATAGCTGGCAGGCGTTTGCATTGGAAACTTTAGAGGTATCTCGCCAATGCTTCCGTTCGTTCAAACATGTGTTGTGAGGTGACTAATAACAGATCTCGGATTTGATGTCCTTTTTTCCCTGTTATATGGTACGATTTATGTTTTGCTGATTTGTTTGTGTTGCTCTCTCTCTCTCTCTCTCTCTCTCTCTCTCTCTCTCTCTCTCTCTCTCTCTCTCTCTCTCTCTCTCCTCTGCATGTGTGCTTGTGCGCGTATGCATAGGTGTGTTTGTGAACGCGTGCAGGTGCACAGGATGCATATCCTTGATTGTACACGTGAACGTGTGCATGAATGCACGTGATGGCACTTCAGCCTGAACGATTTGCTGGGTGAGCATCTAAGTGTATGGTTATAGCCGATGTGAGTATTTGTATGTGTGTGCATCCGTGCGTGCATGCGTGCGAGCGTGTGTGTGTGTGTGAACGTGCGTACGTGCGTGTGTGCGTGTGCGTGTGTGCGCGCGTGCGCGCTCCCGCTTCAAATCAAAACACTTTGCAAGTGCTCAGACATTTATCCACGTCAGGCTTATGGACAGTCCAACGATCCTTCAAACAGGGACTCATGAAGAGATACATGTCCACCCTCCACTGTACCCTGTAGAATGATCTTGGGCAGGGAGTCATGGAGAGATAATGTCCACCGTCCACTGTACCCTGTAGAATGGTCTTGGGCAGGGAGTCAAGGAGAGATAATGTCCACCATCCACTGTACCCTGTAGAATGGTCTTGGGCAGGGAGTCATGGAGAGATAATGTCCACCCTCCACTGTACCCTGTAGAATGGTCTTGGGCAGGGACTCATGGACAGATACTTGTCCACCCTCCACCGTACCCTGTTGAATAGTCTTGGACAGGGAGTCATGGATAGATACATATCCACCCTCCACTGTACCCTGTAGAATGGTCGTGGACAGGGAGTCATGGGGAGATACATGTCCAACCTCCACTGCTCCCTGTAGAATGGTCGTGGACAGGGAGGCATGGGGAGATACATGTCCACCCTCCACTGTACCCTATAGAATGGTCTTGGACAGGGAGTCATGGGGATATATGGTCACCCATCACTGTAGCCTGTACATCGGTCCTGGACAGGGAGTCATGGGGAGATACAAGCCCACCTTCCACTGTACCCTGTAGGACGGTGTTGGACAGTAAGTCGTAATGAGATACCTACACGTATTGAGCCAGTTTACGATGTAAATGGGATCAGAGGATTTTGTCTGTCATCACGTGCAGTGACATATATCATCTATTATATTCCTGGCATGAATTGCTAAGGAAATCCTTTTGAAGCACTGATTCTCCAACTCCTGGAGTTTTCACTTGAGATCAGCTGTCAATGACCATCTGTGGCTTCTACAGAGAAGGATGCACATCACCAATGACGTGCAGAAGTCTGTCTTCACCGGGAAGCGGGTCGACCTGCTTTATCTGGAGAAGCTGAGTCTTGTCGTGGCGGAGACACCCAGAGCACGTTTTGCGTGGACTTCCTTTATTTGGCTGCACCTCTTGCCCCCTGAATGGACCCTTTGAGTGTGAGTCACAGTTGACAGGGAAGCGGCTTATCTGTCAAGGTGTTTTGCCCCCTGAATGGACCCTTTGAGTGTGAGTCACAGTTGACAGGGAAGCGGCTTATCTGTCAAGGTGTTTTGCCCCCTGAATGGACCCTTTGAGTGTGAGTCACAGTTGACAGGGAAGCGGCTTATCTGTCAAGGTGTTTTGCCCCCTGAATGGACCCTTTGAGTGTGATTCACAGTTGACAGGGAAGCGGCTTATCTGTCAGGTGTTTTGCCCCCTGAATGGACCCTTTGAGTGTGAGTCACAGTTGACAGGGAAGCGGCTTATCTGTCAAGGTGTTTTGCCCCCTGAATGGACCCTTTGAGTGTGATTCACAGTTGACAGGGAAGCGGCTTATCTGTCAAGGTGTTTTGCCCCCTGAATGGACCCTTTGAGTGTGATCACAGTTGACAGGGAAGCGGCTTATCTGTCAAGGTGTTTTGCCCCCTGAATGGACCCTTTGAGTGTGAGTCACAGTTGACAGGGAAGCGGCTTATCTGTCAAGGTGTTTTGCCCCCTGAATGGACCCTTTGAGTGTGAGTCACAGTTGACAGGGAAGCGGCTTATCTGTCAAGGTGTTTTGCCCCCTGAATGGACCCTTTGAGTGTGAGTCACAGTTGACGGCGAGGCGGTTTATCTGTCAAGGTGTTTTGCCCCCTGAATGGACCCTTTGAGTGTGAGTCACAGTTGACGGCGAGGCGGTTTATCTGTCAAGGTGTTTCGCACTTCGTGGTCTGCGCAAAGTTATCATGTACATATCAGGTGAAGGGGTGGAGATGGGGAAGGGAAGAGAAGGTGTGTGTGTGTGTGTGTGTGTGTGTGTGTGTGTGTGTGTGTGTGTGTGTGTGTGTGTGTGTCTGTCTGTCTGTCTGTCTATCTCTCTGTCCTGTCTGTCTGTCTGCTCTCTCTCTCTCTCTCTCTCTCTCTCTCTCTCTCTCTCTACTTGTGTTAGTGTGTGTGTGTGTGTGTGTGTGTGTGTGTGTGTGTGTGTGCACATCTGGTGAAGCTGAATGCTGATGTACATGTGTGTCTTTGTACACCGTATATCTTGTACACTGTATGTATGCTTTATGATTGTGCAGAATTTGCACTAAAGTGTTTTAAGTGCTAAATAGTCATTCCTCCTTTTTATTCAGTTTACAAAAACATGTCATTTGTAACTGATGATCGATGGTGACACATATGACGTCAAATGAGGCGTGTCTGCGTGCGTGTCTGCGTGTATGGATGCGCTTGAATGAACACATTGAATGTGTGACTAATGATCGGTCCTTTTCTTTTTTACTCTAGCGTGGGTGTGTGCGAGCTAACATATTTGTACGGATGCACCTGCATCTTGTGTTTGTCTATGTGTATGAGTATGTGAGTGTAGGTGTATGTGTACGTTCATGTGCATGCATTGCGTCGTGTGTGTGTGTGTGTGTGTGTGTGTGTGTGTTGATGTGTGTGGTGTGTGTGTGTGTGTGTGTGTGTGGCGCGCGCGCGCGCGCGCGCGCGCGTGTGTGCGTGTACATGTATATGTAAATGGCTGTGTGTACACCTTCTGCATGTTTCGGTTGATTTAAATGGACGTATATAACCTTTCTACCCGTGTGGACAGCCCCTATGTGACCCTGTCTTCTCACCTACGAGAATAGGCTCTGTGTGATGCTGTTTTTTTTTTTCACGCATGTAAAATTGCTTAATGTGAACGTCTATTCACGAATATGCAATGGCCCGATGTGAACTTGTCTCTTATCTACGTAAACTCCCCATGTGTGAGCGTGTCTCCTTACTCATGTGAGCACTCTCTAGAGGAATCTTTTTTTCTTACTTATGTGTACAGCCGTATCTGAACTGATTTCTCACTTCTATGTATATCCCTTACGAGAACCTGTCTTCTCATGTTTGTGAACAGCCTCTATGTAAACCCTTTCTCTCATTTTATGCGAACAGCCCTTATGTAAACCTGTCTTCTCATTTATGTGAACAGACTTTATGTAAATCTCCTTTCTCATTTTATTCGAACAGTCCTTGTATAAACCTATTTTTTTTTAGTTTACACCACACAGCACTTTATAATCATCATCACAATGACACACTGTAGTTTAGTTCATACCACACAGCACTTTATAATCATCATCACAATGACACACTGTAGTTTAGTTCACACCACACAGCACTTTATAATCATCATCACAATGACACACTGTAGTTCACACCACACAGCACTTTATAATCATCATCACAATGACACACTGTAGTTTACACCACACAGCGCTTTATAATCATCATCACAATGACACACTGTAGTTTAGCTCACACCACACAGCACTTTATAATCATCACCACAATGACACACTGTAGTTTAGTTTATTCCACACAGCACTTTATAATCATCATGACAATGACACACTGTAGTTTAGTTTACACCACACGGCACTTTATAATCATCATCACAATGACACACTGTAGTTTAGTTTATTCCACACAGCACTTTATAATCATCATCACAATGACACACTGTAGTTTAGTTTACACCACACAGCACTTTATAATCATCACCACAATGACACACTGTAGTTAAGTTTACACCACACAGCACTTTATAATCATCATGACAATGACACACTGTAGTTTAGTTTACACCACACAGCACTTTATAATCATCATGACAATGACACAGTGTAGTTTAGTTTATTCCACAGAGCACTTTATAATCATCATCACAACGACACACTGTAGTTTAGTTTACACCACACAGCACTTTATAATCATCACCACAATGATACACTGTAGTTTAGTTTACACCACACAGCACTTTATAATCATCATCACAATGACACACTGTAGTTTAGTTCATACCACACAGCACTTTATAATCATCATGACATAACACACTGTAGTTTAGTTCACACCACACAGCACTTTATAATCATCACCACAATGACACACTGTAGTTTACATCACACAGCACTTTATAATCATCATCACAATGACACACCACACAGCACTTTATAATCATCACCACAATGAAACACTGTAGTTTACACCACACAGCACTTTATAACCATCACCACAATGACACGCTAGTTTTTCTGTGTGTTTTTTCCCATTTTTCTCCTCCCTTGCATTACATTCTCTTTGCTCAAATACAACTGAGGTAAATTAAACGCATGCATATTCCAGTAATTTCCACGAACATGGAATTTACCATAGTTGATAATGTCAATGATATGAACAGAAAAAAACAATAGTCGCCATACATTGCTTTGATACATCATTGCATCATTTCAATTCATTTCAGGAGTTTACACTTTCACAAGGGTCCCCCCCCCCCTTTTTTTTTTTTTACCCCTCTCTTTCTTTCTTCCTCCCTCCCTTCCCCCTCCCTCCTCCCCTCCCTCTCTCCTTTCCTTTCCTCTCTCTCTCTTCTCTCTCTCTCTCTCTCTCTCTCTCTCTCTCACCCTTCCTTCCCTTTTGTTTAAATGCAAAAAAAAGAAAAAACGGGAAAAGAGAAAAGAGAAAAGAACCGACAAGAAAAAGGAGATAAAACAAAAAATAACAGATAAACTAACAAATAAAGATATTATACGAAAAAAAAAGAAAAATAAATAAACGAACAAACAAACAAACGCAGAAACAGAAGGTAAATTACCCTCACACTTACACACACACACACACACACACACACACACACACACACACACACACACACACACACACACACACAAAACAATTCCTTGTCTAAACAGTATACTCAAACTTCACTTTAAGTCTCATTCTCTCTTTAATCCCACTCCCCCTTCATATGCATCCCTCCCCTGCTTTTAACAATGCTTATGGATGTCTGACTATTCCTCGCCGGTTGTTACCTAGTATTGAGGAACCATTATGGGGAAAAAACATTTAAAAAAGGAATACCAGGAGCATTTAGTTGAAGTTGTTGTTTCTTATGTGTACCGCTTATATTTAATTGCTGAGAGTAATTGACAATAAATAAGTCAATATACATGCACAAAAAAAATGGACAACAACCTTGGCTTTGTGGCGATTTCCAATTTTTTTAGGCGTATTTTTAAAGAGTTTGACATTTACTCGTCAACCTGTCTTGTTTACATGAACAGCCTCTCTGTAAACTCGCTTTCACATCCCATACGAACAGCCCTTATGTAAATCTGTCTTCGTATTTATGTGGACAGCCCCTCTGTGAATCGGACTTCTTACGTATGTGAATATCTCGTGTCTTCTCACTAAAGTAAACAGCACTTTTTTTTATAGCTGCCTCTATCTGCTGCCTTCTATCTAATGTGTAAAGCTGCCTTCTATCTAATGTGAATAACCTCTGTGAATAGTCCTTGTGTGAACATATTTTCTCTTCTATGAAAATCGACCTATGTAAACCTGTTTTCTCACCTATTGAATGGTGAGCTTGCTTTCTCACTCATGTAAACAGACCCTGTATGATCCTGTCTTCTCACCTATATAAACACCACTATGTTAACCAGTCTTCTCACCTATACAAACAGCCACTAGATTAACCTGTCTCCTCGCCTATATAAACAGCCACTGTGTTAACCTGTCTTTTCACCTATATAAACAGCCACTATGTCAATCTGTCTTTTCACCTATATAAAAAGCCACTATGTAACACTGTCTTCTCACCTATGTGAATCCGTTTTCTCACCTATACAAACAGCCATATGTTAACCTGTCTTCTCGCTTATATAAACAGCCACTATATTAACCTGTCTTCTAACCTGTATAAACAGCCATATGTAAACCTGTCTTCTCACCTATATAAACAGCCACTATGTCAATCTGTCTTTTCACCTATATAAAAAGCAGCTATGTAACACTGTCTTCTCACCTACACAAACAGCCATATGTAAATCAGTTTCTGTCCTCTCACGTATATAAACAGCCACCATGTCAATCTGTCTTTTCACCTTTATAAACAGCAACTATGTAACACTGTCTTGTCACCTATATAAACAGCCATATGTAA
>CM065734.1:33449066-33461566 GCA_033310375.1 Conus canariensis | reverse complement strand
TTCTTCTTCTTCTTCTTCTTCTTCTTATACTCAGACAGGGACCCTAGAGGCACTGACGAAGGCTGCTGTGCGGCGGAGGCTCTCCAGAGATCCATACAGCTTCTCCTTCGTCGATGTGTTGGTAGGCCAGGTCTCTGTTCTCAGCTTTTTGATGTGCTGGACAGTCCTGTAGGAAGTGTTCCACTGTCATTGGAGCTGTACCGCATGGGCACCCTGAAGACTCGCCAACGTGGAATTTTGTGAACATTGTGTGTTGATTTTTTTTTAATCTAGCAGCTCCATCTTTGAGATATAATCCAAAAGTGTCAAGGGTGTGAATAATCCCTCCAAGAGCATGGATCATTCAGACGGCATTTCTGGTGACAGTGTTCTAAACAATGAAATAGAGTGGTTTATAAACAGATGATTTTTCTGTCCGACCTCTGGCGTCCGAAGATGAGCTAGCTTGTTTGCATCGAAGATTCAGGTGATGCATGGAAAAGGCTGGGTCAAAGGTTAAGACTTTAACATTTCTTGTTTCTTGTTTAACTTTCTATCTGTCATTTAGCACTGTCCAATTCGCAACTTGCCGAATGCTGTAAATGACCTCTCTAATGGTCAGTGCTTTTCACAAACATTATCTGTTAGAGTTTCCTGCATAGACGAGTGCCTGCCTCAGCGCGATCCGACATGGCAAAATGTCGGCTCGGAACACAGACGTACTGGCTGACCCGGAACGAAAGTTGGCAATGAAGACACCGTGAAGAGAGTGACTAATTGGATAGCCTTTCACACCTGCCTGAGGGCGTCACTAGTTTGTGTGCTTGTGGAATACAGGAATGGCTGAGCATCTTAGGTAAGATTTCCTTTACGACCTTTTGTCCTCAGAGACATGTACATTGTTTGCATTGAGGATGAAGTGGATTTTGAACACAAAGGTGGATTAGATTTTTTCAGATTGTTTGTGTACGTCCTCATTGTTTTCCATCTGTGTCTTTTGTTTTGTCTTGGTGTGTGTGTGTGTGTGTGTGTGTGTGTGTGTGTGTGTGTGTGTGTGTGTGTGTGTGTGTGTGTGTGTTTTAATAATGTAAAGATACATGTTGGGCTACGTCATTTTCTAAATTCTGTATTTTTGCCATGTCCCATTTTCCGTGCCACTTCAGTGGCGTTACCCGTACACCGCCGCCCATTCCGACTCCCCGTCCACAGCCACACCCTAGATGGTCCTGCAGCCCCGACACCGGCGATCTAGAGGGAGCTGTCGATGTCAAGTCGTCAGGAGGCCACACAACAGAGGAGACACGGCACTGCTGCAGACTCACTTTGGTGGTGTTCAGAGCGCCTGTTCTAGTCCAGTATATTCAGGACAATGTCTTAAGCCCACACTGACGACAGAGCGCCTCTTCTAGTCCAGTATATGCAGGATAATGCCTTAGCCCCACACTGACGACAGTCATTGGCTTTGTTACACAGCCTGAGTAAGCGTCCACTTTCGGTGGGTACCACCACGTCCGTCCAACCAGAGTCCTCTGGATTGCCGCTCCTAAGTTTCACTTATTCAGGTGTGGAGTTGTGGTTTTTTTTCTTCTTCTTCTTCTTCTTCTTGGTAGCACTCCCTCAAAGCCTATCATCCCTACTTTTCCATTCTCCACCACCAAGTTATATATGTCCCAGTACCAACATCCCACAGAGAGCTATCACCTTCAGACCGCCATGGAAGCGCTCACCAGAGGATACGCTGCACAGTGGCTGGGTCACCCCGATGGCCAGTGTTCAGTGAGGTCTACTGGGATTTGACATACACCGGCCATTGCCTTTACGGACCCACATGGCGACTAGGATGTAGGTTGGTCCATGACTGACACTATTCACTCACACACCAACCCGCGTGCGCGCGCATGCACACACACCACACACACACACACACACACACACACACACACACACACACACACACACATACACACACATTCAGAGAGAGAGAGAGATCATTCTCGCGCTCAAACACAAAATCACAGATGAACGCCTTTCATTCACACAGTCTTGCATACATCAATATACCCATGACAGATGCTTTTTATTCTCACTCAAATGCACCCGTGTGCCATACACACACACACACACACACACACACACACACACACACACACACACAACACACACACTGCATGTATACACGTGCCCTGGACATGCAAGCACGAACGGAACGGATCCACGGGAGCAATAATACTTTTTTCCATGAACTGAACAACAATCACTCCAGCCAAACAGACCAAGGACAAAGAACCTGTCTTCAGTCTTTCACAACTGTTTCTTTTGAGCACATGTACACAGTTTTAACCTTGTTTGGTGCCGCGTTTGCCTTACGTGTTCGATAAAGCATAAAACAACTGGTATCTTTATCGAATACAAAGACACACACGCGTTCCAAAAAAAAAAATTGAAACAAAAATCGGTGACGCTATAGCGCAAACACTGGTCGCACAAGTGAGGGGTTTAAATGGATATCATGATGGAAACAGAACGGCAGGGGAGCAAGTCAGGTGTCTTTCCAGAGTCTGAAGATGGCGGTGCTGGCAGCAGCAGCATCAGCAGCAGCATGACAACGACCACAACTGCAGAACAGCGAGACAACGGCACCATTGTTTTCATGTAACTACCTGTGTCTGTCTGTCTGTCTGTGTGCTCTGTCTGTCTGTGTGCTCGCCTGGGCCGTCTCTCGATCGAGCACCACCTCTTTGGCTTGCTTTTGAACGATTCATTCATTCCTGCGTCGCACACCTATATACATGTGTGTCTTTTGAATATTATTTCGTCATCGTTGTGGTTGGCGGTGCTGGTGTGTGTGTGTGCTCGCGTGTGTGTGTGTGTGTGTGTGTGTGTGTGTGTGTGTGTGTGTGTGTGTGTGTGTGCGCGTGCATGCGTGTGTGTGTGTGTGTGTGTGTGTGTGTGTGTGTGTGTGTGTGTGTGTGTGTGTTTTCTGGGTTGTCCGATTCTGTGGCCTTTTAGTGCACCCTTTATATTCGCTGCCCTTGGACTGATTCTTTATCTTTTAAGGAGAAAAAAGACACATAAGAAACCAAAATGAGAAGGGCAAACTGGGAAATTGTCTTCAAAAATGACCGAAAACAAAAATGATTGTTTCAGCTGAAAATGTGTCACTGAACTGTGGTTAAAATATAAAATTATGAAAGGAATGGATATACAGAATTGAACGACAGAACAAACATCACTACTTGTGGCACTGCCATATATCAAAAGGAAAGAGTTAGACGTATAGTTGAAACAAGAGTGTGAACGTTATTTGAAATTGTTATTAACAGTTGAATTGCTCTTGTTTGGAACAGACGACAAAACAAAAAAGGAACAACATTTCATCTTATATTATTTTCGGCATTTGTTTTTCGTTACAGAGTTAGAATAATTCTTGAATTAAAAGTGTGAACATTGTTTAAGAATGTTTTTTAAACATCGAATTGCTTCGTATTGGAACAAACGACAGAACACAGACCAAACGTTTGATCTGATTTTATTTTCGACGAAATTTTGATTTTACAAAAGCAGAATCAGTTTCGCAAAACTACGACGGTCAGAATTTATCAGTGAACTGAAACATGGATACCAGACAGAAAAAGTATTTTCTAAGATAGAAATGTATGCTAACTTTTTGACAAAAATGTTTACCCCGTAATACACTATGCGCTGTCTGATATCTTATGCCAACAAGTTAACTTTGTTACATGTTGTTTACAGATGTGAATACTTTGGTTTAATATCTTAGTTGTGCAAAATGCCCTCTGTGCACACATGGATTGTCATTTTCATGTAAAATGTTAAAAACAGAAATAAAATATTCGCTGCAAGGGAAAGACTAGGAAAGGGAGGGAGTATCCTAAAGGAAACCGTTACCCTTTTTTAGCAGTTGTAGTACAACTCAACAGGGAAAGATTTCTTTTCGTACCCCACTCTGTTGCAAATGCCTTTCACAATCAAAGATCAATGAATAACTGGCCGTAGAAAATGTTGGTACTGTTTTAACATGACCTGGGAACAAATAATGTCATGTATTTCAACATGTCTGCGTCCGATATGTGCATGCATGAATGGAAGACGAAAGCTGGAGGATCGGTGCAGCAAAACAGGAAAATTCTGCATGTCCACCACATCTTTTTGCCTCAGTTAGGTACTGAAGTGTAGCCTCCAGATACAGTGTGTGACCGATATCATCTGTCTGTACATAAGGAGAGTGATTATCGAACTCATTCAGCCAGCTCACCGTGACGTTTTCATCGTCTTTGAAACATGCTTATCGACACATCATCTCATCTCACCCTACCCTTCAAGACCCAGGTAGCCTTTTATATTTACTCTATGTACCATTGTGTGACTTACTCAGATCAAGATTCGTCAAGGTCAGACTGGTATATTCAAGAAAATAAAAGAGCACTGGAGAAGACATTAGGGGCCAAACCAAGACTTACAAATTTTGAAGATAGATAGAAAGATAGATAGATAGATAGATAGATAGATAGATAGATCGATGGATGGATGGACGGATAGATGTGTTTGTTTGAGTGTTCGTGCTTGCCCCCCCCCCCCTCCCCCCTTCACCCGCGCGTGTGTGTGTACATACGTATGTACATGTATATGTGTAGAGAGAGAGAGAGAGGGAGAGAGAGAGAGAGAGAGAGAGAGAGAGAGAGAGAGAGAGAGAGAGAGAGAGAGGATTAATTGATCATCATAGCACGCCGTGTAAATCGCAAATGGCCAACCTCTTAATAAGCACTGAAGGATGAAACGTATAAATAACCGACGATGCCTAGGCTTGAGCCAGTCCCAATTCTACTACTACTACTACTGCTGCTGCTCTCGCTGCTGCTGCCTGCTGCTGCTGCTACAACACTGAAAAAAAAGGAAGAAGAAGAGGAGAAGGAGGGGGACAATGACGACGACGACGAAGAGGGGAAGAAGAGGATGAAGAATAAGAACATGAATACGAACAAGAATAATTAATCGGTTTCAATATTTTAACAGAAAAAAATCTCTTGTACGGGAAGAGGTCACAAATGGAAATCTTTCCCTCTTGACGTTAACAGATGAGACCACAAACTGTCTTGTGTTAGGAGGAGCGTCTCTCTCTCTCTCTCTCTCTCTCTCTCTCTCTCTCTCTCTCTCTCTCTCTCTCTCTCTCTCTCTCTCTCTCTTTTTGTGCAAGTTTGAGAGAGCCGGTTTACTGCATTTCAAGCGAGGACTACATGGCGGTAAATGTTAACAATGCTGTGTGTTGTTCACTGTCATCATATACTTGTTCATCTTCAAGGGTGATCTGTTTGTTTAATTATTTCTAATCAAAAGTTTCTTCAAGGGAATTTCGCGTTCTAATAATCTGCGTGTAAAATTACCATTAACTTGTATCATGATGGCATTGTAAGATCTGATCAGTGATAGTAAAGATTTCTTATAAAAATTGGAGATAAGGGGATGTAATGTAAAGAGCACGAGCGTTGGCTCATTGAATTCAACGCGGTTTCCATCAAGTGTTTTAACTATTAATGTATCTTGAGTCCTTTGCAACCAGTGTGACTCTCACCACAACATCTATATGTACCGCGTATTATATCAGTAATAGCCTACTAATGCTGGTGTAATTTCCTTAATCCTCTGCATCTGATTTTGCTTATGTAGCATATTCCACAGTCGAAAATACGCTTTACTGACAACTAAGAGGGCGACATTTTACCCTCCCAATTACGTGAAAGTGTAACCACCTAAAACTGAAAGGTGCATATTGACTGTAACGAGGAATCTAGGAAACATTTATTTCAAAAAGTCGAAGAGAAATTTCCACATTTTCTATGATTAGGCCGGGTTGGTTGGTTTGTTTGGGGAGGGCAAAAGGAAATCCGACTGCTGTTTGAACCCATCACACCGAAGTGGTGCAAATACGATGGCATCAATGGCATGAATTCTTCTGCTCTGCCAGTCCCCTCCCCCCCCCCCCCCCCTTCCCTCTTTGTATGCAGGTTCCACATTCCTTCCCTCCTCTATGCAGTTACGTTTTCCTCCCACTTTGTCTCCCTCTCCTTTCCACCCTCCCACCTAGGTTCTTGCCGGGTGGATCCGTGTGGCCTTGACTTCACCATCTGGTTGATGATGGGGCCAGTGCCAAGGCTCAGTGTATGTGAGTTCGGTTATCCTGTCGCACTGACTTCGCCCCACCGCCACCCTTCCCCGCCGCCCCCATTCCCACCCCACCTCAAAACTAATCCGAAGATGCTCAAATGCAGCAGGTTCTTCGGGCTGCTCCAGTTGCCGACTACACACTGAAGAGAAGGGAGGAGAGGGAGAGTTTGTGACCAGCTGTGATGAGATGTAATCAGAAAAAAGAGAATGGGCCGGCAGACAGCTGAACGGCTCCTGTCGCTCCGCTTTCCTCTGCCTCGCTGCAGCCACCCTCGCTGCCCTCCTACAACTGACTGCTGGCTACATGCCCTGGCTGTCCGCCCGTCCCCCTCTGTCCTGCCGCTATCGCACAGTCTGCCTACTGCCTGTTGACCTGCAGATTAACGAACTTGTATCGCCACGTTTTCGGTCCGTCTGCATGCTCTACGGACAATGTCATGGCGGTATTCTGTTTGGTATGACGTTTTCATTCTGTTAACATTGGCTTCGCTCTACCTATTGTTTTTTTTTTTAACAAAGTTTTTACTCTTTGTAGCGTACAATTGCGTAATAATTCTGCTTTTCAGCAACTTAACTAAAGGGGGTGGAGTAGGAGTAGGAGGTGGGATGAGAAAAATCGTGATGAACACAATCTCCTGTCATGCAAAACACTGGACCTGCAAAGCTGCCCCTGAAACGGTGATGCTTAGGCTAAACTGTCTAAAAGGACCCTGGGTGGAAAGTGGAGCGGCTTCAAACATTAAAAGGACCCTGGGTGGAAAGTGGAGCGGCTTCAAACATTAAAAGGACCCTGGGTGGAAAGTGGAGCGGCTTCAAACATTAAAAGGACCCTGGGTGGAAAGTGGAGCGGCTTCAAACATTAAAAGGACCCTGGGTGGGAAAAGTGGAACGGCTTCAAACTCTAAAAGGACCCTGGGTGGAAAGTGGAACGGCTTCAAAACCAACGGGAAAACCACGAAGCGCTTAAAGCCGACTCCAGTATCTTCCTCCTTACGCAAAAGGAGCCTGAACTGGCTGAGTGAACGAAGCACTGTGGTGGACACCTGTAGGGGAAAGACGCAGACGACAGTACACACTGAACGGGCAGCTGACTGGGGACAGGGTGACCACCAACTCATGCACAGGCGGTGGAGCGACGTCCAGACGCTGACCGCTGGCCAGTCCAGGTGGACAGTGATGACCGCCTCATGCCGTCGGACAATACGGGATCTTCTGAGACAGTCCTGCAAAGGACACTGCCAGTTAATGATCGGCGTCACCTGCTGCTTCGTGTTCTACAGACCCGAGTTACTGCCCCTTCTTTAAAAGGCAATGCAACGTTTTAGAGGAAGAAGAATGACGGACATCCAGGGAGGGAGGGAGGGACAGGGAAATGATGGGAAGCGGTCTTTTACTCTCCGCACACAACTCGTAAAAGAAAAAGATTTATGTTAGTCGGACAGTTATGTCTAAGACATGCCTGTAACAACAACAATTATGTCCGCCTCCTGCATCACAGGGATTAACACTGGAGTCTATAGCTCCGAGAATGGAGTCTAGGCCGACGACATGTTCCTCCGCCAGACCGTTTTCTGGCATCAGCGCACTATGCTTGTGTGAATTCGGGGTGCCCTTTTGTTTCACAGAGACCGGTGCCACGCTTGCAACATTCGCCATTAGTCGACGATCCGTGGGTGACCGTGCTACTGCCTTGGTGCAGAGATAGCGGTGAGCGAACTAGTATGGAAAATGGGAGTAGCAGATAGCACACTGTGTCTATGAACGCACGACACGAGCGTCACTGACTGAATCCTGCCTCTGTGAATCATACAGAATGACGAAGCCACTCTCCTTTACACACGAAGCCCTTTTCCTTTACGCTAGAGGGACTGCCAAGAAATTACACTGGACTCTCAGTCTGGGGCTGCTGTTCCTGCTTCAGATGTGAACGTGATTATAAAATCAGCGGCAGATGTTTAATTTAAGATCGCGTCATTTATGGCAGGACCCATGCCTGAAATTTAAGAAAACAGCATGCGGCGAGGTCGTGGAAGGAGATAGGCTTCGCCAGGCGGTAGTCTCTGCAGCACCAGCTCCTGGAAGCAGAATTCCTGGCCCTCACAGGCACGAAAGTTGTGATGTGACGACCCTCCTTTCAGACAGGCAATAGTCTCCGGCAGGTGGAGCTGTCATAATGGGAACGTTGCCTCACCTTCGGTGGAGCCACCTCAGCGTGTGTCGTCACTGAGTCTTTGGGAGGGTGAGGAGGACATAGGGCTGTATGGTGTAATCATGTCATCAGCTTTGAGGTTTGCGATCTTCGTAATTTCTGGAAATGTGATTTACTTTGAAATTCATGTACAGGAAAATCGCTTGATAAGTCTTCCTAATACCGTTGTTGTTATTGTTGTTGTTGTTGTTATTGTTGTTGTTGTCATTGTTGTTATCAATATTGTTCTTACCACTATTGTTATTATTTATTACTATCATTATTATTAATATTATTGGTGGTGGTGGTGGCGGTCGTGGTGGTGAAAGTGTTATCGTTATTGTTTTTGTCGTTGTTGTATCATCATTGTTACTGTTATTATTACCACCATACCACTACTATACCTATTACTACTACTACTGCTACTACTACTACCACTACTACTACTACTACTACTACTACAACGCCGACGCCGCCGCCACCACCACCATAACTAATACTGTTATTGTGAAAGTCGATCTTAAATGTTATTAGAAGAGAAGGCATATGAGAGAGAGAGAGAGAGAGAGAGAGAGAGAGAGAGAGAGAGAGAGAGAGAGAGAGAGAGACAGACAGACAGACAGACAGACAGACAGAGAGACAGACAGACAGACAGACACAGAGAGACAGACAGAGACAGAGATGGAGTTGAGGTTTCAAAGCCCATGTTCCCTCCTGTTGCCTGACAGCGTCCTGGGAGTCCTCATGGTGCTGGTGATGTCAGCGCTGTGGCTGATGGTCAGGAGCAGGTTGCGGAGGGTGGAGGAGACGAGGGAGGAGGAGGAGCAGGAGGAGGAAGGGGGCTGCTGGCAGCAGGACAGACAGGGGGTCCTGGGTCGCTGCCTGGCTCTCTGCCTTCGCTGCATGGTGGGGTGCCTGCAGTGGTGCTGTACCCGGCTGTGCGGAACCTCCTGCTGGACTGCCCATTACGTCAGGAACGAGGAGGCAGGTAGGAAGGAGGGTACGGATGGGAAAGGGGTGGTGGTGCTGTGCGGAACCTCCTGCTGGACTGCCCATTACGTCAGGGACGAGGAGGCAGGTAGGAAGGGGGTACGGATGGGAAAGGGGTGGTGGTGCTGTGCCGAACCTCCTGCTGGACTGCCCATTACGTCAGGGACGAGGAGGCAGGTAGGAAGGGGGTACGGATGGGAAAGGGGTGGTGGTGCTGTGCGGAACCTCCTGCTGGACTGCCCATTACGTCAGGAACGAGGAGGCAGGTAGGAAGGGGGTACGGATGGGAAAGGGGTGGTGGTGCTGTGCGGAACCTCCTGCTGGTCCGTCCATTACGTCAGGGACGAGGAGGCAGGTAGGAAGGGGGTGCGGATGGGAAAGGGGTGGTGGTGCTGTGCGGAACCTCCTGCTGGTCCGTCCAGCACGTCAGGGATGAGGAGGCAGGTAGGAAGGGGGTACGGATGGGAAAGGGGTGGTGGTGCTGTGCGGAACCTCCTGCTGGTCCGTCCATTACGTCAGGGACGAGGAGGCAGGTAGGAAGGGGGTACGGATGGGAAAGGGGTGGTGGTGCTGTGCGGAACCTCCTGCTGGTCCGTCCATTACGTCAGGGACGAGGAGGCAGGTAGGAAGGGGGTACGGATGGGAAAGGGGTGGTGGTGCTGTGCGGAACCTCCTGCTGGACTGCCCATTACGTCAGGGACGAGGAGGCAGGTAGGAAGGGGGTACGGATTGGAAAGGGGTGGTGGTGCGGGAGATGGAGCGGGAAGGAAAGTCTGTTGAAAAATGCGTATATGAAGATACGGGCATGTGCGTGCGCGTGCGTTTGTGTTGTGGGTGTGTGAGACCACGACCTTGCTATGATAGACTTTAAAGAATGGTTGATAAGCGACAAGACTGAAAACAGCGGTCTCAACATCCATCTTGACAAACTTTAAGATCCTGATATCGCTGAGCAGTTTCAAGCGTCCAAAGAAGGAACAACCGCTACATTTCTATCGCTGGAAGAAGACATTGAGCAGTGTTTCTGCTAAATACGTGAAACAACAACATAGGTCTTTGGAATAAGCCGATGGAAATCGAAGCCATGTATCACAAATAATATCTTAGAATTGTGTGACACTATGAGGAGCCCTAAACCGCTGGAGAAGACTGGGGAATAAAACACAGTGCAGTGAAACGAAAGGATTTATGAAGAAATGAAGAAAGCAAAGGTAGGCCGGACTGAATAACACTGTCAGGACATTTAGGGGAAAACACAGACAACAACGACACAGAGAAAGCTTTAAAGAGTGTGCAAGACTTAACGAAATAGAAACCAAAGTCAAGTCAGGACACGGGTAACTGTCTCACAAAAAGAAAGCATCAAGAAACGGTGGACTGAATGTTGGTCTGAACTGAAAATCAAAGAGAAAAGTAGTTCCAAGTGTGATAGCAGTACAGGATTCATCAATTGCTCATGTCCATCCAACGCTCTGTGAGGAAGCCGTAGCTGCACTGAGATCGCAGGCATGTGGAAAGGCCGCAGACATCAACAAGACCCTTGCAGAACTTTTGAAACAGGGCGGAGAGGAAGTAATGACCAACTGCCATCTGCAACAAAACCTGGCGCGGTGAGGAGCGGTCCACGCCAGGGACTCAACCACTAACCATCACCCTCCCCACAAAATACATCTCCTGCACTGCCAGAACTACCAAATAATCGGTTACACTCTCAGCCACACCAGCAAAGGAATGCTCAGAGTCATTCTGAATAGACAGCAGCCGCATTCATCAGAGTCATTCTGAATAGACAACAGCCGCATTCATCAGAATCATTCTTTATAGACAGCAGCCGCATTCATCAGATTCATTCTGAATAGACAGCAGGCGCATTCATCAGAATCATTCTGAATAGACAGCAGCCGCATTCATCAGATTCATTCTGAATAGACAGCAGGCGCATTCATCAGAATCATTCTGAATAGACAGCAGCCGCATTCATCAGATTCATTCTGAATAGACAGCAGGCGCATTCATCAGAATCATTCTTTATAGACAGCAGGCGCATTCATCAAAGTCATTCTGAATAGACAACGGCCGCAATCAAATCCCATCATTGCTGAAGAACAGCTGGATTCCCTACAGACAGAAATACCTTCCAATAGATCTTTACCCTGCGTAGCCTTTGCAGAAAGCATCTCCCACACCAGAGGTAGTTCTGTCACGTCTTTATAGACTTCAAAGAGGCGTTCGACAGAACTTTGCAGGAAGCGCTGAGGGCAAATGTGAAGAAATTTTATTATTGGACAAAGCCATTAATGCACCATCCATCCACTGTACCCTACATCGACAGCATCAGTACTCATACAGGCTGCTATTGAATTGCTGTTCCATACTTCTGTGAGACCTCGTCAAGGCTGCCTTCTATATCCCACACTTTAAAGCTGTGCCGCATTTGAAGACAAGGTCAATACAGTCAGCACTGGATGACGAACCATCGCGAACCTTCGCTTTGCAGATAACATCAACGATCTGGAAGGCAGTGAACTAAAACTCGCTGACCTCGTCAAGAGACTGAATAAAACAACAAGACACAGCACTGAGATCAACGCTGAGAAGACCGAGTTGAGGGCCAGCCGCAACACCACAATTAGTAAGTTCTGCAATAACTGTCTGTTGATAGAAGCCAGTAACTATTCAGCAGTTCACCAACCTGGGGTCCGTCATTAGGAAGAAGGGATCCAAACGAGAAGTCCTCTCATGGGCGTTAAAGACAGCAGCAGCACTGTCCGCAGTAAAACAGTTAACTCATCACAATAACATCTTCACCAACATAAAATCAGGTGCCTGGTACATACCGTCTGCCCGCGTGCAGGCGAGTCATGAACCCTCACAGTGGATCTGGACAGACAAATCCAAGCCAGGCAGATGAGGTGTGTTGCAGTATGCTGCACATCAGATAAACTGATTATATCACCAAGTATACTGCGCGTCACATGCACTAATTATATCAAGTATACTGCACGTTATATGCGCTAATTATATCAAGTATACTGCACGTTACATGCGCTAATTATATCAGCAAGTACATTGCACTTCAGATACACTCACAACAGCAAGTGTGCTACACATCTCATACACTGGTAACATCACCAAGTATACTACACATCACACACTGATA
>CM065734.1:33341566-33446566 GCA_033310375.1 Conus canariensis | reverse complement strand
CCATCCCGCCTTCACGCTCCCCTCCCCAGTGCCGGGGTCTCCGGCCTTTCCAGGCTTCCCGGTGCCGCTGCTTCAGCCGCTGAAAATCTTCCCCGTCCTCAGGATCTCGTAGACGTTCCAGACATTGCCCACCCTCAGGAAATACCGCGAGCTGTCCCGTCAGCGCCGAATATTCTTCATTACCGTCATGAAAGTGATCCGTCCGTTCCACCCACTCTTCATAACCCCGACTCTGATCAGGGAACGTACAATACTCCCGGTACCAGTCCTGAGAATGATCAGTCAGATCCCATCCCGATCAGAGGCAATCAGAAAAAGCTTTCACCGATTCCAGAATCTCCCGGTTCTGTTCATCAGAGTCCACCATCACCAGTTCCAGGAATCCACAGCTCAGCTCAACAGAACCTTCCGACAGTACCTCAAATTTCCAATTCTGGTCAACAAAATCTTCTACTGACCCCAGGTGTCCCTGGTCAACGAGATCTTCCTCCGATTCCAGATGTTTCTGATTCTAGGTATAAAGCGTTACCCCCAGTTCCAGATACTCCACATCGTTCCAGTCACATAAAGGTCCCCAACCCGCGAAGTTCACGTGATCTTAGTGTTTTGTTAAACCCACAAAATCCGTCCAGTTCCAAACATATGGAAGCCAAAACAAATGTCGTCAGTGGAACATCTGACTCCAGTCTGGTCCATGGCCAAAGACGAAGACAGAGCACGTGGCCTTCCCCGTCAGAGAGCCTTGTCCAGGGAGATCATTCTCCAACCGAAGGGGGCCAGGCAGCCGACAGTGGGGGATCACAAGACCAGGACACCACACTAGAACAACTAGTGCTCACGTTGACTGGGGCCATTCAAAAGGTGACTGACCATCCGGATTTTCACGGTAAGTGTCAAGAGTCAGGCAATAGTGAACTTCATAACACGCTCAACAGCTGTTTACAGAGTCTTCAGACGGGAAACAGAGGCTGTGGCAGTGGCCAGAGTGTCGGATGTCCGTCAATTCATCAGACAGAATCAGGACACTGTGCTGAAGGTGAGATCCATCTCCCTCGGCAGACAGGAACTGTGGTTCTTCACGGTACAGGAGCCAGACCAAAGAAGCTCCCGCCCCCTTTCCCTGACCTAATAAGCTACAAGCCGCCCTACTTACGTTCTGCCTCAGCACCCACGGGTCCTCGCAAATCCTCCTCAGAGGGACACAGTCCTGTGGACCCCTCCCCTTCATCAGGTCAGAGTCTTTCGCCATTTTCCCAAGCCTTCCTAGGACGTCATCGGTCAGCATCAGACAGCTCTGCAAAGCCTCCCTCCTCCCCACGGGCCCCGCTCTTTGCCTCGGCCAGACTGTCAGCAGTGAAAGGTGCAGGTTCCAGAAGAAGCTCTCGAGGCTCTGATGGCTCCGCATCTCCCAGGAGAAAGGCAGAAGACGGTGCCATGGCCATGTGGCAGCCCCGTGACCGGGCAGCCGGTGGGGCAGACTTCAGGCCCAGGTCCTCCTCTGACCAGCTGGGCGCGCGGGCCCACCGTAAGGCACGGACCCAGTTGTCCGGACCATCACGAGGAGGATCCTTGGACCTGAATCAGATGTTCCAGTTACCTCCACTGGAACCGCGTGAATGGTTGGAGACCCCAGCCAGTCAGTTATATCCCATAGAGCGTGCTACACACCCGGACGACCTTCATTTAGATACCGACGAAGAGGAGAATGCCGATGATGCCCAACAGCACACCAGAAGAGGATCCAGTCAGCATCAGGGTACATTTCACGTACGACCATCTTCACGTGGCGAAAACCCCAGCAGGTTTGTTGGGGCGGACGGCGGCAGAGAACGCACGGGGTCTGACTCCATGGTTCTGGGCAGTGTCAGATGGCACAGGAGGTCAGGGCAGCAGGCAGCCTCCTCCCTGCCTGTGCTGGGCCAGAACGATGAGGAGTCCAGGGCCAGGAGCAGCTCAGCTCCCTCAGTGGTCCGTGGCTCATTGGTCCATGGCTCAGCGGTCCGTGGCTCAGTGGTCCCTGGCTCAGCAGTCCATGGTTCAGCAGTCCGTGGCTCAGCGGTCCCTGGCTTAGCGGTTCGTGGCTCAGCAGTCCCGGGCTCAGCGGTCCCGGGCTCAGCGGTCCCTGGCTCAGCGGTCCATGGCTCAGCAGTCCGTGGCTCAGCGGTCCGTGGCTCAGCAGTCCGTGGCTCAGCGGTCCGTGGTTCAGCGGTCCATGGCTCAGCGGTCCATGGCTCAGCAGTCCATGGCTCAGCAGTCCGTGGTTCGCGGTACACTTCTCGAAGAGAGGACAGAAGCTGAGGACGGTACAAACCCAAAGAGGACGAGTAAGATCTACCTCCCCAGCAGCCCACAGGGTAACGTCAGCAGCACCACAGTATTATCAGACAATGATTTTTTTTAGCTACACAACCACGCCAATTTATTTCAAAATGGGGGGTGGGGTGGATGGGAGGGCAGCTTCCCTCAGTGATGTACCATTGTTTTGACTAAAACAATTTTCCTGCAGCTCACGTGCGGATGGAGGATTAGGTGTCAGGGAACAACGTGACCTTGGAATACCCAATGAACCACAGTCCTTGAGAGATTTGTAAAATGTCTGCACTGCTGCCTGATGTTATCCACTTCATATCTCAGTACGATCTATGGAAGGGACATGGCACATTTGCTGGTCAATTGGCCATGCAAAGGAGGGAAGGGGGTGAGGGTTAGAGGGGATCAATGATTCTACTGGTGGTGATGTGTGAAATAGTGTGTACCTTTGCTGGTCAGGGGTATGAATAGGGTGTACATGTTCTGTCCAAGAAAAATGAAATTAGCTACATTGCGGGTCAGGACACACGAAAAGGGAACAACGTCTGCCCGAGAGAAATGAATCCGAGAGTACAGGATATGAAATGAGGTGTGTTTGCCGATCAAGAAGTAAGAAACGGCTTGCATTTGTTGAGTCTAAGATGTCGGGTTACTCTTTCGGTGTAGGGGCCTGAAGCAGAATACGGTGAAGGGGGTGGGTGGGACGTGAGGGAAGGGAGGGAGCGAGGGAGCTTGGCTGTATGGTAGAAAAGGGTCTGGGTTTCTGTGATGGTGCACCGAATGTCATGTTATTGGCTTGAGATTGCATTAGACGCTACAACCCTCTTTCCTTTTTTTTGTATACATAGTCTGTCGACGGTCAAAATGGCCCACGTCCCAAGGCAACAGCGGTTTAAGGTGACAGTTGACGAAGAAAGTGAGTCTCTGGGGATTGAATTAAGTCGCTGGCAAAAGCACTCGCTCGAGAAAGCGATGTCAAGGACATGACGGGCATGGGGACGACACTCGTGGCCTCGTTTCCAATATACCACTCCAGTCCAGCCTGCTGGTAAAACGAACCTGGTTCTCTGTAGGGACAAGGGAGGTAACGCTGAAAACCCCTTTTAGAACAACGCTGGATTTTAGAAAGTGTGTGTGTGTGTGTGTGTGTGTGTGTGTGTGTGTGTGTGTGTGTGTGTGTGTGATGAATGTTTGAATATCAAAAGGAATGACGACTGCAGAAAAGACTTTTTTTTGTTGTTGAACAAACAAACCGATGACAGACATGGTTTATGACTTGTTTGCTAAAATAAGCGTGAAACACTTGTAAGAGAATTTTTTTTTTAACTAAAGATGTATGACGGATTCGGGTTTTAAACAAACACTGATAACCTTTTGTATTTCAAACGACAAAATGATGCGCGTGTAACTCATGCAAGCCTCATAATCAGTACCAAGAACAGTTTCAAGAACATGTAAGATGAAAAACATAATCAAGAAAGGTTGAAACCGCTGAACTCTTCTGGATAAATACCAGAAGAAAACTAAAAACAAAGAATACAAACATGTGGAAAAATATGAAAACTGCTCCGATTCCTTCCCTGGCTAACTGACTGTACAAAAACAATACTTTCGCTCATGAAGGGGCAACTGTTCCATGCGTTGAGGTGGCGTTTGGTTTCTTCTGTAACGATTTAAATTATCCCGCGGGATGAACCGAGACATGTTCATTTTAAGAGGTCGCCAGTTTGTGGCCCATGATTTTACCACACAAAAAATTAATGATGAAAAAATGAAAGAAAAAGCATATACAGTGAGATGAAGGCGGACAGGTGGAAGAGGAAGGGGAAGGGAGAGGGGGCGTGAATTTGTGTGTTGAGTCTAACACGGGAGCTCGTGCTGTGCTTCCTGTCCACGGGCCTCTGTCTGATCTGAACCACCGATGAACACCAGAGACATGCCTATGTCTGCTTCCTGTGTTCCCGTCTCTGAAACTTCTGAACATTGTACTGCTAAAGCTGGTAGAAACCTCACTGCTTTTTCTCTCTGTTAGTGAACAGTGCCTTGAAGACAGGCTGTGAGACCGTGTGTCGCTGTCTTTAACATCTCCACAGCTTGCCCTCTGTACTGTTCTTTGCGAGACAGGTCTTGGGTCTGGACGGCTGTGAACTGGCCTGTGATGTGCAGCGGGCGGACCACACCCATCCACCGCGTACATTCCACAGGCAAAGACCTACTGTTCGTCATCCAGGTCGATTCCCAGCGGTAAAGGAAGAGAAAAAGAAAAGTGTTGGCTGATCTTTCGGGCTCTCATGCCTCAGCTCACTGATTTCTTGCACATCGACGACATGGAACTGATGACCCATTCCTTTGAATCATGATTTCAAGATCTTCACATCCTACACACCTGCTCTGCTGCCTTTTTTGTACGTTTTATAACTAAATCTGATCTCAGAAAATCCATTGTCTTTTTGTACGTTTTATACCTGAATCTGATCTTAGAAATTCCATTGTCTTTTAAGTATTAAACTGTCACAAAAAGGATCATGTTATATACCATATAATAATAATAATAATAACGTACATTTATAGAGCGCTCTGTCATGGAACCATTATATCTAAATGAAACAATTCAAGGTAACTTGAGATGACTGGTGTTTAAGAGAGAGTGTGTATGTATGTGTGTGTGTGGGGGGGGGGGGGGGGGTAACGATGCCCAGCATAATTGATTGTCCTAATTTTCAACACTGTTTAAATACCTAGGCGTCCTTTACCTGAAAATTGATAACTGTGTAACATAACTGACCCAAACCTTGCGAGACAAAGTTATATGAAACACTGTATGTATCGGGTTTTGCGAGGTTTTCTACAAAACAGACAAAATCTTTAACAAGCAAACTTGAATTTTAATTACAGTAGTTTGAACGTTTTTAATGATTCAGTTTTATTTAGCGTGCCCCAGTTTTGATGCATGTGAAGTGTGATATGTCAGTTGGGGAAAACGCATGGTTTGATAGCAAATCGATCTGTTCCTTGCTCCCTGCTCTCATTGATATTTATCTGGAATAAAACAGCTGATGCATTTCATTCTGGCATTGAGCTTGTTATTCAGCTCTCTAATGTGCACTCCCCCACCGGGGTCTGCCCTGGGGGACCTGGGTGGGGTGTCTTATTTTTAGTTCTCAGGGTCACCCTCTTGTGCCCCTTGAGGGTGGGACTTTGTTTTAAGTGGGCTTTCTTTTTCTCTGTTTTTTGTGTTTTTTCTGCCTACCCATGGTTCTTTCACCTGCATTTCTCTTTCAACATTCTCCTTATTAATCTGCAGTTTTCTGTTTTGTCTATCTTCTGCCTTTACGGATCTTTATCCTATTCTTTTCCTTTTTTCACAAGTCTTCTGTAGCACTTTCTATTTTCTCTGTGGCCTCTTGGTCCACCGTGTTGACCGTGCGGTGCGGCCCGTGTCGGGGGAGAATGGTGTCCTGGTGGTTGAGAGGGACTCGGAGTAGGATCCGCGCCCCTCAACACGCCACTTTGGCCCGGACTTCCCCTAGACGGGGGGCAGCATGGGGCCCAATGCTGTCAACCGGTCGCCTTCACAGTGTGGGCATGGCATGGGTCAAACCGTGTGCCACGTTGCTTGTCCTGGAAGCCAGGTGAGTGGCCTCCTGTCCGTTCCCGGCAGTTGGTCATGAGCCTGGTGGATGGGGTGGAGCGCGTGCCACGCGGTGTATACCTGCACTATAACCCTGGTGTTTCCCTTTGCTGGAGGACCGCTTAGGGGCATCGCCCTTGTGGGCACTCGATGGCGGGTGGGGAGTAGGGGAGGTGAAGTTTTTTTTCTTTCATTATGACATCTAAACAACTACCCCCTAACAAAAAGAGAAGAAATGATGATGGACATGGCACGCTTATGGACGAGACTATGAATAGAGATTCAGATTCAGATAATGAGATAAGAGAAGTGGCAAAGAGAAAGGGTATCCAAAACACATGGCCAAGCTTCCTTTTAGTGGAAGCAAAAGATCCGAAAGAATCCATTGCTCGGATTTCTCCGTTCGCTGTTTGCAAGTGGTTCGAGGGAGTTTCGTCCACAGGATTTAAAATGATCAAAAGACTCCGATCTGGTAGTTACCTTGTTAACTGTGCTACGGAAGCGGCGTCTCGGTTGCTGCTGAAAAGGGATGGTTCTCAACTCATGCAGATCACAGTTAAGGTTTCCATTCACCCCTTTCTCAACTACTCGAAAGGGGTAATCAGATGTGTTGACTTGGCTGGAGTTGCTGAATCAGAAATTCGGACTGAGATGGAAAGTCAGGGTGTTCTGCAGGTCCATAGAGTTAAAATCTCTAAAGGAAGTGACTTAATCGAAACCAACACGCTATTCTTGACTTTTGCTATGCCATCTCCCCCAGAGTTTGTCAAAGTGGGTTATGTCCGAGTGAAAGTTACGCCTTTTGTACCATCTCCTTTGCGGTGTTTCAAGTGCCAACGCTTTGGGCATTCCAGCCGAGCTTGTCGGGGTCAGGAGATCTGTCGTGACTGTGGACAGAAGAAGCATGATGAATCTTGTATAAATGCTGTATACTGTGTCAATTGTAAGGGTGACCATCCAGCAAATTCAAAAAGTTGTCCAGTGTGGAAAAAGGAATGCGAGATTCAGAAAGTAAAGATTGAGAGGAAATGTTCCTTTCTTGAGGCTAGAAGGTTAGTGGAGGCCAGGACTCCTTCGGCTGCGACTTATGCACAGAAGGTGGTTAACGATTCTGCGAACCGGTCATCGGGTGATGATCTGGGAGCAGCTCCATTCACTGCTCTGGAGAAGAAATTGACAGAATTGTTGTCATCGGTTTTGGATCGGCTTACTATACTTGAACAATCAGTTGAGGTTTTGTCTCAGAAATGCAATAGTGTTCCGTCCAGCAGTGTACAACAGGCTTCAGCCCCTGCTGGTGAGGGAAGAAGTGTTTCAGTTGTACAAAGTGCTGTGGATCAGAGGTCAGGGGTGAAGGATCGGAGGAAAGAGATGTCCCCTCGCTCACAGGCCAATAACAGCAGTACGAGACAGGCACGCAGTGAGGAGCGTCCTTTTCGGACTCCAGACCCTCCTAGGGGAAAATCTCGAAGTCAGGTATTTGGTGCAGCAGGTTTCAGTCCAGTAAGAGCAAATTCCAAGCATGGCAACAAACAACTTAGAAATTTATCAGGAGCATCGGCTTCTGACCTTGTCTTGAAGAACCGTTTTAGTTCTTTGGTGGACAGTGAAGTTTCTGGAGAAGAGGGCTGATAGATATTCTTTTAACAACCTAACATGGACATATATAGATATTCTTTTAACAACCTAACATGGACATACTCCAGTGGAACATAAGGGGAGTTAAAGCAAATTGTCGGGACCTTGAGCTATTATTGACAGAGTATAGATCTTCGGTAATTGCTCTTCAGGAAACCCTTTTAACTGCAAGTAAGAAGCATGAGATTCCTGGTTTCTCCTGCTTACTCAAGCCAGCTTCTGCAGACTTTTCAAGGAGAGGCGTTTCTCTTTATATTCATAATTCGGTACTACATACAGAAATTCCACTTCAGACGGATCTGGAGGCAGTGGCAGCTCGTATCTCGTTAAACAAGGTCGTTACGATATGTTGTTTGTATCTGTCTCCATCTTCTGTGATTTCGAAGAGTCAGTTGGATGGTTTAATTTCTCAGCTCCCTCGCCCATTTCTTTTATTGGGTGACTTGAATGGCCATTCTCCACAGTGGGGAAGTAACTGCACCAATTCTCAAGGGAAAGTTCTTGAGGATTTTATATCGGATCATGATCTCTGTCTTCTGAATTCAGGCTCACCGACCTTTTGTTCTCCTTCTGGTTCTTTGACTCACTTGGATTTGTCCATTTGCGACCCTTCCTTATTTTTGGACTTAGAGTGGCAGGTTCATTCGGACCTAAGCGGGAGTGATCACTTTCCGATTTTTATTTATTTGACAAAGCAAATGCAGAAGTCCCCTCGGGAAACATGGAAGTTTCGCTCTGCAGATTGGAGTCTTTATCAGCAACAGATTTTAAGTAGACTGCCTATGAATCTGTTGCGGAGTTATGATGATCCTGTTTTGCAGTTCACTAAAGTGATTGTAGAGAGTGCTAAGGAAGCTATTCCCAAGTCCCGTGATAAACCAAATGATGTTAAGACCCCTTGGTATGATAAAGAGTGCAAAACTTTGAAGGGTAAGAGAAAAGGTGCTCAAAGACTTTTTGCTAGGTTTCCTATGGTGGGGAACAAAGTTAAACATCAGGCGTGTAGGGCTAAGTGTCGGTATACTTTTAAAACTAAGAAGAAAGAATCTTGGAAAAAAATTTGTTCAAATCTGTCCTTTAAGGTCAATTCAAGGAAAGTCTGGAAACTAATCCGTAAGATTAAGGGAAAGTCGGTTACATCAGTTATAAAATGTTTGCAAGTAAATGGATCGATTATTACTAATAAAAAGGAGGTTGCTAACTTGTTAGCTGTTACTATCCATCAAAATTCGTCAGCTGATCATTATTGCAAGGAATTCCAGCGTATCAAAAGATCAGCAGAGTCAAAATCTTGTTCCTTCGTGCCAGATAGTTCTGAGGATTACAACTGCGTTTTCAGCATGGATGAGTTAAAGGACGCCATTTTGAAAGCCAACAACTCAGCTCCTGGACCAGATGACATTCATTATCAATTTATTCAACATTTGCCAGCTGAGGGTTTAAAGGTGTTGTTGTCTCTGTTTAATCATGTTTGGTGTTCAGGGTATTTTCCACCTTCTTGGAGAGAGGCGGTTGTTATCCCTATTCCTAAACCAGGGAAAGATCATTCGGACCCTAACAACTATCGTCCTATAGCTCTCACTAGTTGCTTATGTAAAACTATGGAGAGAATGGTATATTCTCGATTGTTATGGCAGTTAGAATGTCTGGGGGCCTTAGATGTTTCCCAGTGTGGATTTCGGAACAACCGCAGTACTACTGATCACCTGGTTCGATACGAGTCTTTTATCAGGAATGCTTTGATTAACGGAGAACATGTAGTTTCTATTCTTTTTGATTTAGAAAAAGCTTATGACACAACATGGAGGCATGGAATTCTCCAGGATTTGAAGGCACTTGATTTCAAAGGTAATTTACCAATGTTCATTGCTAATTTTTTGTCTAACAGGCATTTCAGTGTTAGGCTTCATTCGACCTTTTCGGATCCTTTTGAGCAGGAGATGGTTGTCCCTCAGGGTAGCATCCTTTCTCCACTTCTGTTCAATCTCAAGATTAATAACATCATCCAGTCAGTAAATTCTGGAATTGATAAGTCATTATTTGTTGATGACTTCTCCATCTCTGCCAAGGGGAAAACTTTGGCTGCAGCTGAGCGTCAACTTCAGTTGTGTGTTAATCGTGTTCAGCAGTGGGTTACTGAAAATGGATTTAAGTTTTCAGCTACAAAGACAGAGTGTGTTCATTTCCATAGGAAAAGATCTCAGGTCTTAGAACCAGCTATCAGTCTCAATGGTCAAGTAATTAAAGTTTCCAAACAAGTGAAATTTTGGGGGGTTATTTTTGATAATAAGCTTTCTTTTTTGCCTCACATTAAGTACATTAAACAATCTTGCCAGTCAGGTTTGAATGTTTTGAAGGTTATTAGTCACACTGATTGGGGTGCAGACAAGCGAACTTTGTTGCGATTGTATCGGGCTTTGGTGAGACCAAAGCTAGATTATGGGTGTGTGGTATATGGTTCTGCACGAAAATCTTACCTCAAAGCTCTTGATCCAATTCATCATCAAGGACTGTGGATTGCTCTGGGAGCATTTCGCACATCTCCAAAAGAGAGTTTGTATGTTGAATCTGGTGAACCCCCTCTGGAGCTAAGGAGGTTGTGTCTTTCCATGAATTACTATTTGAAACTGAGGGCTAATCCAGAAAACCCTGCCTATGATATTGTCATGAACCCGCCTTTTAGAGCCAAATATGATCTAAAGCCAAATGAGATTCCTCCACTGGGTATTCGTATTGTGCCCCACTTCGGGGCAGCTGGCATTGACCTTGATGCTGTTGATGACGGTCCATTACAGACTGATGTACCTCCCTGGAAAGTCGCCAATCCAGAGATTAATTTATATTTAACTCAATTTCGAAAGGAGGTCACCTCGAGTGCTGCATATAAACAACTTTATCTTGGGCAATGTGAACTTTATCAAGATTTTATCAAGATTTTTACAGATGGTTCTAAAAAAGGTGAGAGGGCTGCAGCTGCCATTGTGTGTGATAACAATTTTCAGGAGCCTACTTTGTTAAGATTGCGGGATTGGTCGTCTGTTTATACTGCTGAACTGAAGGCTTTAAATCTGGCCCTCAGTGCGGTGTCCAGGTCAGATCAGAATGATTTCCTTATTTTATCGGATTCATTGTCGGCATTGTCGGCTCTATCGACAAGAGAAGTTTCACATCCAGTTTTGGCTGATATTCATGATCTTCATACTCGGCTTGTCTCTTCGGGAAAGCATATAGTTTTCTTGTGGGTCCCCAGCCACATGGGAATCTATGGTAACTCAGTGGTGGACAAAGCAGCCAAACAAGCTCTCGGTGCAAGTCTTTCCAGGAGGCCTATGCAGCTTGTTCCTCACTCTGATCTACGTCATAAATCTAGTTTGTATTGTCGTGAACTGTGGCTGAGTGAATGGTGTAATCAAATTCATAATAAATTGTTTAAAATTTGCCCAGATTTAACCAATCCTTTCCCATCGGTGGTATGTAACCGTAAAGAGGAATCGGTTTTGTCACGGTTACATATTGGGCACAGCTATATAACGCACAGTTGGATACTCAGAGGGGAAGACCCCCCATGGTGTGTTGCGTGTGACAGCTTGTTCAGTGTTAATCATTTTTTGACAGAATGTGCTGATTTGATGTGTATCAGAGAGAAGTTCTTTTCCACCAGTGATTTATCAGTTCTTTTTCGTGAGATTTCAGTAGATATTTTTTCTTTTTTGAAAGAGGTAAATTTATTTTATAAAATATAGTGTTTTAATTATGTATACAGGTGTCGTCGGAGTTGAACAGATAATTGTGCTTTTGTCCTCATAAATTTTAAGCGATGTGTTAATACTAGTGTGGGTATTTGTATCTACAGACTTAGATATGATAGCTGAGGTCCTGATTTGGCTCCTAGTAGTCCGCTGGACCCTATAAACACAAACTAACTAACTAACTAACTTGCAAGGAATTCCAGCGTATCAAAAGATCAGCAGAGTCAAAATCTTGTTCCTTCGTGCCAGATAGTTCTGAGGATTACAACTGCGTTTTCAGCATGGATGAGTTAAAGGACGCCATTTTGAAAGCCAACAACTCAGCTCCTGGACCAGATGACATTCATTATCAATTTATTCAACATTTGCCAGCTGAGGGTTTAAAGGTGGTGTTGTCTCTGTTTAATCATGTTTGGTGTTCAGGGTATTTTCCACCTTCTTGGAGAGAGGCGGTTGTTATCCCTATTCCTAAACCAGGGAAAGATCATTCGGACCCTAACAACTATCGTCCTATAGCGCTCACTAGTTGCTTATGTAAAACTATGGAGAGAATGGTATATTCTCGATTGTTATGGCAGTTAGAATGTCTGGGGGCCTTAGATGTTTCCCAGTGTGGATTTCGGAACAACCGCAGTACTACTGATCACCTGGTTCGATATGAGTCTTTTATCAGGAATGCTTTGATTAACGGAGAACATGTAGTTTCTATTCTTTTTGATTTAGAAAAAGCTTATGACACAACATGGAGGCATGGAATTCTCCAGGATTTGAAGGCACTTGATTTCAAAGGTAATTTACCAATGTTTATTGCTAATTTTTTTGTCTAACAGGCATTTCAGTGTTAGGCTTCATTCGACCTTTTCGGATCCTTTTGAGCAGGAGATGGTTGTCCCTCAGGGTAGCATCCTTTCTCCACTTCTGTTCAATCTCAAGATTAATAACATCGTCCAGTCAGTAAATTCTGGAATTGATAAGTCATTATTTGTTGATGACTTCTCCATCTCTGCCAAGGGGAAAACTTTGGCTGCAGCTGAGCGTCAACTTCAGTTGTGTGTTAATCGTGTTCAGCAGTGGGTTACTGAAAATGGATTTAAGTTTTCAGCTACTAAGACAGAGTGTGTTCATTTCCATAGGAAAAGATCTCAGGTCTTAGAACCAGCTATCAGTCTCAATGGTCAAGTAATTAAAGTTTCCAAACAAGTGAAATTTTGGGGGGTTATTTTTGATAATAAGCTTTCTTTTTTGCCTCACATTAAGTACATTAAACAATCTTGCCAGTCAGGTTTGAATGTTTTGAAGGTTATTAGTCACACTGATTGGGGTGCAGACAAGCGAACTTTGTTGCGATTGTATCGGGCTTTGGTGAGACCAAAGCTAGATTATGGGTGTGTGATATATGGTTCTGCACGAAAATCTTACCTCAAAGCTCTTGATCCAATTCATCATCAAGGACTGCGGATTGCTCTGGGAGCATTTCGCACATCTCCAAAAGAGAGTTTGTATGTTGAATCTGGTGAACCCCCTCTGGAGCTAAGGAGGTTGTGTCTTTCCATGAATTAATCTCTGAAAACTGAGGGCTAATCCAGAAAACCCTGCCTATGATATTGTCATGAACCCGCCTTTTAGAGCCAAATATGATCTAAAGCCAAATGAGATTCCTCCACTGGGTATTCGTATTTTGCCCCACTTCGGGGCAGCTGGCATTGACCTTGATGCTGTTGATGACGGTCCATTACAGACTGATGTACCTCCCTGGAAAGTCGCCAATCCAGAGATTAATTTATATTTAACTCAATTTCGAAAGGAGGTCACCTCGAGTGCTGCATATAAACAACTTTATCTTGGGCAATGTGAACTTTATCAAGATTTTATCAAGATTTTTACAGATGGTTCTAAAAAAGGTGAGAGGGCTGCAGCTGCCATTGTGTGTGATAACAATTTTCAGGAGCCTACTTTGTTAAGATTGCGGGATTGGTCGTCTGTTTATACTGCTGAACTGAAGGCTTTAAATCTGGCCCTCAGTGCGGTGTCCAGGTCAGATCAGAATGATTTCCTTATTTTATCGGATTCATTGTCGGCATTGTCGGCTCTATCGACAAGAGAAGTTTCACATCCAGTTTTGGCTGATATTCATGATCTTCATACTCGGCTTGTCTCTTCGGGAAAGCATATAGTTTTCTTGTGGGTCCCCAGCCACATGGGAATCTATGGTAACTCAGTGGTGGACAAAGCAGCCAAACAAGCTCTCGGTGCAAGTCTTTCCAGGAGGCCTATGCAGTTTGTTCCTCACTCTGATCTACGTCATAAATCTAGTTTGTATTGTCGTGAACTGTGGCTGAGTGAATGGTGTAATCAAATTCATAATAAATTGTTTAAAATTTGCCCAGATTTAACCAATCCTTTCCCATCGGTGGTATGTAACCGTAAAGAGGTATCGGTTTTGTCACGGTTACATATTGGGCACAGCTATATAACGCGCAGTTGGATACTCAGAGGGGAAGACCCCCATGGTGTGTTGCGTGTGACAGCTTGTTCAGTGTTAATCATTTTTTGACAGAATGTGCTGATTTGATGTGTATCAGAGAGAAGTTCTTTTCCACCAGTAATTTATCAGTTCTTTTTCGTGAGATTTCAGTAGATCTTATTTTTTCTTTTTTGAAAGAGGTAAACTTATTTTATAAAATATAGTGTTTTAATTATGTATACAGGTGTCGTCGGAGTTGAACAGATAATTGTGCTTTTGTCCTCATAAATTTTAAGCGATGTGTTAATACTAGTGTGGGTATTTGTATCTAGAGACTTAGATATGATAGCTGAGGTCCTGATTTGGCTCCTAGTAGTCCGCTGGACCCTATAAACACAAACTAACTAACTAACTAACTCTAATGTGCACGTTCTCTCTCTCTCTCTCTCTCTCTCTCTCTCTCTCTCTCTTCTCTCTCTCTCTCTCTCTCTCCTGCCATTGTTCTGAAAACTGAAATTCATTTCTGTTAAATCTGTTCTTAAATCCCTGCAAATGGTATTGTGATAAGGTTGATTTGAAAGGATAGAACTCAGTAAATCTATCTCATTCGTGTATTTTGCCATTGTGCTTGTTAGTATTTGTTGCCACGTAACAAGTTTAACATTAATGCTCGTTTATGTTGTTTTCATAGCTTAACGTCGTGAAAACTTTCCACACCATTGGCAACAGGATAATTACATCTTTGAACCTTTGCCTAAAGCAGCCAGTATAGTCGAGATGGGGATAAACTGATACCAGCATTACCATTTCTAAGACTCAAAAGACGAGCAGAAAACAGACCATTCCAATTCCCGCATCGGGAATAGAGTTGATTTAACGTTGGGATGCTTTGCGTTAAGCCAATGGTGCCTATAGCGCAGCTCACCGCGATGACAATGCAACACTTAAATCTTCAAAATGTGAACAACATGGGAAACAACCAAGGCTAACCAGGCAGCATTCTGCCCCAGGAACAAGAACGATCACAATCAGGCTCCTGCTCTTCTCTCTTAAACGCGGCAATAGCTCACAAGACTTCTGTGACGCCGTTCCTACTTCTGTCCATTTATCACTAAATAAAGTTTTATGCAAGAGATTTTTAAAGTAAGAAAAAATTAGCATACATAGATAAATCCCATAAATAGCAAGGTCGTAAAATATTCAAGCACTTATCTCCAAACTTGGAAAGAAAATTGAGGAACCTTGTTTTTCTGAAATTGTTCAGTGTTAAAAGTAATGACCAAGGAAAAAAAAACCGGCAGTGTTCGTAAAGCATAAAAATAACTAAACTAAAAGCCAGAACCGAGAACATTTAAGGAATAAAGAAGAAGAATGAAATGGGGAAGAAATAAAAGTAAAAAGAGAATGAGCAACAAATTTTGTGAGCATGATGTGACACAAGAAAATTTACACTATACTATTTCCAGAGAGCACAGACAATATTCGGTTACCTTCGATTCACATTTTGCGTTTAAAAAAAAAAATCCGTCTGTGGAACCAGCTTCACATCTCGACATGCATTTTTCTGAGTCAGTTCAGGTTGCACGTGCAGCATTCTTGTTGGAGCTCAGGTTTAACCATTTCACACAAGTCGTCCGCCCCCTTTCCTCTCTCTTCCAGCTCACAATATCCCCGCTCCCATCTGCAACCCTTCCAATGCCGTCCCACCAAAGACTTGAAATAAAGCAGGCGGCAATTGCAGGGTTGGCGGTCGATCTGATTCACAAGCTACATTGCTGCACTGCCTTGTTTGTTTCAAATTTGCCCAGATTTAACCAATCCTTTCCCATCGGTGGTACGTAACCGTAAAGAGGAATCGGTTTTGTCACGGTTACATATTGGGCACAGCTATATAACGCGCAGTTGGATACTCAGAGGGAAGACCCCCCATGGTGTGCTGCGTGTGACAGCTTGTTCAGTGTTAATCATTTTTTGACAGAATGTGCTGATTTGATGTGTATCAGAGAGAAGTTCTTTTCCACCAGTGATTTATCAGTTCTTTTTCGTGAGATTTCAGTAGATCTTATTTTTTTCTTTTTTGAAAGAGGTAAATTTATTTTATAAAATATAGTGTTTTAATAATGTATACAGGTGTCGTTGGAGTTGAACAGATAATTGTGCTTTTGTCCTCATAAATTTTAAGCGATGTGTTAATACTAGTGTGGGTATTTGTATCTAGAGAATTAGCAGATATGATAGCTGAGGTCCTGATTTGGCTCCTAGTAGTCCGCTGGACCCTATTAACAATAACTAACTAACTAACTGCCTTGTTGTGGTTTGGTGGGTGGTCACTCACATCGCTACCAATACCACCGCCATCACCACCGCCACTCTCCCTCCCCCCGGTCATAGGTCATTTTTGTAGATGGGTGATGAGCTTTGATCTGTTAAATAAAGCAAAAACTGTATAAATTACCACCCATTCCCCCCAGCCTCCGCCGCTTTGCCGCCCCCCCCCCCAACCCCCCCCCCCCCTCCCCCTCCACCCCCCTCCCCTCCCATTAACTCGCCTGTCTTGATTCTGCGCCCTCAATTCCTTCTCCTTTTCTCACTTCCTCACCCCATCTCCCCAGTTCCTAGCGCACTGATCCGCCGCTGTGCCTTCACGTAACATGTATCAGCTCATTCTAACGTAAACGTAGGCCAACACCTTCCAATCGGTTCAAGCTACTTCAGGTTGGATATCGCTTGTTTGCGCCACTGTCCAGAAATAAATCATTGCAATGCTTTTTGACTTCTGCGACGTTCATTGGTACCTGATCTCAAGAGTGTGGGGTCTTAATTTTCGTAAACATTGCCATGTGGCTTCAACGTCATACACCTGGGGAAGGAATGGGTAAGGGGGTTGGAGTGGAGTTGGGGGATGAGACAATTGGTGGAGAGGACAGTCACTGAATGGACACGTGGAACACGGCACTATAAGGTGGGCTTGGACACCGAACAACGCCCTGTCTCCAAGACGCTGAGTTTGCACACGGTGTGCACGTGCAACACGAATATCTGGGGCATATCGGAAAAAAAACAGGTTTGTTGCGTATGTTTTGTCTGTGGGCAACTCACGGCTTCGGCTGTTGGAAGGAATACTTGTCATAAGCGACAGGAAGTGTTAGGAAGGACGGTCGACATTTTAGGTATGTGCACATTTGTTTACTTGTTTTTCGTCTTTGATTAGATACATCAGATGTATGTTGATTTTTTAGCGCCTTCAAGTTTAGAAGCCCCCTACCCCCTCCCTCTCTCCTGTTCAGAACCTGAAAAGATAAATTCCCTTCGAAAAATTCTTTCCGTGAAATATTGGCAAAGTCTCGATCCATTTATTTGGAACTCGCACGAACAATTTTTATTTCTATCAGCGAAATCTCCCGTCAGTGAAAAAAAAAAAAAAAAAAAGACAAAGGGAAGGGGAGATCCCTTAAGTAGGCCTATGCTGAAATTGTATACGCCAGTTTGTGTGTTAATTTGGCATTTTGTAGAACATACAGAATGGTTATGTGATTAAACTCTCTGAATTTTGACGGAAGGAAAGCACGACAGAGTGAAACCACCAACAGCGGCAAGCGGATGTCGAAAATAGAAAGTCTCAAAACTTAAGGTTTTCCAATCATGCAATTCCTTCCCATGTTTTTGTTTTCGTGGCGCAGACAGAATATTTCCTGACAGCCCGACGCCCACTCCCTGATTTTCGGACGGCTTCTTGTTCTTTCTGAATTAGTCTTGTTGCAATCAATCTAGTCACACTGTAGAAACCAGCGGAAAAGCAACTGGAGAGATATTTGGAACAATTTCTCAAAATGAACGCTGGGTGGCGTTGAGAAGAATGTTTCGCAACATTTTCACCACCATCCTGCCCTACAATATGAACCTGGGACAAGACGTTGATTTTGGTTTTTCCAAAATATTCCGATAAATCATGTCAGGAGTTTTTAAATAAATCTTAACTACCTGGTGAGGGTGGGTTAGTCTTGATTAAACTAATTACGGGTTGCTTGGATCGAGAATGTATGACAAATCAAAATACGCGTCGCGCGTGCGCACGTGTGCGTATGCATGCTGTGTGTGGTGTGTGTGTGTGTGTGTGTGTGTGTGTGTGTGTGTGTGTGTGTTGCAGATTCAGACACTTAGGCCAATACAAGTTGACGTCAGAATGCAATTAAGCATTCTCATTTGCATTATTACGTAAGTATATTTTTTCAATCTGCATGCGCACACGGGCACGCTATTATGAAGGAAATGATCAAAAAGTCGATACCTCTGATCGTTATTTTATGAGTTCCGTTTCCTCCCACCTCTTTCTTGCTCCATGTGTGTGTGTGTGTGTGTGTGTGTGTGTGTGTGTGTGTTGTGCTGTGTGTGTGTGTGCGTGTGTGTGTGTGTGTGTGTGCGCGTGCGTGTGCGTGCGTGCGTGCGTGCGTGCGTGCGTGTGTGTGTGTGTGTGTGGTGCGTGCGTGCGTGTGTGTGCGTGTGTTTCTGTCTCGTCTCGTCTCTCTCTCTCTCTCTCTCTCTCTCTCTCTCTCTCTCTCTCTCTCCTCTCTCCTCTCTGTCTCCCTCTCTCTCTTGTCCTGTCTGACTCTGTCTCTCTTTATCTGTCTCCTCGCTCTCTTGTCCTGTCTGACTCTCTGTCTCTGTCTCTCTCTCTCTCTCTTCCTCTCTCTCTCTCTCTCTCTCTCTCTGTGTGAATGAAATGAGTGTTGCTGTCTTTCAGGGGGGCGGTGATGCTGCTGTTGCTGAATGAGTGTTGCTGTCTTTCGGGGGGGGGGGGGGGGGGGGGCGGTGATGGTGCTTGTGGTGGCGGTGGTGCTGCTGTTGCTGAATGAAATGAGTGTTGCTGTCTTTCGGGGGAGGGGGGGGGGGCGGTGATGGTGCTTGTGGTGGCGGTGGTGCTGCTGTTGCTGAATGAAATGAGTGTTGCTGTCTTTCAGGGGGGCGGTGATGGTGCTGTTGCTGAATGAATTGAGTGTTGGTGTCTTTCAGGGGGACGGTGATGGTGTTTGTGGTGGCGGTGGTGCTGCTGTTGCTGAATGAAATGAGTGTTGGTGTCTTTCAGGGGGACGGTGATGGTGCTTGTGGTGGTGGTGGTGCTGCTGTTGCTGAATGAAATGAGTGTTGGTGTCTTTCAGTGGGGTGGGGGGGGGGGGGGCGGTGATGGTGCTTGTGGTGGCGGTGGTGCTGCTGTTGCTGAATGAAATGAGTGTTGCTGTCTTTCAGGGGAGCGGTGATGCTGCTGTTGCTGAATGAAATGAGTGTTGGTGTCTTTCAGGGGGACGGTGATGGTGGTTGTGGTGGCGGTGGTGCTGCTGTTGCTGAATGAAATGAGTGTTGGTGTCTTTCAGGGGAGCGGTGATGGTGCTTGTGGTGGTGGTGGTGGTGCTGTTGCTGAATGAAATGAGTGTTGCTGTCTTTCAGGGGAGCGGTGATGCTGCTGTTGCTGAATGAAATGAGTGTTGGTGTCTTTCAGGGGGACGGTGATGGTGTTTGTGGTGGCGGTGGTGCTGCTGTTGCTGAATGAAATGAGTGTTGGTGTCTTTCAGGGGAGCGGTGATGGTGCTTGTGGTGGTGGTGGTGGTGCTGTTGCTGGCGTGCTCACGCCGACAACGGCAGAGTGGAAGAGCCTGGTTCCCCGGGATCTTTAACATCTGTAAATCGCCCTCTGAGGAAGAAGCTGGTGAGTGTGCAGCGGTGTGTGTGTGGTGTGTGTGTGCGTGTGGTGTGCGTGTGAGTGTGTGTGTGTGTGTGTGTGTGTGTGTGTGTGTGTGTGTGTGTGTGTGTGTGGTGTGACTCGTGCATCTATGTTAAACACCGGCTTTGGCGCGTGTCGACATCCTAGTCCTTCTGACAGGTATGTGGTTCTAGAGAGTTCTGTCCATCTTGCAGTCGCTTGTTCCGTGAGAGGAGTGATCATGATCTGGCACAGCTGTGATACTGGGAGCATGGCAGCGGGACTGACTGAGCAGAGCGAATGACAGACAGGGAGTACACAACAGGCCTTCCACAATGGAACACACACAAACATTGGGAGCAGTGGCCTGAGATGTGTGTTCATCAAAACAAATGATTTTGATGGAAGTTCATGAGCAGCATTAAAGAATGGAGAGAAATTGCATTATGCACATCAACCGCTTCCGATAAAGTCCGTTATAATTTTTATAATCTCTCTCTCTCTCTCTCTCTCTCTCTCCTCTCTCTCTCTCTCTCTCTCTCCCTCTCTGTCTCAGCCGATGAAGAAAAACCGCAGTCGACATGTCGGTGAAAATAAATCATTTCGTAATATTGCCACCCACAAAATGCTTGACGAAACAGTAGTAATCACGGTTCCCTCCCCACCCCCCTTCCCCCCTTCTCCCTCTGAACAGGCCTCACAGACCCAAACCAGGATCCCAGCGTGGACTACGGAACCAGCAACCCTCTTCAAGTCCCCTCTCCGCCCTCAGACCCCGTGCCGGAGACTTCCCACGCCACCGACGACAGAGGGGATTCCGACTCGGGGCCGTCTTCACTGGCAGAAGAGAGCGGATCGTCCGGGGAGGTCGTTCATGTGATGACGTGCTGCCTGACGCCCTCCTCTGAGGCCAGGGAAGACGGGAGGTACGGCGTGGTGGTGCGCGTGCTGGAGAACGTGGTCATGGTGGCTGGAAGGCTGCCTGCTCGTGCAGTTATTCGGGAACTGCGCAGTGAAGGCGCCCCGGAGTCTGCTTCGCCGGGAGAGGCTGGCCAACGTGGTGAGTGTGTGTGTGTGTGGTGTGTTGTGTGTGTGTGTGTGTGTGCGTGCGTGCGTGCGTGCGTGCGTGGGTGAGTGTGTGTGGGTTTTTGTGGTTGTTGTTTTCTTGTTTTTTCCCCCACTGAAATTACAGCGTTTCTTTTTTTAAAACTGACGTTTCGTTTTCTTTTCCCCATTCCAAAATTCATGTAGGTCCTCCTTCCCTTTCTTCCCTTTCCCATTTCCGTCGCCTACCTTTTTTTGGGGGGTGGGGGTGGTGGTCGTGGTGTGCTGCTGCTGCTGTTGTTTGGGGGAGGACCGTCAGACATGCACACATTTCTCCTAGCTCAACATTAACATGTCGGTTCCTTCCATTCCGTGTTGTACGGCATGTCGTTCAGCAGTCAAAGCGGCGTCCTTTGAAGCATCGGATTCAATTCTGCCGAACAGTTTGGCTTTGCACTCGGTTCCCAAGACCGAGGTAGCGGCAAAGTGTTTCTGAAGAATCCTTGTTGTTTAAGCTGGACACGAAGTTGAGCGGGCAGCAATCGTTTGTTACCGAGCACACTAATAGTCTGCCTTCTGCCCTACTCATGACTACGTATGTCTTAGTGGGCCTACACAGGAGATGATCTTTCGCGGGAAAGGCCATGTGTGCCTTACACAAAGACATCTGGCGGGCATTCCTCCCCGCTGGTATTGTTTGACTAGCATCGTCCGGGGGCCTCGGCCTTTGGCCTTGAGTTTCATTGGAAACATGACATTCCTGTCAACTTTTTTTTACATGGCTTCTTCAGATGATCCAGTCGTGTGCCTTTCATTGTTTTCAGCCGGTACAGCGATCGGTGTATGACCGTTGATTATGTTATTTGAAAATCATGTCGAAGGTGTGACCACGAGACATATGACCAAGGATGTTGCCGTTTTGAGTACTGACTACGGCATTTCGGCGGACGGTGGGCAGTAACTGGCGATGCCCATCTCTTTGAGTGCCCCTGTGCATGCTGGGTAATTCTGGTGTGTCCATACCCCTCAGAACACAGACACGGTCGGGGGATTTTTAACGTGGCGTGTCTGACCTTCTGCATGCATGTACAGACACAGGGGGCCTCGCCCCCACAGAGGTTGTTGACCTGCATGATGGGAAACCTCCCCACGTCGCACCTCGTCCACTGGGTAATGCAGGGGCGACAACCCTCGACCCGCAGATGGAGAATGAAGTGTTCCGAGGTGACTCAACAAGCGGTTCATGACTGGGTACAATGAATTGTTAGCGATCCTGCAAGAAAATATGGACAGGTTACAAGACAAAACACGGCGCGTTTCGATCTTTCAGGTCTTGTTCAGGTAAAACAAACAATGAAAACGAAGGAAAAGGGCAATCGCCGATTTTCTCACATTCGGCGCAAGATGGGTGCGCCGAATACGAGAAAAGTGATCGCTGGTTCTTCGTTTAGATACGTGATTGCGCGTTCTTCGTTTTCATTGTCCTGAATGTTGTCTTACCAGAAGAAGACCTAAGAGGTCAAAATGCGTCGTGTTTTTATCTTGTAATCCTTTTTCTCCATATTGTCTTGCTGAATTGCTAACAATTCTTTTTGAAATGTCAGCTCCCGCCTCCAGTCACCTCACTTTCAAACTAACTGGGTACAACGATTTTTACCACAGGTCAAGACAACACTTACCTAGTTGGCTGATGGTGGTAGTGGTTGTTTAATGCATGGTGACTTCCCAGACAGAAAGCCCATTTTGATTCCAAACAAAAACATAAATGTAAGTCAAACAATGTTAAAAATTCTGAACAGGCCATTCATTCGTCATCTTGTAACCTTTTCCACCATCTTAACCCTGAGTGTTAGTAAGTTTACTGACGAGATATTCCTGGAACTTTTTTTTTGACCCGGCTGATGTTTGCTCGGTATTGCCGAACCTGCCATTGTGGTTAGATTACATAGACGATGAACTGCGTCTGATGGCAGACAACTGGAAATCAGATGGTTAGAGCAGTCTGGCCAGGCTTACACATCTTTTTGTTTCGTTTTGTTGTTTTATGTTGATTTCAAACGGTCATGTTTGTTTTTAAAACCTGCAAGAATTGTTTTTCTTTTCGTGAGGACGAAGTTTCGATTGTAGTCTTATTGATTTTTTTCTTATTCTATAAGAAAGTGTACAAAATGGGTTTCACAACCAGGATCAACTCTTCAGCGTGTGGGTTGCTTCCTTTAGACCTGGTGTTAACTTCATGTGAATGACTGGCGCTTAGGACTGCCACAGAACACATCAGGGTGTGCTCGTCACAGGGAGCCGGAATGACGGGCAGACTGGCAATGACCCTGAGAGGGCACTGCGCAGAGAGAAGGCACGCCTTGCCTGTGGTATCGTGTTAAAGTATTTTGGGGTGTCCTTTACAGTGACTTTGTCTAATTCCAAGGCATGAAGAAAAAGTTGATTACATCAATTAGGTCAGACAATACCGTCCTTGTGGTTCACCATTCTTGTGTGGACAGCCTGCAAGACCCATCTAGTCCGTGGTCTCATTAACAAATGTCAGAGTCCAAACTCATGCTGCCTGTCGCATTTTTCACCCCTCTGCATCGGAGCATATTACTCCGTAATTTTCTTCATCGGCTCCCCTTTCAGCCAAGAATCTTTTACAAAAGGCAGCTCTCTGCCATAAATGCATCGGGTTCTCCTGTCCTCCATATCCGATTTGTTGCACCTCCACACCCCATCGTCTGTTGTCACCTTAACATTCCGTCCTGTGACCTCTGTTCTTCGTCTGATACTCATCTGTCATTCTGTTTGTCCAAAGCTTTTGGTCAACACTTTTGCCTTTAAAAACACTTCACTTACCTGACAGCCATTAGGCTATGGTACGTTAATCTAGCATATTTTCTTTCTTTGAATTTTGACGTGTCGACCATCGAAAAGGATGTGTTTGAAAGCTTTTGTTTTGTTTCTTTTTCAAGCGATTAATTGTGCATTTCCAGAAAGAGCAAACAATTTGTAATAGGTAACTTTACCTACTACACAAGTCAAACTTGCGTCCAGTGTTCTTTTAGAAAAAGAACAAAAACTTTCTGTTGCGTATACATAGAGCCAGGACTAGATGTAAAACACATCGGTGCTTATTGTGTGTGTGTGTGTGTGTGTGGTGTGTGTGTGTGTGTGTGTGAGAGAGAGTGGAGGGAGAGAGAGAGAGAGAGAGAGAGAGAGAGAGAGAGAGCGTCTGAAAACGAAAAAAGGCAGCGTTTAGTCACCAGGCAAAATAAACCGACTGATTCTTGGCACACAGGTACAGAAGGGATACTTCCCGAAAAGGCTTCTTCCCAGCACGTCCCCCATACGTCCACACCCCAAGCTTCTGTCCCATCTTCATCAGGGCAACCCCCTCCGGATGCTGCTTCTCCAGGTTCCAACCCCGCATCACCATTGTCCTCTGAGGTTGTGGCGGAGGTTCCGCAGTCCCGAACACAGTCTGACGATTCCAGATCCCAGCGTGACCTTGCTACTTCGGACACGACCTCCGGTGTGATGAAATCCATGACCAAGGACGACGATGACGTCGATGACCAGGACGAGACGCTGAAACTGGATGGCAGTGCAGAGACTGTGCTGGACATGACCGGCGAGTCCATTGTGTTGGTGGACAGTGAGGACTGGGATGAGGAAGATGGAGGCGGCGAGAAGAAAGGGACAGAGCAGCACTGCATGGATCCCGCATCTTCTGGCATCATGGCAGAATCCAGTCCTTCCAGAGTTGAGGACACGGCTGAGAGTACGTCCGGCACCCATGAGCCGTTCTCTGCAGGACCTGACGAACAGTCTGGCGAAGGTGCCCAAGGCCCTGGGGAAGAGCAGCCCGGTGAAGACTCTCCTCCCAGTGGGCGTTCCAGCAAGTCGCATTCGCCGAGCAGTTACACATCACTGACGTCGCAGAGTTCAGTCAGCAGTTTTGTCACGGCTGACCCCGGATCAGGGGACGAAACTGCTGTACAGTCTGAAGACAGACTGTGAACAGCCAGCCAAGACGGGGCCACTCTGCAGCTTTCCTTTATATACCAAGTTGATACAAAAATGACGAAAACTATCACAACGACGGTTTTAAACGTTTCCTGTTTTATTTTCTTTGCTGATCGAAGTCGGTTGACGGTCAAACATGGAATGCATGTATGCACGTGGTTAAGGGTGGGGTAGGGAACATAGAATGATATTTTCAGTGAAATGGGATCCACCTGCTTGTACGAAGTTCGTTTGTAGGACTGATGTTTTGACAAACGGGTGTCTCGCAGGTTCTGGCGACATACCAGGCTTTGGTGATTCCGTCAGACAGTTGAGGCCAGCGTCAGTCGGTTTTATGCGTTTAGTTTTAGGCACTTCATCAGTTACACTGAACATGTTGCAAAGGAGCGGATTCCAAAGTACCGACCAAATAAGGGATCAAAATAGAAAACGGCTGTTGCCCCAATGTTTGCATTTATTGTGTGCTGTGCGTTGATGCCATGGAGTGGAGTACACAGATCAGAAGTATTGATGCTGCGCTGTATGTATTGTAACTAATAGACCAAAGAAAGAAAAGACACTTTTTTGTAATTTTCCTTTAAAATTCCGTTGTGAAGTACTGTAAGAGGCGTATTGCTCCGTCCTGCAGTTCTGTGCACTGGTCATGGGCTGATCATTTCGTTCTGTTGGAGAGGAAGGGAGTAACAGGGAGAGCGGGTGTTCTGCAGAAAATAGCTTCCTTGTTGCTGTGGGATTGCTTTGTTTTGTTTTTAGTTTAATTTTTTTTTCGGGGGTTGGGGGGGGGGGGGGGTGCTCCAAGCGCTTGCAACATTTGGGACCCACACGTTTTTATCTGCTCTGAAAGAGAAGCCTTCAGACCACAACTTGGTCTAGCAGAAAGGGGGTGGAAATCCCCCCCCCCTCCCCCCGTCTTCTCTGCCTCCCTCTCTCACATCCCTCTCATGGGACATGAAGAAACTAAAACGGGTATGAATTTCCCGTGTGTATCCAGTAATGAAAAGGCTCCGAGGCTTTCTTCTTTGTTCAGTCCATGATGCAGGACAAGAATTGGCTCTTCTCCAACTGTTCCTTTTCAGACAGTGGCCTGAATTAGTGTACTAGAAAAGGAACAGGAACAGGAGGAGGAGGGAGTGGAGAGATCTGTTGATTCTGCATCAAGCAAAATGTGATATCAGACATTTTGAATTGCTTGGCGGCTGCTCATCGCTTTTCGTCACTTGTGTGTTTCAATATGCATTCAGTCATTTAGTGCATGCGTAAAATGAGTTCTTTGTTGTGTGGACATAGGAACAAACAATAATGTAGTTTACCCTGCAGTAAAGTTTACTTTGGTTTAAAAAATGAAGATTGAAATTTGGAAATAATGAGTCAAGTACAAAAAAAAGTAGTTTATCTGACTGATAAAACCGTTGCGTACTTGTCTTTTATAATGTGACAGAACTTTAACGATGACCTGTTCTGAAATGGCAGAGTATTGATTAAGGACTTTAAAGAAAAGGCCCGTACTGAAATACTTTCCCGTGGCTGTCGTATGTGTGCCCTTTCCCCTCTGAATCCACTCCTTTCATTTCTTCAAGTCTTCACTCATCAGACGTTTTCCATTGAAAGTTGGACCTGCCACCTTGCTGAATGTAAACTAGAGGAAAGAAAATGACACCTGTGGGGAGGAGTGGAACCGACAGGCAGTGTTCAAGAACACCTGTTTCACATCGCGAAAGTGATGGATTTGCCACTTCTGAATAGACTGCTTTGATACTGTCAGAGGGGATGATGTTCCAGAGATTTCCTGCAGCAGAATGGAAGAGCTTAAAAAAATGGGCTGAAAAAGAAATGGGATTAAAGGACAACAGACCAGCCTGAAAGAGTCGCATGGTTTGAATACACTTGAACCGTTCAGAGCTTGGTGTTGATCTCCATGCTGTCACAGCCAGTGGTATAACTGATGATAGAGACCAGTGCCCACAGCACATTTGGCACAAAAGAGTGCAAAACGCACCTGAGGTGTATCAATGCACTGTTCTATATTGTCAACACAGCACACACAAAACACTGCAAAATGCACCTCAGGTGTATTAATGCTCTGTTCTACATAGTCAATACACAGTACACACAAAACGGCGCAAAATGCACCTTAGGTGTATCGGTGCACTGTTCTACATTGTCAACACACAGCACGCGTCAACACTTCATACTCAAAACAACAGTGAAAATAATTTATTGCAGGGACAGATTCAGAAATTGAACTGCTAGACACTTGCTTCAAAATGTCAGCCTTGGACACACACCTCCCTGGGTACACACTCTGCAGATGTCACTCCTACATTCTAACACTCCTGGAAAAGGTACATGTTACGCAAGATACTGAACATTGTTAACGTTTTGCATAAACACAAAGCTATCTGCTTGCATGTGTGTACATTTGGCAAATTGCTTGCCTAATTCTAATATTAACCTGTCGGACATTTTATGTAACATATACCATCAGCACCTATCAGTCTTAAATTTTGTGCAAGGTACATGTTTAAGTAATAGCACCTATATGTCTTGCTATCATCAGTTTCAGCCTTGCAATACAATGGAAAGTGTTGTGAATGGTCGCCATGAGACCAGCCACCAAGACGCTTGCTGTTCAGTAGTTTCTCTAATGATGGCACCAAGCATCCCATGCCTCACCCCTGTTCTTGATGGGAATTTCAACAATTTGGCTCTTTCAGTCTAACGATTAGCCCACATCCTTCCAACAAACAATTTCTCTTTGAAATGGTTCCTCTGTCTCACCCTGTTCCCACTGGCAGGGTACTCCATCCTTTTTAGCTAGCCTACCACAGCTCGATCAATATCGTTCCATGGGAATGGAGTGTACTTGGATTGTAGTGATCAATCTTCATCTATCTGATTTGTTTCAGCCAATATATATTACCATTTCCAAACCAACCCTTCAGGTAGTTACGGGTCTTTCAAATACTTAAGACATCGAAACCCATCCTCTCCTCCCCCTTCCCTTTCCTCAGGATGAAGATGCCTGCTTCTCTCCCCCTGACAAGAGCCCAGGTAACCCCTGGCATATCCCAGGGAGTCTACACTTGCCACAACCCCAGGGCTCCTGCCCATCAGATGTTACCATTATAGAAGCATGGGGAGCAGAATAAAGGCCAACAACAATGCTGCACATTTCCTTCTGGACCCCTCCCCTGTAAAACCCTCGTCACCCACGGTGAAGATGACCTGACCTCTATTGATCATTTACACTTCCTGTTTTCCGAACCTGCTTACATGATTCAGTCAATTCTGTTATAACTGAAGGAGACCTTGGTGGTTTACCTGTGTTTTGTTCCTAAGGTTAAACAAATCAAACCACCAAAAAGCTAACCCTGCAAAAACTCTTTGCAAGTTTGAACTGTGAGAATCTCAGATCGTTTCAAGGAACGCTCAGGAGCTACTATCTATGGCACTTGTGAAAAAGAAAACAGTACATAACTGATTTTCCTTCACCTTTAGCCCTTGCAATTATCTCTTATATACCAAAGATTTCAGAGGATTTGGGATGGAAAGATGTTTAATCAGACTACATTGTTCAAATTACATCATCTGTATGTCGAGGACCATGCAGTTTGCCTTTTCTGTAAACATTCTCATAAACGATGGATGAAGCCACCAATTACATTTGCCACTTTTTGGCAATGTTTTGAGGAAGCACTCTCATCCAAGTCAAGTACATGCATCAAAACCTAGTCTGCAGGCAAATAAGGAATGGATGGAGGAGGAAAACAGAAAAGGGGTTGATGCTACTGGCTAAGAGCCCCAGCTACACAAACCAGCACAGCTTGGTGGTGTCCAGGGACACTGTCCACAGCACTCAAAAGTGGATGAAATTCTGACAATTGTGCTACATCATCAACAAAAACCTTCGATGTTCAAAAACCCATGATTAAATTTTTGTGCACTGGTTGTCAATCTTCAAACCTGTACAATGCACATCAGAGTAAAACAAGCATCAGGGAACACAAGAGTATATTTTTCCAGTTTCAAATTTCTTGCACTTTGTCAAAAAAAAACCAACCTTTTCTTTTTTTCCTGTTGCTATAACCATTTTGTAAGAACCTAAGCCAGCAGTCCACGCTTGCAAATGTCAATTCACTTGTCATTCCATACACATTACAAACCACAGACCTTTCCACAAACACTTGCATCCAAATGAACTCTCAATCCGCCACCTCCCATAACATGTATAAAAATTACCCAAAAATATTTTCAGCAACTTTGGTTAAAATATAACCATACTTCACATGTAAAATGTACCACACACAGTTCAGCAAAGATGACTAGTCCACACACTCTTCCCCTGAATGGGATTGAGAAATGCAGCTGTAGCAACAATACAGATTACCATCACAAAATAAACTGTACCCACACAGCAAAAGGAAATCCAAGATGAGGCAGGGAACAGTAAACGGTGAATAACAAACGGGTAGGGTAACCCTTGCTCCCATTATGAAATAACAAATGCTGCTCATGACTCTGAAAAGCCCACCAGAAATGACAACACAGATCACGCAGAACACAGAGACATGGATGTCTCCTTGTTTGTTCTGTGTGCTCTGTGGTGTTATTTCTGCAAGGCGATTTGGTGTCGTAAGCAGCATTCATTTGGAGTTATTGGCGCGTGTTTGTTTCATCATGGGAGCAAGAGCTACCACACAGCAAAGCGTCCAAAGTCCTGAGAAAACAAACTTTCCCGTTCCAAATGCCCACAACAGCAAGACTGTTAGAATCAATACAACACACCAGAAACGCTATTCCCACTTTGGACAAAGATGTCAGAGCATGTCAGTTCTACAACCTTTTTTCTTCCTCAATGTGTATGGGTTTTCCTTTTTTGTTATTGGGGGGGGGGTGATGTTAGAAAAGTGAGGGTGCATTTTGTTTGAGGTTACTTTTTTTTTTTTTTTTAATTTTCAAAATGGAACAGATCAGGAAAAAGGCTGGAGGCACATAGCCTTCTTTTCTTTTGGAGCCTACAAATGATCATACACAAAACCGACATTCCAACATTGTAATGCCTTGTGCACCAACGACACTTCCTCAAAGTGAAATACATGCTGAACACAGCAAAGACCATGAAAACACATCGTTCTGGAGACAGAGCGGATGAAACCAAAATGATGGTGGTAACAGTGCACCAATGACATTTGAAAAATAACCCATCACCCCAACATACTGGGGAGAAAAATACCCAAAAATGGCACCTATGAACAATGACATACTACATCTACACACAAAGGCATACATTGCACACTCGCTCACATCAGCAAATATACCCCTAAATGCAGAATTGCATAGGAAACCAACGAAAGACATGTCCCTCTCATCATTTCCTAGACTTTGTAATGTTGTTATAGTCAATGTTCAATCTAGAAATCATCAAAAAGATCCATATCATACAACTCGCGAAACTGCCTTGCAATACAGCTGAATATCATTACTGAACATCACTGATTCTACTGCAGTATTTCATGCTGAATCATTCAACAGTGTTATTTGTGGCCGACATGTGTGGGCCATTACGTTGTTAGAGGCCGAAATGGGCGGCGGGGGTCAGTCTGAGGCATTTTGATTATTTTTTTTCTTTACAAAAATGGATTCCAAACATTCTAGATTTTCAGACATTCATTAGAATACTTTTTTAAGAAAAAGAAAGGGTGGGGGTGGAGGTTTAATTCACTAATATGATGTGAAGGAGGGGATTGCAAAATCTTTCACAGTTATTTTCTCAGTGATCATCTGCACAGTTACCCCATTCAAATGGCCATAAGGTTTGGGTTTTTTCTTCTTTTTTTGTTGTCTTTTTTTGTTTTGTCTTAGCCAATTCATTCTTATATCAAATCAATCAGCAAAATATGTAGCAGTTTTAAATTAAACTAATAAGGAAAGTCCGCAGATTTTACATATACAAATGTCTAAACAAAAACAGTTTAAGATTAAGACTAGTTTCATGATGAAGGGCATCACATTTGTACCAATCGACACTCATTCCGCAGCAGTACTTTCTACTATACACCACATTCTACACTTGTCAAGAGACATCAAATATTGCATATGAACACAGAGATCTTCACTCAGCCTCCTTCAAACAGGAGAATAGTCCTCTTCAATAGAACATACAAGAGAATGCCCAGTAATGGCTTGGATTGTCAGCTGGAAAAAATGGAGTGCGCAGCAAGGGTTAAACCTGGAGATCTTCAAAAAAACTGAAATGAAGAGTGGACCCAGGGGCCACTCAGACCCTGGTGGGATACAGGGGCAGCATCCCTATGGGGAGGAGGGGAAGGGGGGAACAGGGAGCAGCTCTCACCTGAAGCTGAGCACTTTTTGAGAATTTAAAGCAATTTAGAGGCATATTCTGCACGTTCACTTAGTGACATTGTACAAAAAGCTGTTTGAAGGATTTTGCAAAGGACAAACCTATCTTCTGGGTATACGGTTTCTTTGAAAACTGACTGAGCCCTTCAACATTATTTCTAATGCAATCACCAAGTTAAGCAGTGCCGTGCCTGAGCGGCTTGAAAGGGTCTTCATGGGGAAACGCAGGGCACTATTGGCATGTTCCTCAAGGTCTGACTTGGGCAACGGGTCAAGATTTGGTCACACATTTGCCTAGCAGATGTTTCCTTGAGAAACAAACTGATACTGAAGGAGCTCTACATATGTAACGGTATATCTCTTTCCCTGCCTCATTGGAAATATAAGTCTACAACCAATTTAGACATCAATTCATCATTCATGGAAAGGTTATCATATAATGCACGTCATAATTAGGCTACACAGCAGATTCATTATTACAGCTACTATGGCTTATTCTGCTGCAGCATTGCTGCAGTCTACACAGTAACATTGATTACAGGACATGATATCACTATTTGAAAACAAAAATCAATACGTGTCAATAATATCCTCCTGGTAAAATCTCGCACATGCCTTTGAAAACAGAATGGCTACTGTTACTATTTCTCTTGTATTTGTGAAACATGTAATCATTTTTTTTCTTGTTATTTTCTTTTTAATGATTTCATTATTATAGTTATAATTCTCATCAGGATTATCATTATCATTATTATTATTATTTTCTTCTAAACAAAAAAAAAAGGGGGTGGAGGTTATAAATGTCCACTAATAAATTTCAGTCACTGCACGATAAACACAAACATACCTACTCTGCAGACAAACAGAGTCTTGGCACCAAATTTTCTGTCATAGTTGGGCTGTGATAGAGCCTCCTAGCTACATCTACATCAACATCTCTTTAAAGAGAGAGAGAAAGATAACAAACTACTAAAAAAAAAAAGAAAAAAAAAAAACCCTGGGGTTATTATTACAAATAGTGATTTGCGCTGGTCAAGAAACTGGTGGAAGTGGGGGGAACAACAGGGGCCCAGATCTCCATTTGGATATAATTATATAAAAACTGATTTCCGCCTCCAGACGGAAGAGCTGAACCCCTGCAACAGCCAAGCATATGGACTGTATCTGATGCACGTTTGGAAACAAAGAGATGCATAGCACTCCAAAACAAACATTGATCAACAGATATGCACCACTGTAGAGTCTGAACACAGCACATAATGATTCAACACATACCTCAGCTGGAAACATCTCATTTCTTCTCAAGCAAGGGATAAACAATTCGATGACAGAACAAAACGAACAAAATACAGCATCTTTTCAACAACATCACAAAAAGTTCACTATATATTAAGCAATTAATCAGCTGTGGCAAGTCTTCACCTGTCAACAGATCACATTTCTTTTGTTTACAGCACAGCCATCAGCAGAAATCCTCAAATGAGGGATGCAGTCAGCAGATGACCTTGATGGCAAGGAAACAGGTTTTCATGAGAGCATCGGCTTTCAACCACAAAGTGAATCACCCCATTCCATCTCCCACCCACCCCCCTCCCCCTCCACTGCTTTCCTCCCAAGCAGCAATCGATATTTCATTTTTGTCACTCCACCACCATCTCAACGACCACCACAAACATTCCAGTCAACATTTGGGGTCTTGACAACGGTGACAGGGCAAGCCAGCTACACAGTTCTTAAATCTGCTATCACAGCTTTTCAATACCCCACTGAGTGAAAAGAAAATGTGTAACATCATGACAGACTTCAAAAATGCTATTTCCACAGACCAAAAACAAACGGGTCGGAAGTGACTTTATTATCAACATTTGTTTAACTCAGCGTCAGTGCACTACGACATTTCGTAGTGTAATACTTTGGCCATATTTAAAACATTCAACAGACTAACAAAAAATTGTCAAAGCATACATTATAAAATCACTTCATTTTAAATCTTAGGCACTAAGTTCTTAAAGGATCCATATTTTATTGTGACTGCAAATTGTAAATTTCTGCATTCTTTTTAAAACAATGTCACTCAATTCTAAAAATGAAAAAGTGTAAGACGTATGAGTGCTTTCCATGCAAATTGTAAATTTCTGCATATTATTTTTTAAAACAATGTCACTCAATTCTAAAAATGAAAAAGTGTAAGAAGTACGAGTGCTTTCCTCAAAATGTTTCCATGCCAAGCAACAAATGCAGCAGAAAGATGACAATGCTAGGTAGATGATTTTTCCAACAAACCAATGTTCCACAAGCCGCAGTGGCAAAGTGGTTAACTTTGTGGACTCCCAGCTGGGAGGCTGTGGGTTCGATTTCCATCAGAGCCATTTACTTGTGGAAGTTTTCTCCCAACCGGCCCCTACCCAGAGTTGGGTGTGCTACTGGCTCAACTGTGAAGATTGGGACCACACAGTTGAATTTCATCCACAAAATGGATGCATCCCTGAAAGTGTTGCTCAAACTTCCTGACCACCACTGCAGTTGTCTTATCTCTAAGGCCTGGCTGTCGCCAGGATATATAATGAAAGTAAACATAGAATACAGCCTGTCTTGCAGTCTCAAAGGAGGGTAGATCTCTGTAGCATCATCCTCATTGATCTGCAAAAAAACAGCCTCAAATTCGACCCCCCTCCATGCCCTGCTCTCATAGTGACCTCATAAGTCTATCTCCTGATTTGGTTCCATCAGGCTCACTGGTGTTGGCAAATTCAAGGGGACTGTTACTGGAAGGGGACTGTGGCTAAGCAATTACTGTCATCAGCAGGGGACTTCATCAACAGTGTCATGAATATGCTGGCTTGGAACAGGCTTCACTGAATATCATCAAAGTGACTCAGCATCAGTGCAGAGTCATTTTGATGATATTCAGTGAAGCCTCAGGACAACTTGACACTGACCGCTCCCTGTGGATTGCCGGTGCCAGAGCTGGGCCATGATGGGCCAGGTGGTAGCTGTGAACCAGGAATCAGAATGAGCGCCACAGGCGCAATGCCACAGAAGTGGCACAGAAGATGAAAGCAAAAAAAAAGAAAAACCATTAGTTCCCTTTATCATATATATATAAGCATGTTTTGTGATATAAATGTGTTGTACATCAGTTCCCACAAGTTCAATCACCTCTTGAGAACTGCCTTTGTTCTACCATACTGCTTTAGCAAAGGACAACTCCTGACCTGTCTCAAAACAGCACTGTCGGAGAGAAAACTGCCCTGCTTTTTGGCCATGAGAAAGAACTCTGTATCATTCAATGATTTGGCTAACTGCCTGTGAAGTTCTTCTTAAACTGAAATTCACAAATGCATAGAAAAAAAAATTCTGCATCGTGCGGAACTTTGGCAAGGCACAGTGTCAGTGTGTCACCAGAGTGTCAAAGGTTGATATCAGGACACTGTCACTGAGCTAACTGAATTGTGAATTCTGTATCAAGAATTCCATTATGCTTCATTTGTAAAACAAGCAGATAAAAGTCTCTTGGACCAGCCAGTTACCCAGCAGACACAGCGTGATCTTCCCTGTCACCATCACCTGACTCCCAGACAATAAATACTATCAAAAATACTTCTTAAACATTCACACACTTAACATGAGCAGTATTTCGTCTGTTGCCCTCACATGGACTCCCAAAGAATAAAACATATCAAAAATACTTTCCCATTCATTTCCAACGTTCACACATCTCACAAGAGCAGTATTTCAGCAGCCCAAGTCTGCTCCTGAAGACATCTGAAGCAATAAAACGTTGCTTGCCCTTGCTGACGTTCGCTCCCCGACACAACATGGCATCACCGGTGCTTGATACCTAAGGTCACTCCCCAACGTCGGAGTCCCGATCCCCCAGGAGGTAGAGAAACTGGAAGGCCAGAGCCAGGAAACTGGTGCCCAGTAGGTCGCCGATGGCAGTGAGGTAGGGGATGGCCACGTTGTCTGGGTCACTCCCCCGCCGCCAGATGAAGTACACCAGCCACTGGGCCACGTACAGCAACAGTGTCACCTGTAACCAACAGGGCAACACCATTTTACTCCTTTCTGTACATTTCCTTGGCGACCATGGCAACTGGTCAATCTTAAAACCTAATCACTAGATCACATTGGAAAAAGCTAGTGCTGATATTCTACAAGGAAAAAAAAAAAAAGTAAAAATTACTAGAACACATGAATGGACCCAAAACATTGAAAAACAGAAGACAACACCAAAAGAAAATATACTTCATTTTAGTCAGAAAGAGTTAACAAAAAGGAGCACTTTCTAGCTTTATTTCTTCAAGGCGGGCATACACTTTATACTACCAGTAGTAGTTGCAAGCCTGAAACTGAAGCCATGGAATTTGGTGTGGTTTAGTTCACTGCAACTTCTCTTCCTATTCCTCAACTTCTTCAATTTCTATGAGTAGTTAAAAAAAACAAACAAAAAAACCCCCAAAATATGCTATTCCAGGTAAAGCGATAATTTTTCATAAAATGAGTAGTTACACATTCACTGAGCTTGAGAAACAAAAACATATCTAAAGTTCATCTGCTTGACAATGACATAGATTAAAAAGCAGTCATGCACATAGTTCTGACATTAAAAGCCATGAAACCAGCTGGGTCAGAAATAACTGTAAGCCATAAACATACCACAGAAATTGATGTTTGCTTGGAAAGGTAACAGTTGTTCTCTTCAGCTCATAACACCTAACATGGATGAAGGTATTACAAAAAAAGTCATAGAACCCCCTAATCTCTGATTTGAAACACTTTATTGAGAGAGATAATGTTTCTTGTAGCCCAGCCAACTGCATAGTGCCATATCACCTTGTTGAAGTGAACTCTAACAACAGTCTAAAAAAAGCAAACAAACAAACAAAAAACCAGATAGGCACACCCAAGTAACACAGATTTTCTAGAAACATGCCAGAATTTTGTTAAACTCTTTCTTCCTCTGATTCCCGTTAAACTCTTTCAGAAACTCAAAAATCACATCTGGTGGGACATCTTTGAACAAGATTTTCATGGAGTCTACTGTGCAGTGTGTATCATGTATGATATCATGAAAGTCCCAACTCTCTAAAAGAATATGTTTGATAGTGAGTGGTGCATCACATGGAATGCACCAAGGAACTTCTTCAGTTTTTACAAGATAGAAGTGGGTGTAATAGTGGGTGTTAAAGGAGTGGCCTGTGTGGAAACGGCACAAGACTGTATCTTCTTTCTGACCACAGAGAAAAATTGTGGACAAGAAGACTTGAAGGCAAGAAAAAGACTGAAAAGATCCAATAAGAATGGCAGAAGATAGAAATGGTAAAAGGTGAGTTACACTTTGTTAGGGTGCACACCCTTAGCCTTTAAAACAATGGGAGACCCTACCAGGGGCATTAATTCCTACCACATAGTGCTTAGGTCAGCCAGAAATTTGGCTGCACAGACCCTAGAAGCATTCTGCAAAACTAGGCTTCCTTCCAAGCACGGATGCCCCCCTCAGCAGAGCCTAACAGATCCTGGACCATACAAGCCATCTGACCATGGCAAGGTCGCATCCCCGCAGGGGAATATTTGTATCAAATGAAAACAAGCGTTCCCACAGGAACCTCTGGGTCATATAGAGTGTTAAAGATAGCAATCTGCAAGTAGAACTCACCTGCAGCAAGGCAGCCATCAGGTAGACCATGTTGAAGAGGATGGTGATGGAGGTGTGGCCGGCCTGCAGGTAGTAGATGGTGTAGATGAAGATGAGGTGACCCGGCACCACCAGCATCAACAAAACCCGCGCCGCCTTGGCCGTCATGGCTGTCACCCACATCAGGGTCAGTTCAGTCCACCACCCCTGAGTCTGTTCCCCCCCCTCCCCCCCCAACCCCTGCCCTTTGACAAGGCACTATCACTTCCTTCTGATACAATGCCATCATCGCCACCTTGTACAACCAGTCACCACTACCTTCATAGAGTACACCATCACCATCTTTGCTTCCTCTTGATTTTTGTCTGCTGATAAAACGACTCTGGGAAACTGAAAGTGAAAATTTTGTCTGAATTTAAACAGATTACGTTCACCAAAATCTTTTCTATGAATTTGCATACAGAATGAAAATGTGTGTGCGTATATCAAATGACTGTGTGTGTGTGTGTGTGTGTGTGTGTGTGTGTGTGTGTGTTTGTGTGCATGTATGTACTTGTGCATGTGTGCTTCTGTGTGTGTGTGTGTGTGTGTGCCTGTGTGTGTGTATGTGTGCGTGTGTGTGATTGAATGCACCTAACTTCTTACTCTCAACCATAACACAAAAAGAGAAGATTAAAGAGAATATCCCTGCATTCATTTTTCTTCTTAGATAGACAGGATAATGAAACCAAAGAAAAAAAATGGGGAGTTTGTGTTATACTCCCTGTTTGGCTAATATACTTACCATGTCAGACCATAGCATTCAACGGCAGTTAGCCAGCTCTGTCAGGCCGAATTTTTCCGTGGCCAATGCAGTCATAAGACAGTCACGTGCAGTCACGTGATGTCACCCCACTTCCGGCCCCGGAAGAAGCCAGTGTCAACTTCGTATACGTCATTCAGCGAGGCCTGTGTGTATGGTAACCCCGAGAACCTTGGCGCCAGAGGGGAAGGTAGGGAGGGAATTAGAGTCTGACATGGTAAGTATATTAGCCAAACAGGGAGTATAACACAAACTCCCCATTTTGGCGTCATATACTATACCATGTCAGACCATAGCAGAATTTAAAGGAATCGGAGGAGGGCGAGCGCCCTAATGGTTCTTGGGGTTGACCGATATGGCTGCATTGGTCGCCACAAAGGAAATCCCCTTAGACCCATCAGCTCTGGTCATGCGGATATCCCTCAGGTAAAAATTAATGAAGGGATTTTCCGAACGCCAGTAGGCTGCCTCCAGCAGGTGGCGCACGGGAACAGAGTACTGGAACGCTGTGGAAGTGGCCAGTGCTCTGACCTCGTGGGCCCTGGGTGATAGGACAGGGAGATCCTTGTACGCCTGAGCGTAGGTAGATCTCACCGTCTTGGAGAGCCATCTGGAGATAGTTCCCGCCGAGATATCTCTAGTATTGTTGGGGTTGAGGGAGATACGGAGTCGTCTCTGGGAGGAGCGCCTGGGGCGTGTGCGTTCCCAGTAGTACCTGAGACACCTGGAGGGGCAAAGGTCCATGTCTCCATCTTTTTCTCCCTTTCCCAAGATGTCCGTCAGGGAACGGATGACGAGGAAGGGAGAGGGGGTGCCCGGTTCCTGATTCTTGCCAAGAACTCCGGAAGGAACTTGAGAGAGACTGAGCCGTCCCTGTGGAAGGCGATATCTGTGGGGTCACCGCTGAGGGCGTGAATCTCACTTCGTCTTCTGGCCGAGGCCAGGGCGAGGAGAAAGGTGGTCTTAAAGGAGAGGAGGTCAAAAGGAATAGAAGCAATGGGTTCAAAAGGGGGTTTTCTGAGGGCATCGAGGACCGTAAAAAGGTCCCAGAGGGGAATGCGCCTAGGGGACTGAGCTTCCCGTAGAGCAACTCCTCTAGACACCTCTCTGAGGAGAAAGTCATTGTCAAAAGAAGGGCCCCCCAGTTGACGAATGGTGGTGCAGATAGCTGATCTGTAGCCCCGAATGGAGCCAGCCGACAGCTTAAGGGAAGAGGATAGGTGGGAGAGGAAATTTCCTATCTGGATGTTGGAGGGGCAGTCATGGGGAACAGAGTTATCTGAGCACCAGGTTATCCATCTCTCCCAATGGTAGTTGTAGAGGGATTCGGTGCTGGCTCTGCGAGATGCCGAGGCGAAGTCCCGTAATCCCTGAGAGGCCCCTGCCCCGGCTAGTGTGTCTAGGACGGACTGGGGTCTCTCCGAGTGGGGGGTAGATGCAGATGTTCGCAGTTGGGCTGGCATAGAAGCCACGCGTGTAGGCGAAGCATCTTGGGATTGGAGCGAGGAAGACCTGACCGGGGTTGTCTCAGCATGTCCCAGCGAGGGCTGAGCCGGAGGGGGGGAACGTGGGTGAGGGACTTGAGGTCCGGGAACCAAGACTGGGTCGGCCACCATGGCGTTACGAGGATCAGCCTGGGTCTTTCCAGCCTTGCCTTCCTGATCACCTTGTGTAGGATGGGGAAGGGGGGAAAGGCATACGTCAGTAGGCCCGTCCAGGGGAGGGATAGTGCGTCGACTGCATCCGCCTGGGGATCTGGAACGGGGGAGACGTACAGGGGCAGGTGATGGTTGAAGCTGGTGGCAAACAGGTCGATCATGGGCACAAACCAATGGTTGCGCGACACCAGCGAAGGAGGGCCTCTGTTCTGAGGGAGAGGCCTATGGAGCGGGACCCTCCCCCTTTGTTGACATAGCAAGCTACCGACGTATTGTCCGTGAGGAGGAGAACAAGTCGGTGCGCGACCTTGTGCTGGAGTTGGAGAAGGGCTAGCCTGACCGCTTCCAGCTCCCAGTCCCCCGAGGCGTGACTGTCCTCCACGTGGGCCCCCCAGCCCAAGTTGGAGGCGTCTGTATAAAGTTCCAGTGGTTGGGTTGGGTTGGGAGGGAGATGGGGACCCCGGTGGAGAGAGTGGCTGGAGTGAGCCGCTCCTCCGTCGCCGAAATGAACCAGTGTCCGAGGGGAATGACCTGGTCCCAGCGGTCGGAGGTCTGTGACAAACGTCGGCGGAACTCCCTCTGAAGTTGGCGTTTGGGGACCCGCCCCAGGGGAATGAGGGGAGACAGGGACTCCATCATTCCTAGGAGGGAGGACAGGGTTCTGGCCGAGGTGTGGGGTGCCTGTGACAGGCAGGAGATGAGGTCCACTATGCGTGCAGGCCTCTCCGGGGTCTGCCAGACGAACCGTAGGAATCGTCTGTGGGCCGGGTGAATCAGGATCTGAAAATAGGCGTCCTTCAGGTCTATGGATGTGGCCCAGTCGCGATGATGGATGGAGTCTCGGATCTGGGTGGGGGTCTCCATCTTGAACTTGGTGGGCCTGAGGAACTTGTTGAGGGGCGAAAGATCTAGAATGGGCCTCCATCCTCCCGAGGCTTTTGGGATCACAAAGAGGTGAGAGTAGAAGCCGGGGTTTGGGTGGGAAACCTCCGAGATGGCCCCTCTTTTGAGGAGGTCTTGGACTTCCGTGCGAAGAGCTTCTGCTTTGGCGGGGGAGGGTTCGTTGGGGGAGGGAGGGGGAGATAGCATGAGGGGGGGGACGCTCGTGGGCCCAAGGAAGGCGAAACCCTTCCTGTAGCACCGCCACTATCCAGGGGTGAGGCGCATGCGTCTCCACTGGTGGGCATGCCGGGAGAGGCTGCCCGCCAGGGGGGGCGAGGGTCTGGGCTGGTGGGTGGGGGATAGGGCGAGGGGGGGTGCTACCTGATCTAAGTCCCCCTCGGGCTGTCTCCCTAGTCAGCTCCGGGAGCGTGACTGTTGGCCTAACCGAAAATTTTGCTGATGGGGTTTTGGCTTAGGCCTTGGGAGAAGATTAGGTCGCTTGGCGGGCCGTGCGGTGCGGGAAGGCGATTGTCTGGGATAGGGTCTGTGCCTGGGGAAGGAACGAAGTGGGGGTCTAGCAGGGCGTGGCGGTGGCCTGGGCGCAAAGGACACAGCCTGCTTGCGTTCCTCAACTGCTTGTGCTATGACGTCAGCCGAGTAGTCGCCAAAGAGCGACTGGTCCTGGCCCGGGATGCATCGCAGGGCTGCCTTAAGCGTCGGGGAGAGAGAGGTCCGCGCCAGCATGGCATCTCTCGCGACCAACAAGCAGTTGAAGTGGCTTCTGGCTGCGCTGTCCGCCGCAGCCGAAAGGTGATGCGAAATCCTGTTAACTAGGTGTCGCATGAAAGGATCGCTGAACAAGCGAGGGTCAGGCTCTTGGTGCGCCTCAGAGCCCGAGTCCCCCGGTACTGGGATGGCACCATCGTCCTCCGGCCATAGAGCCTCCGCTCGCTGAAGGGGCATGTCCAAGTAGGTGTGTCCCGCCGTGGTGTGGAGGAAGCCCATCCTGGCTACTCGGTCCCATTCCTTTAGGTTCTTAAAGGAGATGGTGCCGGAAGTAGGGGGGGCAGGTGGGGGATCAACCGACGGTCCGACTGGGAAATGCCCATCTCCCTGGTCACGGGATTGTCCGTAAACAAGGAGGCGACTGAGGGGTTCTTGGGTAGATTGGTCTAGATCTCTGGGCCGGGGGGGGACCGGCGAATTGGGAGAGGGAGAGAACTTCGTCAGCGGGTGCGGCCTCCCTCCTAACGAGGTCTGGTCGCCACCGTTCTATCGTGCGGACATCGTACAATGAGGTGGGGGCTAGCTCCTCGTATCGTCCGCCTCAGGGAGGTACTGGTCCTGAGAGGGTTCATAGCACCCGTCTTCAGGAGGTAAGTCGAGGGGTGCCTGTAGTGTGTCCCCGGTGGCCCTATAATCGGCGGCCGGGACATCGTCCTGCCGATCGGACGGCGCCCGAGGAGGGAGACCAAGGTCGACCCAGGCAAGTGAGGCCGGGTGCCACATTCGACCATGTAGCTGGTCGTGCTGGGTGTTGGCGTTAAGCCACTGGTCTCTCTCGGGGGCATAGAGCCACCGGTCCCCGGGGAGGTAAACGGGCTGTGGCGGCCCTGGGGTGTAGGCAGAAAGTCCCCGGGGACCCGGGTAACCTGAATCACTGTTGGGGGGGTCTTGAGAGGCCGTGGCCTGTCGTCCCCGTCCAGGTCCGTGCACTGCACCATACACGTCCTTGGAATGGGCCTGGGAGGGCCATAATGGTACGGAGGAGGATGCGGAAGTCGAGCCCCCAACCCGCGAAAGTGCGGATTGGTCAGGATGCGGTCCCGTGTTCCTCCCCCTGGAGGAATATGTCAGGTTACCCTTGGTCCCGCTGGTAGATCCTCCCCCCGGAGGAGCGGGACCGCGGACGTTGCCCAAATGGGGATCCGAAAAGGTCGGTTCCCCAACGTCCAATACCCCTAGGGAAGAAGGTGACGTTCGATCGGGGTAGGTCGACCGTCCTTGTGCATGGGCACGGCCGGGCCCATGGCGCGGCGTGCCCGCACGCCCAGGATTATGGACACCACCGAGGTCGTGCGTCGGGGTGACCATAAGGCTGCTTCCGGAGTCGAAGCGCTCCTCGAGCTCAGGTGTTGGCTGCACCTGTGCCCGGTGGGGCCGAGCGCTATGAGTGCACGTATCAATTTGGGGGGAAAAAGAGATACGTGACTCATCAAGGCGAGTGACGGATGGTGATTCCATCCCAGATCCGTCACCCGTGCTGGTCCGCGGCTCGGCAAGGTGCCCCGGGGGCCGAGATTCGCGTGACTCAGCATGATAGTTAGAAGTCTCCGAGCGAGTCCGTAGGCTAGAGGGCAAGCTGGCCGATGGAGAAGGGGTGGGGGAGGGCGAATTCCGTTGGCTAGTCTTTGCTCGGCCGGCCCCTTGAGGGGAGCCTTGCCCTTAGACTTTCTGGGCAGCACCTTGAGGGGAGCTTTGCCCTTAGACTTTGCAGGCAGATCAAATGAAAGGCATTTTGAAATGGTGGCCGCTTGCCTATCAGCCTTGGGACGCCGCGGTCGTGCGTCCGTCGGTTTGGTAGACGAGGAAAGATCACGCGTCCCTTCCGCGGAGAAGTCGTCTCTGTCTACCCGAACCGTACGTTCATCAGTGCGAACGGATTGCTCCGAGATGGAATCGACCCGCGGGTTCTCCGGGAAATTGAGCGAACTCCGAGCAGTGGAGTGGCTCGACCCGGCGGTGTCCTTCACCATGTTGGGCACAGGTGGATAGAGCAAACCCGGAACACACGACCGCAAAGAGGAGACAAGGTGGCCGATCGAGAAAATCAATTAATCTCGATCGTCCGTGTGGTGTCGTGCAAAGTGCTCGAGAGATCGACTGAAAACTCGAACTACCCGTACACGCCACCGGTCGTGTGACTGGTATGGCTATTAATAGCAATCTCTACACGTGGAGTATCACTGTGTATAGGTGTGATAGTTCTTGGGCACTAAATCTTAATAAGCAGATCAGTGTCACGCACCCTTACTCGAACACGTTCTACCTGTGAAGGGTAAAGAGTACAGGTGTGATAGTTATTGAGCACTAAACCTTAATAAGCGGAACCAGCACAAAATGCGTGCTGAACCCGAGGCTCGGCAATATGGTGGGGGAACACGACCGGCGAGCGGTGCCGACGATCGCGAGTAACAAAGTCGCGAGAGTGCCGGTAAAAGAGACAAATCTTTTAATAAATACGCTCCCGAGAGTGCCGGTAAAAGAGACAAATCTTTTAATAAATACGCTCCCACCAAGAGCTTCACACGGCAAAATTACTCAGGGTCTAGTGCAAGTCGGAACCAGCACAAAATGCGTGCTGAACCCGAGGCTCGGCAATATGGTGGGGGAACACGACCGGCGAGCGGTGCCGACGATCGCGAGTAACAAAGTCGCGAGAGTGCCGGTAAAAGGGACAAATCTTTTAATAAATACGCTCCCACCAAGAGCCTCACACGGCAAAAAAACTCAGGGTCTAGTGCAAGCCACAACTGAATCAAGTATAGAAACAAAACACAGCAATGTTAACACAAAGGCAAGTATAGGCGAGACAGAGCACAAGACTTATCTTGCTTTGACGGCAGGCCGAAATGAATGACGTATACGAAGTTGACACTGGCTTCTTCCGGGGCCGGAAGTGGGGTGACATCACGTGACTGCACGTGACTGTCTTATGACTGCATTGGCCACGGAAAAATTCGGCCTGACAGAGCTGGCTAACTGCCGTTGAATGCTATGGTCTGACATGGTATAGTATATGACGCCAAATAAAGGTTATATCCTACTCGATGTTACAAAGGCACCATGTCTCTGATACAGAGGTGGGGGGGGGGGGAGGGGGGGGGGGGGGGAGGAGAAACGATTCTGGGAAACTGAAAGTGAAAATTTTGTCTGAATTTAAACAGATTACGTTCACCAAAATCTTTTCTATGAATTTGCATACAGAATGAAAATGTGTGTGCGTATATCAAATGACTGTGTGTGTGTGTGTGTGTGTGTGTGTGTTTGTGTGCATGTATGTACTTGTGCATGTGTGCTTCTGTGTGTGTGTGTGTGTGTGCCTGTGTGTGTGTATGTGTGCGTGTGTGTGATTGAATGCACCTAACTTCTTACTCTCAACCATAACACAAAAAGAGAAGATCAAAGAGAATATCCCTGCATTCATTTTTCTTCTTAGATAGACAGGATAATGAAACCAAAGAAAAAAATAAAGGTTATATCCTACTCAATGTTACAAAGGCACCATGTCTCTGATACAGAGGTGGGGGGGAGGGGGGGGGGGCGGGGGGAGCCTTGTACAACTCACTGCTGGCACACAGGAAGGTGAAAGGATTGGAACAGCCTCCTGACAACCCCTCCACTTTGTGTCCTGGCTTGCCCCCCCTGTGGAGGGAGGTGGAGATGCGACTGGCCTGCACCGCCACCAGGTTACCCCCTGCCCCTGCACACAGTATTTGTCCACTGCATTATGAATTACCACACCTTTGTGGAGGGAGGTGGTGATGCGACCAGGTTACCCCCTGCCCCTGCACACAGCATCTGTACAGTGCATTATGAATTATCACACCTCTATGGAGGGAGGTGGAGATGCGACTGGCCTGCACCGCTACCAGGTTAACCCCAGCCCCTGCATGCAGTTTCTGTCCACTGCATTATGAATTATCAAACATCTGCTGTTTGCATAGTCTGAAGATTTCATCATACTTGTTCTTATTTCAGTGCTCTCCACACTTTTTTTTCAGGAGTAGCTTATCCACTGAAACTATTTTTTAAGGCTATTCATACCTGAGCTTAAACTTTCTTGAGAGCATAAAGGCAACACTTCTTATTGCCGAATGTTGAAACTTTTGCTGATGACCATGAATGATGTGAGCATTTCATTTTTTTTTTTAACTCAGCTGATTTTGTACCTGCTGCTTCACAGTTTCCTGGCCCATCTGGCGCTGAATTTGACAAAGAGAAGTGATTGCTCGTTCTTCATTTTCATTGTCCTGAGTGTTGTTTACCTTGCCTGAAGAAGACCTGAGAGGTTGAAACGCATTGTCTTTTGTCTTGCGATTCATTTGTCCATGTAGTTTTGCGGAGCTATTTTGGAACTTTTTTAGATTTACAATAGCATGATGTTCTTTGCACTGAGACAATGGTACCCTGGAGAGACTGAAAGCAGAATGAAGAGATGCAGACGGTGCTTACATCATAGAAACTGTCACTTCACTGACTGAAATAAACTATGCTGTGAATGCAAAATCTGAGCAAATGGCACCCATTACTGGTCTTAGTGGAAACAGAATGAAATGAAAAGATCAACTATAATGTAATCAAGTCATCTACATAAATTGACCTACTGCTCCCTGCTTTTCCTCAGGTTCTACCAACTTCCATCCTTGGTATGAAAATAAATGTCCCCAAAATACAAAAATGGGGAGAGGCCATCGAAACAACCATAGAGTTTTCCATGGGTTTGTGTGCAAACACAGAATATGCTGTGAAATCAGACATTTCATGCGGAAATGTCTGAACATGTGATCTATGGAGCTTGGGGCCTTTGGTGATGTGACAGGACAGTGCCCTTTGTAAGACTTGCATGAGTCCATGCAAAGAGTTTTGATCATGTTCTTTCATTCACCAGTCCTGAAATGTAAGAGATGCATACAGCAGCATAGATACAGGCAGGGAAGAGGTTCTTTTTTCCCCCACAACTATTTTTTTCAAACAGAATTTATGAAGCAAGTGAACAAAGCAAATGAGGGAGGGATACAGAAGAATCACAAACTGCTCAAGAGCGAGAGGAAGAAAATTAAGGGGCAGAGAGAGACAGAGACAGACAGACAGAAAGTGAGAGAAAACAAGAGACAGAAAGCAAAAGAGAGAGAGACAGAAATTAAATGAACTGATCAAGCGTTATGTGACAATCTTTGCAACCACCATTGACTTCTTGTATCCATTCCTCTTCAGGTGCAATGCAGAAACCAAGGCCAGCTTGACCAGGAATCTAGGCAAGGACAATGCGATAACCATCACTTATGAGAATGGTGCCCAATTCACAGAACTGAAAAACTATCATTATCTACAGTTCGAACTGCAAAGTCTCAAGAGCAGAAAGAGAGGCAGAGGAGGTTTTCATCCTGAGACAAAAACCATGATCATGAGGCAGAGCCATAATCAGGAGCTATGAGTTTTACAAATGAATGAATTTGAGGACATGGACAGAGAAAGGTGAAAAGATCTAAGAGATACCGTCAGGTAATTCCAAAGAGCCAGCTCTGGCCCAGGCTTGGCACTTTAGCTTGTGCCATAGATCCACAGGCAGGGCATTACAACTACACAGAGCCAAACATCAGACCCAATAGTGAGGTACTAAGACTGCACTGTGAGGCGAATGAAGCTGAACAATCAAATGCAGAGACAAAAACCATTAGAACACAACCTGGATCAAATTCAATGCTGTGTGTGCATAACATCGTCAAAAATCCCTATGGTGTTATGAATTTTCGATTCAGTGGTAGAATTTCCCTTAGAAATGTTATCCAACACGAATGTTTATACTCTTTGTGCCAAGGAGAATTCAGACCCTGGTACTTAAACACAAAAAGCACAAAGCGGCCACACCGCCCCTCACCGTTCATCACTGGCTGGAAGACGGCCAGCCCATGGAATTTGGTGACTGCCACGTCCAGAATGACACCGCCCAGAGAGCTGATTACCATGGCGCTTAGCACCGGCGTCCACCCATTGTAGATGACGTCCTCCGTGTACTGGTTGCGTACAGCCACCGTCACCCACAGTGGCAGCAGCAGGAAGAACAAGGCGATCAGGGAGGGTGCCAGCCAATGCTTCTGGCCTGAAACCGCACAGTATATTGAAGGGAGGAATTATTTTCTGCCTAGTCAGAGACCTGGTGGCTTTTTTCACGTAGCACTTTGCTCCTGGTAATTTGAAGCAGCTGACCTGATATTAAGGAGAGAAAATGTTGCCAGGAAGACAGCGATGATACTTGAGTAAATATGCAGATTTAATGGTGTATACGTTATTCACTGATTCTTGATTCTATCAAAATAAATCCAATAGCAGGCTGAAAACATAATGTATTTTCAACCCCAATTCCTGTATAAAAGAACATTAATGCTATAACTTCAAACTCCTTTTTTAATGAAAATTTTCCTTCAACCATCATGGACACTTCAGAATGCCCATCCAAACTACACATAATGAAAGGGTAAGCCAAGATCAATTTCTGTTCAGGATATCCACATTTTCAATCATACTATCTATACCAAACAATCATAAAGGAACAGGAGCAGGTAACATCTTCTTGCTTTCAATCAATAATGAAGACATCAGAATACCTCCCTAAAAATCTTACAGATATGAGGGCCACCCCATAAGTTCTCGGATGCGCAGAAACCACTGATGTCATAATTTAAATTTTTATATCATCATCACAAGCGATGTCATAATAGCTATGACACAAAAAATGATAAAAATCGTCAGAGCCAAATTTGTTCTAGACAGCAAAATGGATGGCAAGGGGGACGGTTTTCAAAGTGTTGCAGAGAGCCTGTCTTGGAGAGATTTTCGTGCCATGATTTATTATGACTATCTTCAAAGGAAGTCTTTCAAGGAAAGTTTTATAAGTTTGACAAACTGTTTTGGCGACAAGGCTCCATCATTATCCACAGTCCATAGGTGGTTCAAAGAATTTCAGTTTGGTACAATGTTGTTGGAAGATCGTGACCGTTGTGGACGTCCAGTTTCAGTTACTACCGATGGGAACGTGAGCACAGTGAAGGCCATGATTACAGAAAATCCTCGAATCACGGAGGATGAACTCAAGGATACTCTAAACCTTTCATCAGGAAGCTTAGACCGCATTCTTCAGCACAATCTCTCTGTACGGAAGCGTTGCGCCCGTTGGGTGCCCCACCAGCTGACTGGGGAGCAGATGAGGGCTAGGGTTGAATGGTGCCAGTTTATACTGCAAAAATTTGACGGAGGAAGATCAGATAGGGTCTCCAATATCGTCACAGGTGACGAAACCTATGTTTACCAGTATGACCCCGAAACAAAGCAGCAGTCGTCAGTTTGGCTGTTTCCAGGGGAAACCCCACCTATGAAATTTAAGAGATCAAGAAGCTGCACAAAGCAAATGATTGCAGTTTTCTTCGCAAGATCCGGCCATGTGACTACTGTACCGCTTCTGGAAAGAAAGACAGTGAACGCTGAATGGTACATCAACACCTGCCTGCCAAAAGTGTTCGAGGCTTGGAGTGCACGGCGACCACGGACCAGTATCTGCCACCTACTCCTCCACCACGACAACGCCAGCACCCACACTGCAGCTGCAACTTTAGACTTCTTGCAAGAGAACAGCGTGAAGCTCGTCACTCATCCTCCGTATTCTCCTGACCTAGCCCCTTGTGACTTCTTTTTGTTCCCTTGTTTGAAAAAACAACTCAAAGGAAAGCCGTTTGAGAGCCCTGAAGATGTCCGAGCGTTTGCCGAGGGCTTGATTTCTAGTATACCTAAGTCGGAGTGGGCTGGGGTGATGGATTCGTGGTTTAGAAGGATGGAAAAGTGCATACACACTGATGGAGGATACTTTGAAAAGATGGGCTAGGTAAGAAATGCCAGTGTACTTCCATCTTTTCCCATCCGAGAACTTATGGGGTGGCCCTCGTACTTTTTCTCTTTCAGATTTTCTGTTGATTTCAGCAGACTTACAGCGCTGCAGCTGTACAGAAACTCTCTCTTTATTGCACTTTGTGGGCATGCAGGATAAAAAAAAAAAACCCTTAATAACTGCACAATCCACGATCAGTTTACCAATGCCAGCTTTCCGTCTCATCTCTTGGCACCATGGGGACACATTCTTGTCATCTCCAGAGCAAATCTCAGGCCATGCAATGAGCTGCTTAATATATGATTAGAGACCATATCCATCTTCTCTGCTTAACATAGGATAAACAATAGTCAGAATACAGTTAGCTCTGATCAATACACACTTCAATCAGAATAAATCAGCGGTAACCACCACTGCCTCCTCCCCAATAGCTGAGTACAGAAGGGAGCTAACAATGGCCTTCTCACTGATAGCTGAGTACAGAAGGTAGCTAACAATGGCCTTCTCATCAATAGCTGAGTACAGAAGGGAGCTAACAATGGCCTTCTCACCAATAGCCGAGTACAGAAGGGAGCTAACAATGGCCTTCTCACTGATAGCTGAGTACAGAAGGGAGCTAACAATGGCCTTCTCACTGATAGCTGAGTACAGACGGGAGCTAACAATGGTCTTCTCACCAATAGCTGAGTACAGAAGGGAGCTAACAAAGGCCTTCTCACCAATAGCTGAGTACAGAAGGGAGCTAACAATGGCCTTCTCACCAATAGCTGAGTACAGAAGGGAGCTAACAATGGCCTTCTCACCAACAGCTGAGTACAGAAGGGAGTTAACAATGGCCTTCTCACCAATAGCTGAGTACAGAAGGGAGCTAACAATGGCCAGCAGCACCAGTGTGGTGAGGTCTCCCAGACTGGCAGCAATCGGCGTGGCAATGTTGTCTGGGTTGACCTTCAACCTTCGAGACAAAAGTACCACCCCCACCATCAGAGAACCTGGAACACACGTACAACAGATGATGGAATATATCTTTATGCACATGAAATGACATGGCAGACATGTTTTGTTTGTGACCAATGAAAATCTGGAAATCTTTTTCTGGCAGCTCTCTGTCATATATCCATTTTAAGACAGTTAATTCATAACATACCAGCTGTTTTATCTGTCCTACCCACCCTCTCTACCCTCTGTCCTTCCCTTTCTCCCATCTCCTTGATTCTTTCTGTTTTACCACTTCCCCCATCCCACTCCCCAGTAGTGGTTTGTCATGGATCTGATCACGATAACTTCGCTTCGACCCATTTTAAATCCTGGTGTCACTTGTTTCGTTCATACTATGACATTAAAAATGTGACTATTGTGACTAACTGGAATTTTACTATTAAAAGTCCGGACTGAACTTCACTTGCCCAACACTGTCATACACTTGCTACCGGCAGACAGACAATGGTTGCTGTCACTGTCAAGCCCTTCCCAGCTATTCTCTCTGCTGGGGTGGGAAAACACTGATATATCATCATGAGATACTCTTCTGTCATGCAGAGTTAAACTGCACCTGGGCACTGGAACAGTAGAACAAAAAATAAAATGTGTGAGGTTCTCTCTACAGACATAGATAGCTTTAAAATGTACTCAAACACACACAAAACTATACTGTCAATTTGGGTACAAAAAATCAAATGAGTCTTAAAAATGTTGTCAAACACATACAAAATCAGTCTGTCAGTTTCATTGCAACTTGGTATTGATCCAAGAAGAATGCTTCATTTTTGGAGAATGGTAAATTCCCATCTGTCGGTATGCACTGCATCTGTTAGGTGTATTTTCTTTCATTCCTTCATGAGTTCAAGATACCGCTGTATGCTTCAGACATGGGAACAGAAGGATCACTGAGAGTCTCTGCTGATCTATTGGATGTAGCCTTGAAACAGGTTAGAATGACCTCGAACCTCTGTACTAACTAAACAGTTTCTTTTCACTGATATGATGACGACAGGCAGTATAAAGATCTATACAAGAACACTTTTTCACACGATAAGAGAACATCTTTTGAAGCAGCAACTAGTGAAACATTCAAAAGATTAAAAAGAGCTCAACATTGAAGACAAAGCATCTTGGTGCTTGACGGTATATCTTTACTATATTTAGATAGGAGGTCAGACCTAGGTCAACGAAAGTAAATGAAGAGGCACAGCCAAGAGCTTTTCAGTACTGCCTGGGGAAACTCTAAACCATCAGAGGCACCAGCAACTACACTCTTCCCAGCTGAAGGCCACAAATCATAATCTGGAAGAGCTGTGACATCACAAGCATGACTCCTGAGTTTACTGCATGGAGTGGATGACTGAGAGTGCACCATAAACATTGTAGAATGTTTCGAATAAATTGGAAAAAAAAAAAAAAAAAAAAACCTTTGTAGAATGAAAAAACCATCAAGAAATCATAAGGAAGAATGGCATGTGGTTTGACCTGGTATTCCACTCAGGATCATCAACACTAAGGATTTGGACTGAACCCACAGTGTTATATGAAAGCTAAATGGAAGAGGCTCACATCTACCTCTGGACTGAGAAGTTTGCCAGTCTCGTCAGAAGCTTGAGGGAATCTAGCTTCCAAGCCAAAGTTCTCATTATAGAGATTGAAGCAAGTGGGTTTGTAGGTTCATCAGCGCAGCCTATGATCTGAAGAAACGGCTTGAGACTCACTTACTATTCAAAAGAGGACCAGAGCCCTACAGGCAACGAGAGAGGCAGCTAAAAAGAGTTCCAGCTGGATCTTGACGAGGAGGAACAAAAGTGGACTTCTTAAGGCTTTAATTCCCAACTTACAACAGGGTCCAACAAATACATTTGTGTGTGAGACCCGGCATTGAGGTGCCCCACTATCCAAGTGGTGTAGGTTTAAGTCCAAGCTGCGCCCCCCCCCCCACCCCCCCCCCCAAAAAAAAAAAAAATAGCTGTTTCAGTGTTTGGGAGTAATGTCCTGGAAGCAGTCTGGCCCCCTTACAATGCAAAATATGTGGGGACTTCTATGAACACCTGCTGTTCAGCTCTCCCCCCAGTTTTATCCCAGTCCAGAACACAGGCTACAAAAACAGCACCAACTTCAGAAGAATTTTAAAAAAATGAACTATCTGCTTTAAACAAAAAAAAAAGAATATTCAAAGCTGCAAATTCATCAACTCTGTCACCCTGGATGCCTGTTTTGACTGAAACCCCTCAATTCTCAGGTTAACCTGACACATGCACGCACTCTCAAGCATGCAACCACGCACATATACACACCTACAGATACTTAGTGCAGGTTTCTACAGTGACATCAATTCAGAGTGTACCATTCATTTCAGCAGCTGTTGCCTGCGATCAACAATGCAAATGGACTGTGTCAGCTGGGCTGATTTTCTGTCGTTAACTTTACCTTTACCTCTTGAATATCATATTTTCTCTCTCTTAACGAGTAATGGTTCAATAGAGGTGTTGTGCCATGCGTGTATGTGTGTGCGTGTGTGTGTGCATGTGTGCGTGTGTGAGTGTGTGTATGTGTGTGTGTGTGTATGTGTGTGTGACTGTATATGCATGGGTGCGTATGAGAGCATGCGGTGTGTGTGTATGACGGTGTATACTGTACATTTGTGTGAATGTCTCTGTGTGTGCACACACGCATGTGTGCATGACTGTCTGCGAGACTCAGTCTGTGTGTGTGTGTGTGTGTGTGTGTGTGTGTGTGTGTGTGTGTGTGTGTGTGCGTGCGTGAGTGTGTGTGTGCATGTGTGCATGCACGCGCATACAAGACTATGTGTGTGACTCAGTCTGTGTGTGTGTGTTTGTGTGTATACATTTGTGTTTCTGTGTAAGATGGAGAAAAGTCACTGTATTACTATGACCTACTGTCAACTGACAATACATATAATAATAATCAATAAACAAACAAAAACACAGACAAAAAAAAACTTGATGAAGCTTAAACACAAGTACACAAACACAGAATCACAGAGGTTCTATAATGAATACCATTTTTTTAGAGTTACGTTTTCCATGTCAGACAAAAACTACTCTTACAGAAGACTCTTTAAGGATAGAATCACAGAGGTTCTATAATGAATACCATATTTTTAGAGTTACGTTTTCCATGTCAGACAAAACTACTCTTACAGAAGACTCTTTAAAGATCTTGTTCACACAAAAACTAAAAGCAAAAAAAATTAAAAAAAAAATAAAAAAAAAAAATAAACAGTTTCCTTTGATCCAAGTTTCTGCGCAAAAAAGATCCAGTTTTTAAACATTGCTCACCTGCCCTTTTTTTTTCTTCACACACATTATCATTGTCATCATCATCATCATCACCATCATCATTACTATTATCACGATTACTTACTATTACTTTAACACATATTTTCTACCTCCCTCCACTTTCCCATTCCTCTTTTGTTCCATACTGTAATTTTTTTAAAGTCAACTCCAGAATGTACTTCCCACTTCTCACCCACATTAAAAAAAAATCCAAGTCACTGTTTCCTCATTTTTAATTCTTTTTATCTGTTTCAACAGTTTGTCCTGTCCAAAAAGGTCCTACAGGTCAAAACGCAATGTGTCTGTTTTGAAACTTATTCGTTCCATACATCTGGTTGTCTTTACTTTTGCTCCCCACCCCGACTTTTATGGAATGGACTAAGACACAGAAACAGCCCTGCAGTCAGCTGGTCTATGGACATGAATCTGAATGTTCTCTCTCTCTCTCCACACACACACACACACACACACACACACACACACACACACACACATACTAACACACACACACACATACATACACACACACACATACACACACACACACACACACAACACACACACACACACACACACACACATACACACTGACCCAGAATCAGACTGGCGATGATGGCGGTGAACATACTGCTGGCACACAGCAGCAGGGCGTGGTCCAGGGGGAACTCACCCTTGGGGATCCAGCCCATCACCATGGCGAACACCGAGGCCAGGAACCCCACCACTGTGGCCTGAGCCTGGAATGGTCATCACAGATCATCACCCTGCAGTGGGTACTTCAGGTTCCCCAAGAGACACATCAACATCACCAATCATCACCCTGCAGTGGGTACTTCAGGTGCCCAGACAGACACATCAACATCACAGATCACTGTATGGTGGGTACAGCAGACAGACACATCAACATCACAGATCACACCCTGCAGAGGGTACTTCGGGTGCCCCGACAGACACAACATCACAGATCATCACCCTGCAGTGGGTACTTCGGGTGCCCTGACAGACACACCAACATCACAGATCATCACCCTGCAGAGGGTACTTCGGGTGCCCCGACAGACACACCAACATCACAGGTCATCACCCTGCAGTGGGTACTTTGGGTGCCCCGACAGACACACCAACATCACAGATCATCACCCTGCAGTGGGTACTTCAGGTGCCCTGACAGACATACTAACAGCACAAATCATCACCCTACACTGGAACATCACAGATCATCACCCTGCAGTGGGTACACTGGGTGCCCCAACAGACACATCAACATCACAGATCACCGTTGTATGGTGGGTACTTCAGGTGCCCCGACAGACACACCAACATCACAGATCATCATTGTATAGTGGGTGCAGCAGGTGCCCTGACAGACACACCAACAACAGTGCTGGTGGTGATGGTGTGCATTCATTACACTCAAGAGCGGAAGAGAAAAAACACTTGATGACACACACTTCATCTCCATGTCTTCTAATGCATGCTGGGTATTTCGGAGCATCCATAACCCACCTTTATGGATTACAGGTTCTTTAACACAGGTATCTGAACACCTGGTGTTTTTTTTTTTTTTATTCTTTGATTTGGTATTTGTATACTGTGCGACTAGTCTGTTTGTTCGTAATCCAGAAGGGCGCAGTCTTAATCATGATGTGGTCTGGCCTTGATCCGACACCCTGAGCTAGACCTACACACCACACAAGTCTGAGCATGCTCCTGGGTGTGGGTGTATGTAGGAAGGACTGAAAATGGTATAAAGAGTTTGGGCAGCATCAGTGTGAGTAGTATGAAGGGAAAACAACAGGAGAGAGAGAGAGAGAGAAGAGAGAGAGAGAGAGAGAGAGAGAGAGAGAGAGAGAATTACAAACAAACAAAAAGTCATACAGTTTATACCAACCCAAAGAATGTACAAACAACCAATTTTTCTTCTTCTGTACCTTTTAATTCTCCCCCGCCCCTCCCCTTCCTTCCTCTCCCTTATTTATTATCTCTCTTCTTCCATTCCTTTCTACTTTGCATCTTCTTCCAGATACCCCCCTCTGCACTCAATACCAATGGCTTTGAAACATTGACACAATATCAGATATGATAGATCTGTATATATATATATATATATCAAAGTACCTGAACCAGAGCCAGATTTCCAAATATCATTTTGAACTTTTCGTGCCTGGAGTCCATGTTGCCCAGGTTGGCCTGAGTGGAGAGCCGTGAGGCCAGGGTCATTTCCAAGTTTCCCTTCAGCCCCAACAGTGCTGGGACCAGGATGAACAGCTCTGTCACAGTCGTGAAGACTGGAGAATGCTGGACACACAAGTTCAATTACGCTTATTTTCATACTATTTTCCTCTAGGCTATTGCCAGGAATGTCTTCCCGTCCAGTTATGTTTAATCAAGGCACCATACAATTGCATGCAATCATAATTAATGTAACATAACTGTACACTTCCCCTTCTCTCTGTTCCCTCTCTACCCCCTGTCCCCTTTACCCCTAACCCACCTCCCCTTCTATAAGAATCAGTAAGGTAAGGTAACATAATGTTGCTTAAACTAAAAGTTACAGTCCAGCAGACCACAAAGGGCCATATCAGGGCTGTCACCGCGTTGATAAGAATCAGCAAAACCTCTCAATAATGACCTCTAGACTGTATGATCTTTAAACTACGGGAGGAAGTTTTCTTTGGGAAGCAAATTTAGAGTCAAAGACCAAAAAGCGAAAGAAGGCTTCAAAAGGTGGGACTCTTTGTAACAGGAAGGGTCCTTACTTGGGGGCATAAATTCTTGCCATTTCTCCTGTACTTCCCCCTGAGTGCAGTCCTTTTATTCTCTTTCCATTCCTCTTCTTTGGTCTAGCATGTAAAGTGCCTTCTTCACAGTCCCTTTCATGAACACATCCCCGGACAAGACACACACACACACACACACACACACACACACACATGCACACACACACACACACGCACGCACGCAGCACGCATGCACGCACACACACACCACACCACACACACACACACACACACACACACACACACACACAATCTTTGTCTGTACATATACAAATGTGCACACTCATGCATGCATACAACATATTCATATTTAATCATCAATGATATTTTTACAAACCTGAGTAAAAAGAAAATTAAAAAAGCATATATAATTAACCACAATAATACCTTTTTTTTCCAGTTTTTCCATTAAAAAAAACAACAAAACTATTCAGCATTTATCTTAGTGTCTACCACATTATATCCTCAAACTTACAACTGTGCTGGTAACAGCACATGTATAGAAAATGTAACAAGGAAAATAGATCGCAAACAATACCTTCATGCTGTTCCCACTTACTGGGGACATGATAACCAGCTTCTCTCATTACTGATTGCCCGCAGTGCTAATTGTCTTCCTAAGTACTTCACATTCTTCACGCCATTTTATCAGATAATGTGGCCTTTGTAACTCATTATACTAGATGTGAATCATTTATCATGCCACAATTGTTCCAGACACTTTTCTGTACACTATCAGCAGCAGTTTACTCATTCTATCATTTGAAGAAAATGCTAGCCTCTTTCACTAAATGTAACAATAGTAAAATAAACAAAAACATTCTTTCCCCCTTCAAAGTGGTAATACATTCTTTGAGAAAACACACTAAGCAAACAATAACAACAACAAAAAAGTTGAGCAGAGAAATAAACATTATTACTAGCCATGTGCAATAAATTCTTAGTCTGAACACCATCAGCTGATGCCCTTTCTTGTTTCACAGTTTCAATACAAATAATCACTTAACAATTACCTCTACCCCACTGCAACCAAGCACACACTGTCATCGTACTAACAATAAATTCTTAGTCTTAACTCTATCAGATGATGCCCTGTCCTTGTTCAATACTGATCACCAATTCACAATATCCCCATTTCAACCATGCACGCACTGACAGCTTTACAATTAAAGTCACACCTTTGTGGAAATTCCAGAGCAATTAAAATTATAATCGACAAGTACAGTCATCTGATACATTCCTGCTTTTGTGCTTTTGGTGCATCACAGTCCTTGAAACAGTTGAGATATCAGGCATCAAATGACCCATTACTAGTGAAAAGTTGCCAACAATCTGAGAATGATGCCCCCAGTCAGAATTGTCTCATGTGCAAACCATGATATACATAGTTTGTGAAGACAAAAAGGGTTGTTACAAATCAAGAAACTGGATGAAAATTCCAAAGTTCAAACATAAAATCAAAAGAAAAAGAAAACATGCTGTTTGGCAATTGTGTCAGAAATCACATCAGCCAATCAAACAGACAATGCAATGCATATATCCAATCAATCAAAAAGACGATGCAATGCATATATCCAATCCATCAAAAAGATGATGCAATGCATATATCCAATCCATCAAAAAGACGATGCAATGCATATATCCAATCCAAAGGTTGATGACACAGTTTATGGTTCCAATCTGATGGTACTAATCACTGACAGCGATCACATTTCAAACTGATCACTGTGGTCTGGCAGTGGCCAATCAATGCCTGTCCGATGGGCTCATCTGTCAAAGTATCATGCATCATAACATTTTTTTCAAATCTACGGCATAAGAATACTTTAAACTTTTGTATTACCACACACACACACACACACACACACACACACACACACACTACACACACACACACACAAGACACACACATTCACACACACAAATGCACATGCGCACGCACACGCACACACACAGGGCATCCCTCTTCTCTTCATCCTACACATGTTAGCACACAAAGACAGACATGAATCCCACACATGCCATGACAAGTACAAACTGTCCAACCTGCAGATAGACATTATCCCACACATGCCATGACAAGTACAAACTGTCCAACCTGCAGACAGACACGTATACATCCCACACATGCCACGACATGCACAAACTGTCCAACCTGCAGACAGACATGTATGTATCCCACACATGCCAAGACATACATGTATACATGTACAAACTGTCCCACCTGCAGACAGACCACGCATGCCACAACATGTACAAACTGTCCAACATGCAGACAAACATGTATCCCACACATGCCAAGACATACATGTACAAACTGTCCAACCTGCAGACAGACATATATCCCCACATCCCAAGACATGTACAAAATGTCCAACCTGTAGACAGACATGTATCCCACATATCCCAAGACATGTACAAACTGTCCAACCTGCAGGCAGACATGCATCCCCACATCCCAAGACATGTATGAACTGTCCCACCTGTAGACGGACATGTATCCCACACACGCCAAGACATGTACAAACTGTCCCACCTGTAGACAGACATGTATCTCACACATCCCAAGACATGTACAAACTGTCCAACCTGCAGACAGACATGTATCCAACACATCCCAAGACATGTGCAAACTGTCCAACCTGCAGACAGACATGTTTCCCACACATCCCAAGACATGTACAAACTATCCAACCTGCAGACAGACATGCATCCCACACATCCCAAGACATGTACAAACTGTCCAACCTGCACAATGTCCAGCACAATGCCAGCGGCGACCATGCCAAAGCCGGCGATGATGTAGGGCAGCAGTACCTGCAGCATGATGGACATCCATGCCTCCTCTTCAGCTATCACCACAGTGCCACTGTCCTCTGTGAAGACCAACAACGGCTTCCTGTCCTTATCATCGTCATACACAGACTCCCCCTCGCTCTCTTCCAAAGACGAGGGACTTGTTCTTTCCTCCATGAATGTCGTTTGCTTTTTCTCAGCAATTTCTTGGCTGTGGTCACAGACTGATTTTGCAAACTCCTGGTTTTCACCATCTTCCTGGGGGTCTCTAGACGTATCATTACTCTCATCTTGTGTGATTTCCAGCATCTGACTGGAGAGGGGAACGTTTTTCATTTTTCGACTCCGAAGCTGTGGGGTGGTGGTACCTGCCTGAGACTGCCTCATCTCTGAAAATGAACCACTCCTCCCATGGCAAAATCTACAACCTCTCCTTAACTTTATTCCGTGGCGTTACTCTGAAATTTCTGAAAACAAAATTAACACCCGACTTTGAGCTTTACAATTTGTGTAGATTTTTGCATATCCTGGGAAAGAAATTCCCAAGACTGATCAGGTGTAGTGAAGATTTTAATTCAAACCTTAATTGATTATGAACAGCATGTGGATTCTGAATCCTCCCCCTCCCCCAACCCCCCCCCCCCCCCACCCCCAATAAGTGTGGGATTCAATCTAGGCAAGGTGCCAGTTCCACCAGAGAGAGAACTCCTCTGCACACAAGTCTTGATTTTGATGCTGGTTCTTTTGTCCAGAGAAAACCTAGGTGTGTGAGATTCATTAGCAATGTGATCAGCCTAGTCTATGCATCTAAGTTTTCAGAATAAAATGCTTTAAACAGGAGAATACGACTAAACTGAAAAATAAATGTTGACTACATAGTAATTTAGGAAGCAGTTACACACACACACACACACACACACACACACACACACACACAAAAGGAATTTCCAGGATTCTTTTTTTCACTTTAAAATGTTGTCACTTTCTATATATATCTTTTTTTTTCTATGATTGTATGGAAGATCATATGTCTGATGTCATGTTATCCGATTATTCTCTAAAAGCAGACCAATTTTATACAACTATGTACAAGTCTAAAGATATGTCATTTGAACAAACTGGTGTGTGTGTGTGTGTGTGTGTGTGTGTGTGTGTGTGTGGCGCGCGCGAGTGTGTGTTTGCAGTATGGAATCTCTACAATGAATTTGGTGAGCTGGTGGAGGGCAGGTGGGAAGGGAGGCGGGAGTAGCACACACACACACACACACACACACACACACACACACACACACACACACACGCGCGCACGCACACATACACACACATGCACACACACTATGCATGCACTGCACACACATGTAAACCACTCACTTCACATGTGCAACCACTTCTGCTAGGCATGAAAAATGCCATACTTTCAGATCTTGCACAACAGCGTAGCCTGGCACTGAATTGAAAGTCCATGTTATTTCAGAGGTGTTCACTAACTGGCAACTTGCCTATTATAAGAAACTGCAGCCTCAGTTTCTCCCCCTTGTCTGTTCTCCTTGATCAGTCTCCTTCACAAGTTCACCCACCTTAACTCTATGTGAGGTCAAGTGAATTCTTACCAAGATTGTATTCTACTTACCATAGTATGTCTTAAGTATTACAAAACATCATGAATCATTTATCATTAGATTTGTAAACAACATAATTTTCCTGACCATTTGTTTAAAAACACTCTTATCTGTACATATGTCATCAGCCGTAAGTAGCATTTCTCCAAGAAGGAAGTTCTTTTTGTGGTGCAGGTCCCACATAAAATTCTTGGGATTTTTGCATTCCCAAGCAAATCATTTTACCGCATCCCTAAAAAAATTATTTTTTCCATTTTAAATTTAACAATACAGCTCTGAGTCAGCAGTAAAAAAAAAAAAAAAATCCCTATTTCACTTCTGATGGTGACGAGTTGGATGTGTGGACCCGACTGAATCTCCAGAATTAAAAGTGACGCAGCGACTGGAACAGTGCTCTCAACCAACATGTAACGAGGTAATAGGCCCTACCATTCACAAAAGCAATGCCTAAACACCACAGTTTCATATCCGATCTCCCATGACATCACTCTGTCTTCTTCAACTAACACCAGAAACCAAATGCCCACTCCTTGCTATACCCGCAGTCTGTTTTGGAGCACGGCAATCCCTGGCTTCACACCTCACTCCCAGCCCCAACTCAAGTGTCAAGAGCCGCACATCGATGGTAAATTTACGATGACAATATAACTGTGGAAGAATGTTCGTTTCATAATAAGTTGATTTAACTGTAACAGTGCATAATACCATTTTGTCTGTTTGTTTTCATTATCGGTGTAATTTTAAAACGCCCAATTCATCAATACTGGTATACCATTGAACTGTAAGCTGGGAATTCCTAGTTTGTGTAGACGCAAACTCATTAGCTGACATGTTAAACTGGGACTTCTAAAGTAATCGATCAGTTCTCAAAATCCCGTTCTCGAACGCAGGACCATAAGCCAGGATGCTAAATCCGAAGTTGTCCGTGCTACTAACACGTCGACGGTTTTTCTATTGCTATGCCATGTTTTCACTTTCTGGGCTCATATCTAACTGAAACGTTCATTCAATTAATAATTTATACATACCGCACAGTTCATAGTATGCGAAAGCGAAAAAAAAATATTCGAAAGTAGGCCCACGTCTCTAGCACAGTAGACCTGTCAGCTGTGACACACTGTACGAAAATCAGGTTGGCAGGCTCTGAATACGAAACTAAACATAAACAAATGTTCAAAGTTAACCTTCACCATATATTTAAACCCATTTTCTTGAAATAAAAAATAAATAAATAAATAATATGAAATATAACTATACATTTTTTCCCAATTAAAGTCAAGTTTACAAAGTTTTTGTACAAGCCACTTCAGAACCTGTAATTATGAACACAGCAGCCGCGCTCTCAGGCGCAGCTGTCTTTATGTGTGCGGTGACTCATTTTCCGTGACAGCTCTTCAACAAATAACTGACATACACGTTGATGAAAACAAATAAATGACAATCTTTAGAGTATTAGGTGAACTCAGGTAACTCATATAATAGGTTATATTTCTTTTTAACTGAAATGGCACGCTCATCCAAAAACACACAACACTCTGGACACACTGGCTTTAGCACAAAAAAAAACTAAGAATATGGGCTACTCTATCTTTTTCCGTTGCTATTATAACCTAGGAAGGTTTCAGCAACATACATATCCTGATCCTGATCCTAATTCTGAACACTGTCATGACAGACTCCCATATAAACATACAAACACCCTCTCATGTATGTACATGAATATGCGTGCACACACACACACACACACACACACACAACACAACACAACACACACATGTAAGATTTTAGTTGGACACACTCACACACTGGCACCAGCAAGCATGCGTGTGCATGCACACACACACACACACACACACACACACACACACACACACACCCCTAACAGACTGATCTCACTCTGTGTACATCATCACATCCTGCCTCCGCAACTACGGCTGCCTACAATGCCTGGACCAACAGATGGGTCTGTTCCAGTTTTGCACCTCTGGCGACATGACATCCTGCTTTTTTAATTCCTCATCTGTTTCTTGAAATTCTGCTTTTCTTTTCTTACAGACGTTATCCAGTTCTAATTGGCATTCAAATTTCTCAGCTGTCTTCAACTTTGGCCGTTTAGCTTCATGAATGATACAATTGGTCTCCGAATGTGGCTGCTTTGTGTTCCAATGATCTCCAGCTCAGCATGTTTAGTTTAGTTTCCAACTAAAAACTCACATTCCCTTTTTCATACTTACAGGCAGCCAGTTAAAAAAAAAGAAAAGAAAAAGCACAACAACAAAAAAGAGAGAGGGAGAGAGAGAGGGATTCTGGCATTTAGTATCAAGAACCTGCGCAAATTCCTCGTCTGCAGTGATATATTATATATATATATATATATATATATATATATATATATATATATATATATGTTTTCCCCCACTATTTAATTGTTCAGCGTTATATATCTATATATAACGCTTGAAGGGGGCTTCTCTTCTGAGGACTCTCTGCTGCCACGCTCTCCACGAGTTTCTTTCTACTGATGCATGGGTAAACCATTGACTTCCGGGAATAGGCCGGAGGACGTCCGGGAAAGACCGGAGGACACTGGGAAAGACCAGAACCAAGGGCTTTGTGGGCTGGCTCCCCACTTTGCCTTAAACATGTGGCTACTAAAAATAAAAGGAAAAGATGCTCCCAGGATTCACCGAAAGGGGAGAGAATGATGAATCCATCGGTGCTCAACCAATCATGACTGCAAATCCCAAACGGACTATGAACATGGACCAAATGGAATATCCATGTGTCTGTGGAAAGCGTTTCGCTACCACCCGTGGCATGAAGATCCACAGAACAAAGATGGGATGTGTGAAGACTCATCTGAATGAGCAGCAGCGCACTGCATCAGCAGATAAGACGTCGGAAGACCAAGGCCAGGATTTAAACCACAGTGCCAAGGACATCCACGCTGTTGGTTCGGATGAGGAATTTGCACAGGCCCTCGATGCCAGGCGCCTGAAACTCAACCTGCCATGAGCAAACGAAACTGAAGATTGGGAGAAACTGGATGCAAAAATCGTCCAAAGACTCGATGCACTGATAGGGAAAAGCACCCTGGAACACAAACTAGCCACATATGGGGACATTGTGTATGCCACATGTAGAGACGCCTATGGAGCAAAACTACCCAAAGAGAAAACACCTCCAAAGAAATCCAGACGCCAAGAAAAGATGGACAAGATCAGGGTCCAAAAGAAAAACCTCAAGATGCAAATGAAGACCGCACTGCCAGCTGAAAAACAAGGCCTGGAAAAACTGTGGAAAGACCTGAAAGAAAAACACAGTGCCCTCAGCAAAGCGGAATCTGCGAGGAAGAGGAAGAGCAAAAAGAAGAAGACACAAGAGCGCTTCTTCAGAGACCCCTTCCAGTTTGCCAGAACACTGTTTGAGCAGCCAAAATCTGGGACCCTAAGTGTGGACAAAGGAGTTCTTGAGCAGCATCTGAGGAAAACATACTCTGACCCACAGAGCAAAGCACCACTCGACATTCAAGGTCTGGTGTGGCCAACCAACCCTGAGGAACAGTTCAATGGCAAGCCTCCAACGTTGGCGGAAATCAAGAAGGTGGTCGACAAAGCCAGAGCCAAATCATCACCAGGGCCAAACGGAATACCTTACCAGCTTTACAAGAAATGTCCCAAGGTGCTGGAGTGGCTCCACAGGCTGCTGCGATCGGCTTGGAGAAACCAGAAGATCAGCGGCCAGTGGATGACGGCAGATGGTGTGTACATCCCCAAAGAGCAAAACTCAAGTGACATTAGCCAGTTCAGGCCAATATCACTACTGAACGTCGAAGGGAAAATCTTCTTCTCTGTCATGGCAGCAAGGCTGACCAAGTACCTGATGGAAAACAAGTACTTGGATGTGTCAGTCCAGAAAGGTGGCATCCCAGGCGTGGCGGGCTGTGTAGAACACGCCACAATGATCTGGGACGCAATCCAAAAAGCAAAAACAGAAAAGAGAGACCTGGACGTAGTGTGGCTTGATCTGGCAAACGCATATGGATCTGTGCCCCATGAGATGATACAGTTGGCTCTTGAGATGTACCATGTGCCAAAGAACATCCGCGACATGCTCAAGAAGTACTTCAATGGCTTCTCAATGCGGTTCTCTACCAAGGAGTACACAACAGACTGGATCAACTTGGAAGTGGGTATTGCAATGGGCTGTGCAATTTCCCCAATACTGTTCGTGCTGGCAATGGAACTCATCTTGAAAGCAGCAACAAACAACGCGAGACAAACAGACCTTGGCGATGGATACAAGATGCCTCCTCTCAAGGCCTTCATGGATGACACTACAGTGATTTCATCCAGAGAAGACGAGACACGTCATGTGCTGGAGAGGCTGGACGACATAGTTGCCTCATCCAGAATGAAGTTCAAGCCAAAGAAATCACGAAGTCTCTCACTGAGGAAAGGAAAAGTGGCCGGATCTGTGGTCTTCAGTGTTGCCAACCAGGCCATTCCAACAGTCACAGAAGAACCAGTCAAGAGCCTTGGAAGATGGTATGATGATACGCTGAAAGACACACAAAGAGCAAAAGAAACCAAGCAGATGGCGGAGGAAGGCTTGGAGACCATTGACCAGTGTGGGCTCCCTGGCAAATACAAGGTCTGGTGTCTGCAGTTCATGCTGATACCAAAGCTGCTATGGCCTCTGATGATATACGACATCTGCACCAGCATAGTGGAGGCAATGGAAGCCAAAATCAACAAGTTCACAAGGAAATGGCTTGGTGTCCCACCCTGTCTGACTGACATAGCGCTGTACTGTCGCCAAGCAAAGCTGAAACTACCCCTGAAATCCATCCTGGAGGAATACAAAGCAGGGAAGATCAGACTTCAAAGCATGCTGGAGGACTCAGGAGACAAGGTGGTAGAAGCAATTAAGCCCCAGCTGAAGACAGGCAGAAAATGGAAAGTTCAAGAGGCGATGGATTCTGCAAAAGAAAGTCTCAAGATCAGAGAAATAACAGGACACACACAGACCAACAGACAGGGACTGGGGGTGACCAAAACTGAATGGTGGTCAAAGGCCAAAGGAAAAGCCAAAAGAGACATGATGATTCAGGAGATGAGAAAAGAAGAAGACCAAAAAAGACTCCAAAAAGCAGTCCAGCAGAGCCAGCAAGGGCAATGGACAACGTGGGAGAATGCACTCCAAAGAAGTCTCACTTGGAATGACATTTGGCACATGGCCCCTCTCAGGATCAGCTTCATTCTCAGATCTGCATATGACCTTCTGCCCTCAAATGCAAACCTGGTGAAGTGGGGGAAAACAGACGATCCTGCATGCCCCCTCTGCCATGAAAAACAAACAGTGGAGCATGTCCTAAGCTCATGTAAAGTAGCCCTGGCTCAAGGAAGGTACACATGGAGGCACAACCAAGTGCTCAAAGAAATTGTACAAGTAGTCTGGGCTAGTACCAACACCACAAAAGGGAAAATCAGGACTCCAAAAGCACCCGCAACATTCTTCACGGCAGGAGGCAGCAAATCATGGCCAAGAACAACAGTGCCACTCGAAACATGCAGGCAGAGTCTGCTGGACGGGGCAGATGACTGGGAGTGCACTGCAGACCTCCCAGAATGGAAGAGTCACCCAGAGATCATCAGCAAGAGTGGCATGAGACCAGACATAGTAGTCCACTCTAAGTCAACCAAGCAGCTGATCATGATCGAGCTCACGGTGCCATATGAGAACAGAATGGAGGCAGCTCAAATCTACAAGACTGAAAAGTATGCTGATCTGGCAAACAGCCTGAGGAGAGAAGGCTATCAGGTCAAAGTCCTCACTGCAGAAATTGGAGCTAGGGGGTTTGTAGGAACGTCTGCATACAGCCTCATGAAACAGCTCTCAGTTGCAGGGAAGGAAAAAACCAGAGCCCTGAAAGCAATGGCAGAAGCGGCAGAGAGGTGTTCAAGCTGGATCTGGTCAAGGAGGAACAAAAGTGAACTTCATAAGGCTTAATTTCCCTACAAATATCAGGTGTCCCTGTGGCTCAGTGGTTAAAGCGCGAGTCATTAAGTGGAAAATGAGCATGTCCAGAGGGTCATGGGTTCGAATCCCAGCCATGGCTCGTCCCAAGATGGGAAAAAAAAAGGGGCAGCAGAGGGACATCCGGAGTCATGAACCGGGTGTGGCCCAACCCCCCTAGAGTGTCAGGAGATAAGGGCCGAAACACTTGCTTGAAGGGGGCTTCTCTTCTGAGGACTCTCTGCTGCCACGCTCTCCACGAGTTTCTTTCTACTATATATATATATTGTACCTTTCAAGTCCTAGAATGGATTCTTTCTTTCATTTAATTCCAAATGAGGCAACTGTCAAAAATGTAATTTCTTCATTATCTTCCCTAAGTGACACGCCAGACACAAAGGATTTCCTCGTTCGGAAGTTGTAGAAATCAGGGTTGTGCTGGAGATGTATCCCCGTCTAACAACTGGTTTCTACACTGAGGTCAGTTCCATGGGGCCCTGCCTTTGCTGTAATGGATTTACAACTTGTGTATTTTGGCTGGATCCAAAATTTTGGAAAGATGCTTGTGTGTGTGTGTGTGTGTGTGTGTGTGTGTGTGTGTGTGTGTGCGTGTGTATGTGTGTGTGTGTGTATATGTACATGCTTGCGTGTATGTATGTGTGTGTGCTGAGTTTTAGTTTCACTCTGATGGCAGCAAATTAATGAAACAATTTACATTTACACACATTTGTGTAGGACTCTCTCACACACACACACACACACACACACACACACACACAAGCAAGCAAGCATGCACTCATGTATGTGCACGCACCGCACACACACACACATGCACACTATTTCATGATTCTCTTTATTTTCACTGGGGTGAAAATTAAATTTCAGTGTATTCATCTAAGCAAATATACATTCCATTCTGATGTCTACAGAAATATTCTTGAAATATTTGCAATACAAGTCAGATATAAACAGGGTGTAAAACCTGTGCCTACTCTATGCAGAGCATGGCTTTATATATATATATATATATATATATATAATATATAAATTCATGAAAGAAAGTAGCATGACCATTAAAACAGAATGAAATATTAAGCACACAGATATATATGAAAGTAAACAATCGTAAGTAATTATTTGCACACAGAAAGGGTTTTGTAAAGTGAGGCAGGAACAAAAAGTTGCTTAAATTGATAATACAAACTTTCAATTGAAAGTGTTTAAAGTATTCTGGATGAAAACCAAAGTAAAAAGGTTGTGTGTGTGTGTATGTGTGTGGGGAGAGAGAGAGAGAGAGGGGGGGGGGGGCAGAGAGAGAGAGAGAGAGAGAGAGAGAATCCATACTATGATTTGTTCAGTAGACCACAGCTTGCAAGTTTGTAACATTTGCTATTGTAGACCATAACTTGCAATGTTGTCACGATTGCTGTAGTACACCATAACTTGCAATTTTGTCAGATCTGGGCCGTTTTCTGAGAAATTAACATACTGAAATGTGATGTCTTTCCTTTACTGGCTTCAGTTTCATCATCTCACACACACACACACACACACACACACACACACACTAACCACATCAAGCTAGAAATAGTAACAAGAGAGAAAACAAAGACTTTCGTGGACAAAAGGCAGAAAAACAGTGGTCGTTAGAATTACACATTGTAAACTAATCACATTTCACTTGCAAACAGACTTTAATCCCCCAAAGCATAAGCTAAAAACAAAACAAGTTTGTCAAAAAAAAAAGAAGAAAAAAAAACAAACAAAAAAAAACAGTATCCAGTTGAAGGGCATGGGGTGCTTGCAGAAAAAAAAAGGAACCACTTCCCTCCCATCATACACCAAAGTGTAAAAAGATGGCCCCAATTTCGTTTTGAAACTGAATCCACAATCACCCTGGATTCACCGAAAATGACCTCCACTGGCAGTGGCTTTCATTACACTGCATGAAAGAGAAAAATGTAGCTATAAAAAAACTGAATAAATGCATGCATATAAGGTGCATTGCACAGGATCAGAAATTGGAAAAAGGAATGAAATGTGTAAATGCGTGCACATGCAGATGGAAACTGGTGGTAATAAATGAATTACAATTGTCACACTTTGGTGAAAAAATCAAATGTGTAAGGAATTTGTGTGGTATTATGGATATGATGCCAGCCAGACACAAATACATTTGAATATACTTTCATTTTTGTTCTTTTGTGTGGAGATGATGTAATTTTGAGTGTGTGTGTGTGTGTGGTGTGTGTGTGTGTGTGTGTGTGTGTGTGTGTGTGTGTGTGGTGCGGCGGCATGTTGCATGAGGGGCGAGCATACAGTGGGAGTGTGGGTGGGGGGGGGTGTGTGGCGCAGTCAGGTGGGAGGGGGGGGGGGGGGGGGGGGGGAGACAGAGAGAGAGAGAGAGAGAGGGAACGGTGTGGGTGTGTATGTGAGGGTGTTGTATGCAAATGCATGCAACGGATGAGGAAAAAGAGACCTTGATTGCCTGCATGTGAGTACAATAATGGAAAATTGTCTTGAAGAAGGCTGCATAATAGTCAGCTATTGTCTTGAAGAAGACTGCATAATAGTCAGCTATACAGAAAACCTGTTTATGAAAGAGAGAATTCTGTCCTGCCAAAGCAGCGCTTAAGTTACAAGTGCCCACTGTAACAAAAATCAGTTTCATCACACTGATATTGCCACCGCCACTGACTTCATCTTCACTGCATCCGTAGTGTCTGTACTGGGAATGGGCGGATGTAACGAGTTTTGCTGGCAACATTTCAATAGCACTTTTACACACACACACACACACACCACACACACACACACACCAGCCCTGATGTGGCCCCTTGCGGTCGGCTGGGCTATAAGCAACATTATCTTATCTTATCTTACACACACACACACACACACACACACACACACACACACACACACACATTGAAATACATCCATGTCAGCACTTGCACACTTAGACACACACACACACACACACACACACACACACACACACACACACACACACACACACACATACATCAGCAAACATACATTACAAGCACACAAAGTGTTTTTTCAGATTTTTTTTTTCACATCATAGCAGAATTAAGCATAGATACAACTGAAAAGTCTGTATAAAACATTCAGATAGTCCTCCCCATTCTAATACACTGATTTTGCACACGCATCTCCAGTTTCAACTTCTCACTGTCCTCACTATCACCATGCAGTGATTCATCAATCAAGCGATACTCCAGTTTTGCCCCGAATGTGACCAGTTCAGAAAACAAGCCCCTCAACTGACAGACAACTTGTGCATAGTGTGGCAGACAACATACACTCTTATTGTTCACAATCCTCCTGACACTTGGGGACAATTCAATCTGAAATAGTATTATTTTCATCATTATTAAAGTTATTTTTACTACTGCTACTATCATAATTATCATCATTACGATTGTTATAATTATTATAGTCCAGCTGACCACACAGATACTTTTTAGGTCTGTCATTGCTCAGGGAAAAGGCCTGTATTGAAAAAAAAAAATCCAAAACAAAAACAAAACTGAACAAACAACTATTTGCATACATTTATCAAATTCATTGCATGATAACTAATCTGTCTATATCCTTTAGATTGAAAACACCTGGCCGTGCAAGCAGACCATACAGTCCTCTCAAATTTGTGACTCCCAGTTTACAAAAAAATTTTCAAAAGTAAGAAAATTAATTTAAAAAAAACATTTGAATACAACAAACGCATAAAAAGGCCATGCAGGTAAACAGACAGTACAGAACAGTCAGCGAGAGTCCATACTGGATGGTGTATACAGCTTCACTACCTAGTCACAAGTTACATTTAAAAACAAAATAAAACAACAACAAAAAAAAAAGAAAAAAAAATACTGACGTGTTGTAAATCCTACAACAGAAAAGTGTGTAAAGATTTTATTGAAGAAAGGCAGGTGAGTGGGTTACAATCATAGCAAGACAGTGGAGACAGTAAACAACACAAAGACAGACAGAACCAAATTAAGTAGATGAAAAGAGGAAATTACTGTCACGTAATTTCCAGAGGACGGTTATACAATTCATCCTGAAAAAGTGTTCGGCAATAAAATGACATTTGCAAGACCCCGAAACAGAGAGTTCAGCTGCACATCAGACACCGAAGAAACAATTGCTTTGTTCATTAACTACATATCCAAACTTCTACAGGCTAATACAACAGGGCAGTGCTTGGGAAGACAGATAAACACAGGCAGTGATGCTGAAACTAGAAGGGCCCCTTATATGAACAACAGATAAAACTGGGTCGACAGGGTGGGTAAAAGCAAACTCCTCATAACTGATAACACTTGCAACTGAGAGCATCAGCATCCAGCTAACATATCATATACAGATTAAAATAAACAAATGAATGAGACTTAAAAAGTCAACAAAGGTGCAATGAAATTATCAAAAATTAAAAAAAAAACCCAGAGAGAAGCAATAAAAAAGGCCTACATAACAAAAGGCATTCCAAAAGGTGCAGTGCAGAGCAGTCTAAATCCAATATGTATCAAACTGAAAAAAAAAAGGCTGAGGTGTGTGGGTGTGTGGGTGAGAGTAGGTGGGAGAGGAGTGTATACAAATCACACCTGGGCACACAATCAGTCATCTGTAGGCCAACTGTGCAATGTACAGCTGAAAATTGTCTTACAGCCAGTTTTCTGACCTGTGTGAAAGATTTTCTGCTATTTTTGTCCTCTTTTTTTTGTGCGTAAAGACCTGTATCACACTCACAGCACTGGTAGTAAAGATGTAGAATAATTCCTCTCAAACTTTTCTTTTCTTTTCTTTTTTTTTCAATAACAGTACCTCTGACGACACCAAACATTAGTACAGAAATAAACCCAGATACTTTGTACCATCTGACACACCAAACATTAGTACAGAAATAAACCCAGATACTTTGTACCAATCACCAAAACATTGAAGTCAGCGAGAAAATGTCCATTAGTAGCAATACAACATACAGACTTGCATGGTGTGCAAGATTTGTAATATAAAAAAAGGTGGTACAAAAGAGGAGGATGGAGGCCCCATAACAAAAAAAAAAGAAAGAAAAAAGGGAAAAGGAAAAAAAAAAAGGAAAATATGGGAAGTCTGAGGACAAAAAAAAAAGGAAATAAAAGTCTGTAACTCTGTGGTAGTAAATCATGGATTACATATGGTTTACCAGATATAATACTGTAATGATCAACTTCCTCCACTGAAGCTTTACCTAACTGCATGATTCAAAGATCCTGTTCCATTTCCTTACCATTCTCAGTCTTTTTTTGTGAGTACTAAGAGTGCCATCTGTTAACATATCCCTGGAAAAGGAATCTGATCCATTTTGACTACTTACCAGCTGGCTTACACCATAGGTCATATCATGACTAGCCCCACAATGCAATGTATTAGTAGCGGTTAGAAGCTGAGAATTCAGATGCTTTAACAACAATCCATGATCATATTTCCAAAAAAAAAGAAAAAAGAAAAAAAAAAGTACAGAAAAAAAAAAAAAAAAAATGTTGTTGTGGAAAAGATACAAGGATTAAAACTATCTACACAATTCACAACATGATAACCAAAGTGCTGATCTCTAGTTTTTTTAGTATTGTCATTGTTAACTGCATACAAAACCCTTGTTCGACCGATTGTTGAGTATGCGTCATGCGTTTGGGACCCCCACACCAGCAACAAGAGCCAGAAGATCGAACAGATCCAGCGTAGAGCAGCCAGATGGGTCATACACAGCCACAGACACACAACCAGTGTAGATGAAATCCTACGCTCTCTGAAGTGGCCTACATTAGAGAAACGAAGACAAAATGCCAGACTGGAAATGATGTACAAATTCCACCACAATCTTGTTGACATCAACTCCAAGTGCCTGCCCAGGAAATCCCAGACCAGAAGAAGTTTAAGAAAAAACAACAACTGCAGCTATGACATCCCACAATGCAGGACAGACTACTGACAAATGTCCTTCTTCCCAAGAACAATCCCAGAGTGGAACAAATTACCAGAGGTTGTGGTGACGGCGGAGACCCTGGACCGCTTCAGGTTCAGACTCACCTCTCACCAATAACACCAACGACAACATCCCAACCCCCCCCCCCCCCCCCCCCCCCCCCCCCCCCCCCCCTCCCCTACACCCCCACCCTTTTTTCCCCCCACTTCCTCCTCATCTCCACTCCCTCCTCCCCACCCACCCCTTAAGCTGAAATCAAAATTATATCTGACAAACACAGCGCAAATCTTCGCAAACCCCTAAGTATACGACAGAGTCATCAGCATAATGATGCTGGTCGTGAACAGGAGAAGAAGAAACCAAACCAAAAACATGCACAGCCTTTGCAAAGTCAAAAAGTTGCTTATGGAAGGCCGCAGAACAGAGTCATCACTGAATCAGTAGTAAATGTCAATAACTATGTCAAATAAATCACACAGTAAAGACCTCACTGTAACGAGAGGAATGAGAATTGAAAAGAGAAAGAGAGATGAACAGGATGGATTGAGGGCACATGTGCATAGGAAGGAGGGAAGGGGAGGAGTCCAAAGAAGTATTTGGGGAGGGGGGGGGGGGGGTTGAAATAAATGACAGTTTCCCATATTTCAAAACCCCCCAAAGCTCTGCTTACATACAAATGTTGCTACAATATTCACAACCATAATGCAATACAGCAAATAAATCACTACAGCTCACTCAAAATACTCTTGGTCACAATCAAGTGGAAATCATACGCTCTGTTGTAAAAAAGCCAAAGCAGTTGTATACTACTGAAATTCATAAGTTTGTTAAGAACATTGCTTTTCTATTCTGAAATGATTATAGCTCTCTTCCTGGGTGAATCATCACAGCATGCAATATGAAATGTAATCCATCCTCATGAAACTGACAAAATCAGGTCAGTAACACTAACAACAATATACTGTTACTTTCTGAGAACATCAATCCATCTTTAAATCACCAATTAATGTGTAAGAAAAAAAGACAAGTCTGTGTTGATAAACTAAGTATATAAATCAGATCTTTAAAAATAAAAAATAAGATACCACAAAATGTGTGGTAGTTTAAAAGAAAAAAACATCATTAATGAAGCACCTTTCATTTCACATTACTTTGTAAGAGACAGAGTAATATAAAACATATTTACAATTCTCTCTCTTGCTCTGTGTGTGTGTGTGTGTGTGTGTGTGTGTGTGTGTGTGTGTGTGTGTGTGTGTGTGTGTGTGTGTGCATGCGTGCATGCATGCCTGCATGCAAGCGTGTGTGTGTGTGTGTGTGTGTGTATGTGTGAGTGAGTTTGCATGCATGTGTGTGCATGTGCGTGTGTGCACAAAAGCAATATAAAGAACCTCTCTACTGTGCACATTCTTTTTCTTACATCTAAAACTGGCTTCATCAGACAAAGAACAACTTAACCATTTTCCATGCCCTGAGAGCATCATTCCAATCCAGCAACATTCATACTTTCAAAACAGTTAAACAACATGATAACAAACAAGCAAACAAACAAAGAAAAAAGACAAAATTTGTGCAAGCAATACACCCATTCCTATCCTGACATTTGCGGTGGATTCTTTTATGCATGCTTAAATGCATGCTTCAGAGAAGACTGTCTGATACCTAATTAAAAAACAAACAAAAAAGATGAAAACAACAGAAGAAAATAAGGGGAAAAATCAAATTACAGAGAAAAACGGGGGAGCATTCTCTCTGTTCTAAGATCAGGAAGGATGGATGGATAAAGAAGTGAATACTGAGCTGAGCTGAGCTGTGATCTCAACTGCTGGATTAAACTCAATCAAGTCACAGTAAAAAGGGGCTGTAATTCTTCCTCAAGTCAAGCTGTCTTTGCCTATTTAAAATGGAAAAAAAAAATCAACAACTGTATGCATAGATATGAAATAAACATCAGCGGATAGAAAAAAGAAACAAGGATTAAACTTAATCTGGTCTGATGTCGCAGAGTATTTAGTTTACTTGAAATATTATTTGAAAACAGTATATATGTGTAATAAAAATACATCCACCATGCTCTCTACAGCAAGTGAACATGTTGTAATACCATTTCTGACATGACTTGGCTGAGTTAACAATAATAATACTAATATAACCATCTGAGGACATTTTTAGAATGCTTTCCCAAATATCAAAGTGCTTTATAATAATAAAACACATACATGTATGCAGCATCTCTTTTTTCCACTCACACACGCACATTTGGGGACAATGGTGCAGCAAAAAGAGTCACATGTCTTGACCCATATCTCCCTGTACTGAAGTCTGGAATGAGAAAGATCCCATATCTCCCTGTACTGAAGTCTGGAATGAGGAAGATCCCATATCTCCCTGTACTGAAGTCTGGAATGAGAAAGATCCCATATCTCCCTATACTGAAGTCTGGAATGAGAAAGATCCCAGTATCTCCCTGTACTGAAGTCTGGAATGAGAAAGATCCCAATATCTCACTGTACTGAAGTCTGGAATGAGAAAGATCCCAATATCTCACTGTACTGAAGTCTGGAATGAGAAAGATCCCAATATCTCACTGTACTGAAGTCTGGAATGAGAAAGATCCCATTTCTCCCTCTACTGAAGTCTGGAATGAGAAAGATCCTGTCCCAGCAAAAGAATGGAGAGACCTTGATGGAATGTGCATGTCCTATGAAATCTATCAAACTCCTGGTAAAATGAAATCACACACAAACTCTCCAACACATGGATGTTCTCTGAATCTAACACAGACCCCATGTTCAATGAAGTCAAACACAACCTCTCCAACATATGAATGTCCTCTGAAATCTATCAGACCCCATGTAAAATGGCAGTAAAACACAAACTCTCCAACACATGCATGTGCTCTGAAATCTATCATATATTCCAAATAAAATGAATTCAAACACAAACTCTCCATCACAATTCATCAGGTTCCATGTAAAATGAAATCAAACACAAACTCTCCAACACATGCTATCAGTCTCTCAGTTTATCTTGCCTGAAGATGACCTATGAGGTTGAAACGCATCATGTTTTGTCTTGTGATTCGTTTGTTCATGTTTGGTGGATACAGTCCTTAAATTTTTTTTGGTAAAGAACAATATTTCAGGCTCCATGTAAACTGAAATCAAACACAAAAAGTTTCCAACACAATCTATCAGGCTCCAAATAAAATTAAATTAAACACAAACTCTCCAGCACATGCATTAACTTTCCCCCCACGGACTACCCACATAGGGACAGCAGCATGAAGCTCCATTTGCTACATGACACTCGGCACTGAAGGCAGTGTGAGTGCACAGCAGTGCACAAACCCCCTTTTTGTACTCCCAGTTCTTATAGAACAGCTAGTACTTTACAATAGGCACAAAGAAATGCTGTCTGTGTGTCTGTCTGTCTGTCTGTGGTCAAAATGTGTTCCACTCACTCCAGACAAAACTTCTGGGCCGATCTTTCCTAAAATTTGTATGTTCATTACAGGTCACGGATGATGCCCGATGTTTTATTTTACCAGAATAGCCATTACTAGCGGCTATAACAGCCCTAAACGGTTTTTCTTCTTTATGGAATATCTCAGCTGATCTTTTGGAGGGGATGACATTCAGTAAGGATGGCGCGTTAGAAAATTACATTTTAAGTGACGTCCAATACATTATGACGTATGTTTGACTGTGACGTTTTTCAGCTCCCCCCAACGCGTATTCAAGATAAACTGGGAGTATGTTTATATGCTATGCATCTTGTTATCTTTTTGTTTGTTTGCTGTTGTTTTTTCAACACTAGAGCCTAACTGTAAGTGTCACTAAATCTGTTCAAAATGCTGATTAACAAACTAGAAAGTCCAACTCTGAATTAAAAAAAAAAAACAACTTCAAATCATGAAATGTAAGCAATGGTTGTAAAATCATAAACATCGCACATACATACACACGGAAAAATAAGCTCCACTAGGGAAAGAGTTAACGTGTGCCTGGGCACGTGCATACAAACACATGTATACATAAAAGTGCATGCAAACAGCAATAAATTAATGTAATAAAAATCACTAAACTGACATCAATTCAATAAAGAATAGTTTCTGGCATTGGAGAGAGAGAGAGAGAGAGAGAGAGAGAGAGAGAGAGAGAGAGAGTGCAATGAAAAATGAATGAAATTTGACCTGTCAGCCACCAGCCTTTGAAGTGTTCAAGTAACAAATAGACATGTATGTATGCACACAAAATGTGCTCATAACTGCACAGAGATTCTTGTAAGAAGCCCAGAAATCATAAAATTGTAAAAATAGAAGGGTCTGAGAGAGAGAGAGAGAGAGAGAGAGAGAGGAGAGAGAGAGAGAGAGAGAGAGAAGAGAGACAGACAGACAGAGGGAGGGAGGGAGGGAAAGAGAGAGAGATGTGACACATCCTGTAATATTAACAGTGATATATAATAACTGTTAAAAGATAGAGATTCAGCCACTGAATGAAAAGAACTTTCACGAAACACCTTATTAGTGCATTCACTGGTCTGTGATTTGTGGAGTATAGTAACGCAGCAGACAGATGTATCTCTGTTCTTAGAAGACAGAAATGACAATTTATGTTGTATACATCAATGAAATGAACATCAGTTTAAGACAAGACAAAAAAAAAGACTGTGTGTTGGACAAAACACAAAGTCTATCTGCAACAAAAGTTATATAGGCCTGCACATTCTGCTCACAGAACAAACCTCTCCAACAAAAACAAAACAAAAGCACACTTCTATGCTTGCTTTCAACTGTGACAGAGAATGGCATTTTGACGACAGCAGAAAATCACTGTGACTGAAGAGTTCAGTTAAATGCTTTGTGAAGCAGTATGAATGTGACCTGAAGCAACATTGAAGTAAAAAACGGCAGGTGTGGAGGATACAATGTGAGTACAGTTTTCCCCCGAACAGCTGAAATGCTGAAATTTGGGTCAACACCAGTACAGTATTTGGTCCAAACACCACGATCTTGCTAACCTGGAATTCCACCTAACCCTCAAAAAACCAAACCAAACCAAAACAAAAAAACCACCAAGCAAAGCATATCAGTCCCCTCAGTCTCAAGGAGGTGGAGGAAGAGGTCACCCACTACAGGAGCATGTGCATGAAGTTGTCTTCAGAGACGTGAAAAGCCAATATATATGAACATCTGTATCATAGAATTTGCGTGGAATGGTTTTCTGCCAATGCCTTACTATATGATCACTTCAGATGAGAAAAGCAGTGAGACAATAACTGAGACAGAAACAAGTTAGGAATGAACAGTTCACCAGCCATAAAGAAAAAAAAAAAAAACAGTTCCACCACCACCCCCTCCCTCTCCTCTTGCCACACACATATGCTGTAAGGCAAAGCAACACAAGTCAACATGTTTACCTACATGCATGTCGTGTTGGACTTTTCTTGAAATTGTGTTTCTATCCAATCCTAAAGTAGGAACAACACATTTATTTCTGTCAATGCTGAAAAAAAAAATTATACACCCAAATCTTTCAAATTACATTCTATGAGTATACACCAAGTACGGGATGAAAAAAAAAGAAAAGAAAAGAAACTATACTATTTTCCTATAACTCTGGTCAAATTTTGATATATTGTACAATACATGCCATGAACTTGCAGGCATATGCATTACTGACCACAACTTGATTTATGCACCAGAGATCACATCACAAAAAACAAACAAACAAAAAATCCCAGATCACTTTGGCATGGAACAATGGCTGACTGGTGACAATCACACACAGAATACTGTAAATCATCAGAACGCTTAATGCCCCATCCAGGATTTACTGCATCACTGACTGAGTTCATCAAAGACCTGAAACACCACTGCTACACTTTCAGCTACTGTACTTACTGGTTTCCATTTCAGGTTGATCAACGTAAAGGCGAAAGAACTGTCAAAACCCAAAACCTCCATATGAAGAAGAACATACTAACAAAACAACTGTCAACATCCAAAACCTTCTCACAATGAAGAACATACTAACAAAACAACTGTCAAAATCCAAAACCTCACAGCAGACCGCAACAGCTGGAAAAGCACTCATACTCTCAAGAGACAGCTGCAATTGGCGAAGTCAAACTGACAGCGGCTGCAGCAGAAACGCAAGCCCGCAGAAAGAGGATGACAGCCAACAAACCAATGTCAACATACAGATGTGACCGCAGCAACACTCTCGATTCGGTCTGTACAGCCACAGGTGGCGCTGCTCAGGCTGAGCAGACAGCCCGGACAGATGGCTAAAACTTAGGTCATATTTACTGGCTGAGCAGACAGCCCAGACAGATGGCTAAAACTTAGGTCATATTTACTCTATCCATGGTCAGCTATGACCAACGGAGGCCTACTGACTGACTCACTGATTTCCATTTCATGTTGATCAACGTAAGGCAAAAGAACAAAAATCCAAAACCTTAACACGAGGAAGAACATACTTACAAATATACTGATTTCCATATCACACTTACACAATTCAATCACAGAGACGTTCTGGATTTCTAACAATATCAGCAGCTTGGTATTAACTGAGTCCCAAGAAATTTGACATACGTGTATACAACCTCTTTTGCGCACTATACACACTATCTAAGGCTTGAAGCACACTGTCTACTGACAAATCATATATACTGGATGGTCTGTGGATAAGGTTTGTCCAGCTCCATTTCATCTAACTTGTGGAAAGCAGTCAAATAAGAAATAAAAATGTCAAATTGATGGCATTGTGGGCAACCTCTAAATTTGGCTGCTCACTCACAAAGCTTAGCATTGGCCAATCGCATATTTTTTGTTGTACATATGCAAGCTCCCATGCAAGGGACACTACACAGGCCATTAGCTCGACCTTTTAATTATGCACAGTTCTTTTCCCTAGTTCAAACACTGGATCTTAGAAATGTTAAGAACTATATCCACCAAACATGAACAAACAAATTACAAGACAAAACATGACGCGTTTTGACCTCTTAGGTCTTCTTCAGGCAAGATAACCAACACTCAGCACCAAATCTGATGAGAGAAGTGATTGCTCGTTCTTCATTTTCTTTGTCCTGAGTGTTGTTTATCTTGCCTGAAGGAAACCTATAAGGTTAAAATGCGTTGTGCTTTGTCTTGTAATTTGTTTGTTCATGTTTGGTGGATAGAGTACTTCAAATTTTTAAGATTTATTTAGATTTCCGCCTGCAGTTGCCTCACTTTGCAAAAACTGGAATTTCTCTCTGATTGCCTTGTTTCTGAGACAGGCCCAAGGTTGCTCTTTCCCTGAATAAGACATTGGAATGATGGCAGTTCTCATTTTGAGAAGTGAGCGAACTTGTGGTGGGTAAATGACTTGTTACAGAACATTACTTTGACGGAAAAAAATATCTCATCTTTCCTGCGAAAACTGCTGATGGACTCCAAAGATATCATAAAGTATGCCAAAATGACACAGAGGTCTCCTACCCAGAGGAGAAGACATCCATTAACACATTCTACATGAGGAAATGGAAACAGCAACACCCAAATTCCAACCAGGCTGACTGCTACTACCACCTAGGCAAAGATCAAGTGCTACTCTTCAGACTAAGGACTGGACATAACAGACTGAATGCACACATGTACAAAAAGTACAAGATTGGCGAGTCTGCGATATGCCCATGCAGAGAGGCCGAAATGGACACTGAGCACATACTACAGGACTGTCACCTCCATGCTACTGCCAGGCAGGACACATGGCCAGAGCCAGTGGTTCTGAAAGCCAAGCTCTACCAGCACCTAGTGGACCTTCAGAGAAAAGCCAACTTAGTGCGGGCAACTGGCATCACCTTCCGAGTGTCTGAAAAGAAGAAGATGAAGTATGCATACACACCTCACATCTTTTCCATTTAAGAATCTGGTGACATTTGAAACTTTACAAGAAATCTATCAATAGAACGAATGGAAGGTCTGGTTTTGATTTCAAAGCTCTACATTTTAATTTTAAACCTTTAAATAAAGTTTAGCCTGTATGCCTTGATCATTTTGTTGTACTGAATTTTCAAAACGTGACAGTTGGTGTCTTGTTAATTCATACACCAGTCCAATTTTCTCAGCCAATACAGTAAAATCAGGCATTTACAAAGGCTATACATTCAAACATTTTCCAAACCACACTCTGTGTTCATGTGCGTTTGTGTATACATATGTGTGTGCCGTGCGCATGCATAAAAATGCATGCATGTAAGTGTGTCTTCATGTGTATGTGTATGTGTGTGTGTGTGTGTGTGTGTGTGTGTGTGTGTGTATGTGTGCGTGTGCGTGTGCATGTGTGTGTGTGTGCATGTGTGTGTGTGTGTGTGTGCGTGCATGTGTGCGCGCATGAGTGATGGAATTAGCTATGTAATTAAAACATCACTGTCATCTGCCAGGGTGTATTTGACATCAAAACTACCACTCCTACCGAGATGCCATAAGAATTTTGTTCATAGCCAAGGTTTTGAGATTTGCATCATCTGATTATTTACTCTGAATCGGAACCAACTGATATTGACATTTTCTTCACATTCATATGAAATGAACGTGTGTGTGTGTGTGTGTGTGTGTGTGTGTGTGTGTGTGTGTGTGTGTGTGTATGTAATCTGTGATACTTTGGCTTGTTACATTCAATTGTCCACAATTAGAACTTTGCTCTCAATAAAAACTGAGGCCAATATGAATTCTTTCTTTTTAGTGGGACTGTTAATAAACTGTAATGCATTAATCTGTATGTTTAAAAACAATATAGTAATACTCTTGCATAAATATCATCAGGTCCGTTCAACAAGTTGGATTTTCCCAAGCACATGCTTTACAGTCCAGCTAACCATAAGGGCCTCATGAGCCATGAGGCTGATTATTCATTAACTGTAATTTTCAGTCTGTCATATCTTCACAAATCATACAGTTATGATCTGGGCATGGATTGACTTGTCGCTGGTTTTCATTTTGAACTGAAGCAAGAGAACAAGCATCTGGATCGATCAAGAGTTCCTGGTAGCTGGCAGTTTCTGATTGCTCTTCATAGCATCAAAGCTTGAGAGAGAGAGAGAGAGAGAGAGAGAGAGACAGAGAGAGAATGTGTGTGTGTGTGTGTGTATGTGTGTATGAGTGCTTGTGAGTGTGTGAGTGTGTGTGTGTGTGTGTGTGTGTGTGTGTGTGTGTGTGTGTGTGTGTGTGTGTGCGTGTGCGCGCGCGTGCCTGCGTGCGTGCATGCGTGCGTACGTGGTGTGTGCATGTGTGTGTGTGTGCGCGTGTGTGCATGTGTGTGTGTGTTGTGTAGCCATTCATTTATAATTCATTCTTGCATACCAGTTGGAAAGATTGTGGGACAGCCAAGAAACAATAAAATATGTAGGAAAGCTGAAAATCACATTCTGCTTACCTGCTAGTCCAGAAACCTAAACAAAAAGCTTCAAACCATGGCATGTCAAATTATAAATCAGTTGTAAAATAAAAATATACAAGAGACTGAACACAAACAGGCCAGTTCTACAACGAACTTCATGACTCACAAACTGACTTTCTTGCAAATCTTTAGAAGATGTTGCAAAAATCACAACACAGTGAATGGAAAATCAACTGAAAAGACAATAAAAATTCTTTGAAAAAAAAAGAGAAAAAAAGAAAAAAGAATGAAGAAGCTCTTAAGAAAAGCTATCAAATGTCCACAAACAAAGAGAACTGAGAGTTCAGCATAAATTCTTATTTCTCTATTCTGTCTCCAAGTCTTATATCGTTCTGGCAAGAAAATCCGTCAGATGTTCCACAGACAAGATACCACTTTTCACTGGATCCAATGAGAATGTATTTGTTCCAAAATAAGCATGTGTAATGTTCTTGTTTGTTGTTGTTTCGCTTCTCAGTTTTTCTTTTCATTTCCAGTGAGAAAAGGTGAATTTTTTCTACAAAGAATTTTTTAAGAAAAGGGCAGAAAATGTTTTTTTCCCCTCCAACAGAGATCCAAGATGAATAAAAGACATCTCCCCCATCTGAAAGCCACCAAAGTAAAAAGCAGATTCCTGCTGAAAAGCAGAGAGCTGTCATTCCTCAAACTATACCAGAATTCAAATGAAGGACTTGCACATCAATTACATAAAAGATGATTAAAAAATCCAACAGCACCCAGATCTGTGTATGAGACATTCACATATAAGCATGGACAAATTCATAAATCATACAAAGCCAGTAACACACCATAATCCATGCATTTTTGTGATGGAATGTATAATAAACATGTGTAACAGTGTTAAAAATGGCACCGAAACATGAAATCTGGAGGAGTGAGAGACGGATATTGTTCTGTTAAAATGGAATGTGAATTATTATTAATAAAAGGGGGGGGGGGGGGGGGGGGGGGATTTGAACTTGGTCAACTTTCACAGAGCAACAAAAAACAAACAGGTAGGTTGTCTGTATTAGCATGAGTAAGTCAGAGTGAGAGAGAGCGAAAGAGAGGGGGGGGATGGGGGGGGGTGGGGGTGGGGTACAGATGATGTAGAAAGGAACTGGAAAACCATCTCTATGAAACTGTGTACATAGATCAGTGCTTTAACAGTGTAAGATGCCAGTAAAATGTGTATTGGCTGCATCATGTGTCTGGGCAATTCTATTTCTGGTGGTGAACCACAACACAAATTCATGCTACTGCAGTATCTTTTGCAGTATATGTAATCTGACTCTGCTTAATCAGAACTTGATCAAGCATAGTGTCTCTGTGAAGTAGTATGCAAAAGATAATGGAAAAAAATCACAAGAGTCCTTTAAAGTACACACAAATGTAGGGGAGTCCTCAACAATCTTTAAGGAATGTGACCAGGAGAAGAAATCTTTCATTCTGGTGTTACAGAATTACCCACAGACACTGTAGTCCAGACCAGGATGTGAATGGCAGTGAGGTCAAGGGAAATAAACATGGCACTGACTGAGAACTGAATTTCATCATTTTGCATGTAAACAAGTTAGGTTGATGTTACATATATTGTCCCTCTGACTACCAAGTCTACATCATGGCTCAAAGCAAATGAAATTGCAGTGCCAACAATTAAAAAGAAAAAAAAAAATCACCACATAGGCACTGATAGACAGGTGCGTTACTTTGTTACTTTTTATGGGTCCGTTTCTTTGTTCGTCTGAATTCATAACTGACGCATTTTACTCTCAAGCTCATGAACACGGACAGGTTTTTCAGAGTCGACATACCCTGCTGCTTCTGACACCAGGAGGAAGACTGCAAACAGATGCTGAGAAAGCATCAACTCTCTGACGGCTGATACTGCAAAACAAAGACAGTTCAGATCTGTGTGAGAGGTGCAGCTCCGCATGCTACAATTCATCATGCAACAGTTTTAATCCTTTCTTTTTTCTTTTGGTAATTTCAACAATAAGCACAAACATTACAGCCATTTCTTCAGTCCTTTGACTTTACACCTGGACAACTGCCAGTCCTATTTCTGAACATGTGGCCAAACACTGAAGCAATGCATGGACCATTAATTGACACAAGCTTCACTGAAGCCAATCCAGCAGTTTAGGAGAGAAATCAATGTCTACAGAATTGGATTCATATGTGATGCTGCTTCTTCAGAATCATTTTACATCCAACAAAATGTTGCTTGTTGCCTTGCTGACCACAGACGCCTTGTCAGGGTGGCGAACAAAACAATGGTAAAGGTCAAGCAGAAATGAAAATCTCTGAAACTCAAAACCTTGTTTTTTGTTTTAAAAAAATGTGCGCAAAGCCAGATTTGATTTAGTGAGAAAAAATTTTTAAATACTTAGCTGCTGGGAATGCACGAAGCTTGCAGGGAATATGGCTGCCGAGAAAAGAGGAATGATAAGAGCATGCACATGGCATGAGGCCCCTTCCGGGTTCTTGTCCGTACACACTTAATTGTGTACGAGGCAGGGATAGCAAACCGCTGTTGCTTACTGCATTAGTGAGCCACGGTGTAATATGTGTAATTAAACTTTGTTTTTGGTTTTTAAAAAAATGTGCGCAAAGCCAGATTTGATTTAGTAAGATCTCAAAGAATTCAGAGACGGATACATCCAAGGTATATAGGAAAATTCTGTCCACAGCTCTTTCTAGCAGCTCTGAAACTGACATTGAAACTAGCAGCTGTAGTTTCAGCTTTACACTATATCCTTACCAATATGAAAGAGGAAAAAAAGCATATCAAATTCATCCAACCAAAGCACTAGTGTTCAAATACAACCTCAATATGGAAAAGAAATTATCACACAACTGTGCTCTCAATCAAGATGTAGAGTGAAGGCCACCCATTCGCATATGTGAAACCGAAAGCAAATTTTAGGAGTGTTGTTCCATTTGTTATTTAAACCAACAAATATTCATATTTCACAGAAATGGACATTAAAATGTATAAGGCTGAAAAGAAGTAACAAAGAAAAAGAATAATTCAACAGAGTTGTACAATGGAATAATGTAACGATTGCACTTTAGAACATATCAATAAACACAGAGTTTCTACATAAAATTTGACAGACCAGAAGGTTGAGGCATTCTATCACTATGCTGTACGCAAGTTCCGGAATTATCCTGATCCCATTACTCTATCATCCAACTTGAAGGATACCACCAACAATCCACAAAAGGCATCAGTGTAAAAAAGAGAAGCAACAAAGAAAACACTGAAAACAAAGTTCTACAACCGATGAAAGACAGGGCTAGATATAATGAGGTCAGCAAGAATGACAAACCTCCATACTTTCCCAGCAACAAGACGCAATCAGTTCTGTCAAAAATGCACTAAATTTACTTAAAATCTGTAACAATCCAATCATAAAAAAGTGAAATTTAAAGAAAGCAGATTTTCAGATAACCTGCAAAACAAAACACAAATCCTAAACCAATGTAATTCTGAAGCAAAGCAACAGCTTTTCTCTGTTTGTTTCTAAAGCAGAAATGGTATGAAAGACAATACTATCCTCCCAAAAAAGAAAAAATTTCTTCTAAAAAGGACCAAAAAAAAAAAAAAAAAGTGATGCATGCACTGGAACATTCTTGCTCACTAGAGGCAAAAAGCTGCCAGTCTAAAGCACTCTCCATCAACTGATGTGGTCATGGGCTGGGTAGGCCACCCGCATTACAGCCAGCTTCTGTATGAACTGCCCGTAATACTCCAGACACACAAAAGCATCTTTGTCAAGCTCATAACAGCCCAGATGACCATTGCCGAAGATGTAGATCTTGTTCTCATAGAGAGTGACAGAGCGTAGCAGGTGTCCAAAAGATGGAGGAGTCGGGGTGACCTCTGTCCACTGATTGGTCTCCATGTCATAAACCTCATTCTGCACACAATCCATGAAGCCTCCCACCACTTGGTCCGGATAGGATGTGTAGCCACCAACAGCGAAGAGGCGATTGTTGTGAGCCGTCAGGCTGTGACCTTGGCGAGGGTGGACCATTCCACGCATTGGCTCCCATGCTTCATTGCCCAAGCGCAGCTTGTACGCGGCATTTGTGGGGATGGTTTCATAAGGGTCACCACTAATGCCCCCCGTCACGTAGAGCACCCCCTCGCTGATGGCACTGGCATGGTCATAAGACCCATGGATGAGGTCGGGCAAGGGGATCCAGGCATTGTCCACCACGTCGTAGACCTCAGCCGATGCCAGCGCCTCCTCCTTCTCCCCGTTCTCTCCCACCTGATGGTCCACTCCTCCCACCGCCATGATCTGATTCCCTGAGGCACACACGGAGTGCGACACCCGCGTTTGGATCATGGAGGCCAGCTCAGTCCACTCCCGTGTGCGGGCGTTGTAGCGGAACATCTGATTGTTGCTGCAGACGTTGTTGTCATAGCCCCCCATGGCATAGAGGAAATCCCCCACTGACACCATCATGGCATAGCTCAGATCCACACTCAAACCTTCAGCCTCGATCTCCTCCAAGCAGTTCAGACGACTTTCTGGAACCAAGCTGCGGTAGTTCAGAATCAAGCGACCTTCAGCAAAAGACAACATGACAACGTTGGGTCGAGCCCCACGCGCCATGAATCGCAGTTCCTCTTTCTGACACTGACTGGCAATGTTGATGTTGTAGTGCTTGGCTTCCTCCACAGAATCCTCTATTTCTGGAAACTGGGTCACCATGTGGGGTATGGTTTCCAGGGTCTCTAGGTCGATGATGGGGAAACGGATCAGGCGCAAGAGGGGCAGCAGCAGATCTTTCCGCTCCTCCTCTTTGGTCTTCACCCAGCGGCGGATGAGGAAGAGCAGAAAGTCCTCAGGGGCATCCACATACAGGTCTTCCTTCAGGAACTGCACCAAGAGGTCCGCATCCAGGTTCTCAAAGAAATTCTTCTCCTGTGCAAAAGAATAAGAAATCATGTTTTATGACTTCAGTTTTAGAAACAACCATAAATTAGCTGTAACATTTCTAGAACCTAAAGGAACAAAAGATTGAAGTAAGCAAACAGGAATAAGAATCAACAGTTGCAAAACAAGTAAGTGGTGATCACTAAAAAAAAAGAAATCCCTCATCTGTCAAATTAATCATTCAGACATTCTGATTTAGGCCTGCATACCATACAGACCAGTTTCTGTATATTGTAATAAATCACTTTTATATTCCTAATTCCTTTCATTTAAAAAAAACCTTCCTCCTCCAAATGTAGAAATAAACAGTTACATTTTTTTTTTTTTTTTAAGGGAAAAAAAACCCTTGCTCTGCGTGTCACATCTGTAAACAAAGGACTTACAAAAAAGACCAAACAAACACAAAAATAAAAATACTACCGCTGCCAGTAAATGTTCAGCCGTTTTCCAAGCTGTTTGAGCTGCAGAGAAAACTGATCCAACAATTTGTGAGCGAGTCTTACACATGACACACAGTAATGAGTATGTGTACACATGTTCAATGTAGACTGACATATAATGCGCCCCCTCTTCTTATTCCATACACTCACACTCACCTCAGAGAGCTTCATGATGTTGGAGCCCAGGAAGGCAAAGATCTCTGCGCGGAGGTCGCCCAGCCAGTATTTGTCGGCCAGGATGAGCACATTCTGGTAGTTCTCCATGCCCAGCTGGTGCACCAGGTAATCACAACATGCATCCACCAGAAATTCCACATGGAAGAACCGTGACGCCTGCACACATTACATGCACTCTCCTCAGCAAATTCATCCCAGGCTCCCTCACCAATCCTCTTAACTTTTAACAACATATAGTATTATGGACAGAACATTTCTGTCAAATCCTACATGCTCTGTCTTATACATACACATAAAACATTTCTCATCAGCTATCAGCTCCATATCACAGTGTTCAAGACAACCAACATAAAAGTGAGGCAAACAAAGTACTATCACTTTGATTATCTTACACAGTGCACAACCATAAGACTAAATTGATAAGGAGCTATCGCTAGGTCAGACAACATAAATGTGGCTTGTGATATATGTTTGGTTTTAGTCTTTCTGAAAATGGAAAATTCTCTGGATTTTACAGACAAAAGATAAGCTTAATGGACAACCACCAAGATCATTTTTTTTGATGATGGATACCACTTTATACTCAGAGAGAAGGAGAAAAAGAGAGAGGAGGGGAGGAAGGTGGAGGGAGTGGCATGCTTAGGTGGCAAGCGCTGCAATGACAAAGTTGGGACCGCTGAGTCGACGACGGCTACATCTACACAGGTCCCAAACAGTAATGAAGACCTCTGGAAATGTAACTGATGTGAAAAGGGCTTACGCTGCATTCCTCTGAATCGGTACCATTCCAGTCATATGTCATGAGTCAGTCAGCGACTTTGTACCGAAAGGAAGGCAGAAACACATCACAATCCTTCCATCAAACAATGCCCCTTCTTTGCATGTTAAAAGTTTTTTCTTCACAACTCCTAACAAATCTTAAATAAATGTTAGCGAACCGCCCAGAGAACGTGGACAAACGAGTCACAAGACAAAACACAATGCGTTTCGACCTCTTAGGTCTTCATCGGGTGAGACATAAACGAATAAAACAACGAAAATCCACTTAGCTTTGATCGCTTCAGATCACTTCACAGGGTTCAGCGCAAGGAAGAAGGTGTTGAATTCACAACTCCTAGCTTTAGGCCAACAAGAGGTAAAATCTGCCTTCACAGAAAATTTTGAGCGCCATGCGTTTTGATGCCAGATGAAATTAAAACCTAGCGGAAGTCCTGGGTTTGCATCAGTTTGTTAGGTTCAGTATACAGGTGTGGCTGGTTGTGGCTGGTTGAGCTACAAACATATGACTTAGTTTGACTAGACATAAGGCCTGGTACTTGAGAGTGGCTGCACTGACTAATAAGCTTGATTGACTGATTGTTCTATTAGATGTTAATCATCAAATACAGAATACCACATGAAGCAAAACAAAGAAAGTGATATAGCATATTTGAAGGTGATTGTTTGCTATTAGAATGGATGTCACCAGAAGGAATAGCTGCACGCTATATAGGGTGCACAAATCTGATTTACTGATGAAACAACAACTGAATAAGTTCACATGCAAATGTTTTTTTTGTTTTGTTTTGTTTTGTTTTTTTTGCTGTCCCATCCTCTGTGCTACCTCAGTGGCAGTGCACCCACGTCACTCATTCTGACACCCTATCCACAGACACAGCCCCGGCACCGGCAGTCCACATCAAACTTGGATGACCATGTTCAGTTGGAAAAATTAGGACAAATGAATACGAGGAGGAGAGTGTATGTAAGATTTGCAAACGCAAGATAAGTTAATCAGCTCTTTCAACATTCTTAGCTCCAATCATCAACCCAGTACTCACCTCCAGCACATCTTCAATATTAGCATGATCAATGGTCACATGACCATGGTAAAAATAGTCCAGGATGACAGCAAAGCCCCCTGGACTGATGCCGTGAAGCTCGATGACGTCCTGTTCCTTCTCCAACATGTCATGAGAGAACATGGCAGAGAAATAATCTGAAGCCTCCCCAAGAACATCGCGATGCGCCTTGAAGTTGGATCCTTGGACCGTAAGTTTGATGTCACATTTGTAGTCATACATCTGCACAAGGATAATGATTGGGAATGAAAAGGTATGACCCAAACATCAACAATACCAACATTATCAGACATAACTGGTTATCATCATCATCTTAAAATAGGAAATACAAATCAATATTTACATGAATACAACAAGGATCTTAATTTGAACAAAAGCTTGTTTGACACAAAGAACAAAAAAGTACATGTACACACTGACATCAGATATAGACAACCAACTGTGAGTAATGCAAAAATGATCTATTTTCAAACCATTATTAGTATTTCTCTTTATATATTTTAAGCAAATTATAGTTTATAAGCAATGCAACCAGACTGATTCCTATCTTTGGATTCTCATCACAACTGACATCCTCTTATCACTATGGAAAACTAAAGAGATATAAACATCCAGTAATCAAGCACAAGTTATCAAAGTTCACACATTACTACTATGGATTTTGTATTTCATGTATTCCTGCCACACATTTTTCTAAACAGTAAAATACCCCCAGTTCCTATTTTTCAACTGTAAAGTACCTCCAGTACATAGACCCTGCTGGCTGAACCTGTCTTGCCCTTGCTATCAGGTTTGTATCGTGAACTTGTATGTTGCATAGCATTATACTAGTTCCCAGACTGTGTAGGCGCATTTCCCTTTGAAATACAGACTGTTGCCATTACTGTGCAGAATTCACATTTCCTAGTGGTGAAGAAACCTGTGTTTGATATAATTCAGGGTTGACATTGAGACAGAAATTTCATTATATCCATAAATGCATCTGAGACAAAATCATTGCTTTAACACTATCAACACAGACCCTCATTCTGCTCTATGTACCCAGTTAACATTGCAGTCACAGCACTGAAATTCCCTAAGGACATCTGATTTTTACCATTTTTAATTAATTTTCCTTAAAAGCCTAAACCTGACAGAGACTTTATTTTTGTACACTGAAATAGAGCTATCTTTCATCTTCTTGATGATAAATGTTTTAAAAGTCAAAACAATTATTTTGTTGTTGTTTGATTGAGTTGAAAATGGCATACTTCGAACAACAAGCATTGATTCCGTGCTTGAAGATGCCAACCGGCTGTTGCCTTCTTTCCAAATTAACTAATGAAATCAACTGTTAGTAGCTTGCTAACTGGTATGATAAGGCGTAGGAAGGACTGTATCTGCACACTGACACAACTGTTAAAAATTCTCCAGGATATTCCGTTATACTTATTTTCAGAAGACCGTCGCTATCATTTTCGCGATGTGTCCTGAGTGACCCATCGTTTGTCGCGAGTATTTTTGCCCCACGTCACTGAGTGGTAAGCTGGGTGCCACGATCATTCTCGTGGCATATTGTGAAAAAGTTAATGAATTTCCTATTTGACATTTCACTGCATTGGTTTACTTCCACAAACACACACAATTTGGGGAGCATTGATACTCCTGCCATGTTTTCTATACTGCATTATAAATGCAATAAACATAATCCAATCAATAAAAGTCAGAATTTTTTCTAAGCAGATTATATTACATGCATGCCATCATGATAAAAAAAGATTACTCAGATTTCTCCCAAGACAAAAGCAGCACATTCCTTAATTCTACCAAAAGATTTACACTTGTGAGAAAAACACATGGCGTAAAATCAAAATGCGCACATCAGACGGTGACACATCAAAATGCGCACATCAGACGGTGACACATTTGTTATGTATAATCAAAATGCGCATATTAGATGGTGACACACTTGTTATGCATAGCTTTGTAATTTGGTTTTACATTTCCCTCTGTGTGTTTGTGTGTGTGTTTGTTTACATGATTGTGTGTGCATGCATACAGCGTGTGTGTGTGTGTGTGTGTGTGTGTGTGTGTGTGTGTGTGTGTGTGTGTGTGTGTTTTGTACATGATTGTGTGTGCATGCATACAGTGTGTGTGTGTGTGTGTGTGTGTGTGTGTGTGTGTGTGTGTGTGTGTGTGTGTGTGTGTGTGTGTGGCGTGCGTGCGCATGCGTGCAAATGTGCATGCGTGTGCACATGATTGTGTGTGCATGCATACAGTGTGTGTGTTTGTGTGTATGTGTGTGTGTTATGTGTGTGCATGCGTGCATGCGTGCGTATGTGTGTATGTAATTCAGCAGAAAGTTAGCAAAGAACAAAATCAAGCTGCAGAAATTTTTCTTTTGACAACTGGATAAATTAGACTCACTTGTGTACATACACTTTGAGTCTGTATAATAATCCAGTTTTGGTGTTTCTATTTGCATGCATGCGAATGTGCATGCCGCGTGTGTGCTTGCATGTGTGCGTGTGCACTTGCGTGTGCGCGTGTCCAACTATAGGTCATGGCATATGCTTTTTCACAGCAATTACAGGTATTAGCATACCCAAACTGGTCACAACTATAAATTTTGTCAAGATCTTCCAGTGCTACCATTTGTACTGACAGACAGGGGGTCCCAGGGACTCCTTCACTGATGCTATAGTGGGTCCCAGAGGGGGGTATAGAGAGTCCCCAAGAACAAAATTAACCAATACAGAAAATGTAGTATTTCTTGCTTTTTTAATTATCGGCTTGATAATCTGAACATTTCAGAGTAAATGAATCTCTCTCTCTCTCTCTCTCTCTTCACTGAAAACATTTCTTAAAAAAAACATGGGAATCCAGACAAGGATGCTGCAATGTCTTCAAAGTCTTAACATCTCTCTCTCTCTCTCTCTCTCTCTCTCTCTCTCTCTCTCTCTCTCTCTCTCTCAGCCAAACACACACAAAGTGAAACAGAGAGAGATAGAAAGAAAGAGAGAGTAAGAGTACACACACACGCACACTGCTTCGTTCGCCTAGGCTTGTGCACGCGATTGTTTCAACTTGTGAGTCATCGAATTGGTTAATTAGTGGTGGCAGACGCCACAGTCTGAATAAGTCAGCCGGTCGACTGAGTAACCGTTCAGTGACGTGGGCCACAAGGCGAGCCTATTAGTGTTTACGCAGCTTCTCGGCTTACTGTACTTTCGCGGGCACACGCTGTCCTGAATTTGACAGCAGGCAATCGCGCGCGAAGCTTGTGGTGTGCTCAGCTTTGATCACTGACCGCGGCACATTTTGGGGTTTGCCTGATTTTGTAGTGCGTCCCGCAGGACTCGCTACACGTTTTGTTAGTGCGTCCTTTTCGCTCATAGTGCGTCATGGATGCACATATGTGCATCATTGGGAGCCCTGTCTTCCCAGCAATCTCCAAAGTGAAGACGTCACCTAATGGTAATGGTTGTAAATCTGTGATTTACATTTCTAACAATATCTAAAATAATGCAAAATTGAGATTTGTTAGAAATTTTCATCACCTGAAAATACTCCTTCAGGGCAGATATACAGAACTATGGCCAACTTTTTGCCCAGTATTGGTGAGGAAGACTACATGAGATTTCCTTTTGATGGTAAAGCAGATGAAGCAGTATTAAAGCAGTAAAATCAAACACTATTAGTTTCACAGAAACGGATCTTTACTTAAAACAAAACTACAATCCCCCTTCCCCCTCCTCAAAACAAACACCCAACAACAACACCAGGTTCGTTCAACACACGGTTAAGAATGCATTGTAAATTCTGCATTGTCAAATTACATTAAATAGGTGCATGTATTCTGATACAGCGCATCAAACACAGCAAGACATTACGTATGTAATGTGGAAACATTCGATCATACTTATCATACATACATCAGTTTGCTGATGACACTCAGTTGGACTACAAATGCCATTTGTCAGTCCAGAAAAAGGGATCTAAGATCACAGAATGTGACTGAGCTAAATACCAGGATGATCTTTCCATCTCAAGGTGAAGGCTGCAGAAGTGTCTGGGGCAAACCTGCTGCCAGACAGACCAGAGCTAATCAATTTTAGGACACTCCAGACTGCTGCTATTAATAGAGATGAGATGGGGCAAGAGAAAAGAGCAGAGAGTGAAAAAAAAAAGGCTGAGAGGGTGGGTGGACAGGGAGAGGGAGGGAGAGGAAAGTTGGGGGAAAGGATGAGGAGAAAGGGGGGGAAAGAGGTGAGGAAAGGGGAAGGGAGGAGAGGAGGGGTGGCTGGTGATTATGCAGCAGGCCAGAAATAGCTAGTCTCAACATACTCTCCACACTTAGACCTTGCCATGTCATCTGCTATTGCCACTGCTTACAGCCAACACACCATGCCCTGCACTTTATCATCTGGGGTGTTACCAGTAACCACCAGAAAAACGCGATTGATTTGAATGGTAATATGAAAACCAGTGCAACAACAGCCAACACACCATGCCCTGCACTTTATCATCTGGGGTGTTACCAGTAACCACCAGAAAAACGCGATTGATTTGAATGGTAATATGAAAACCAGTGCAACAAATGCTTCTTCTTTCTTTATTACTCTCTTCCTTTCTTCTTTTCAGATCGCAACTAAAATGCGACACGTTTCATCTGCAGTTCGAGGTTGATTGTTCCACTAATTCAGTTGTTGGAACTGTATAAAATAAGGAAGATTCCCACCCACCCTGAGCCCTTCACCCTTCTGCTGCATGTGTGGGTCAAATAGGTGAATTGTCTTTGCTGCTGTTTCAAGTCTGTTATGTTGATCCCTGGCAAACAGTCAGTGCACTCATACCTTGGCCTGTACTTTGTGAAGTTGGGGTTCATGTACTTGAGTTTGCCTGGTGCTATCACAATGCACTCAAATCGTTGACCACCTTCTGCTCCATCTCCCTCTCCGGCACCACCGCTTGCCATAGTGCTGTCCTCTGCATGGAATATAAAAGAAATATTCATGAAGAGCCATTTTTAAAGTAAAAATGATACCATTGGGCATTATCATCCAACAAACATATTTTGATGGAATGAGTACCAAAGATATGTTTTTTTAAAGCATTATCACTTCTTTAAAATAAACACACTCAAAAATAACTAAACTACACACCCCTTCCAAACTAAAAAAAAAACTTGTACTAGTTTTACTTATGTTTCAGCCAAGTGCGAAATTTCTCATACATAGGGATGAACAAGACATTCATACTTTGTTTCCAGCTGACCAGCTGCTGTAGCAAAGTGCTCAGTGTCACAGACTCCCCACTGGAAGGTCATGGGTTTAATTCCCATCAGAGCCATTTGCTGAGTTTGCTAAGGGCTCAACTGGGAAGACTGGGACCACACATTTGAATTTCATCCACATGATGGATGCATCTCTGAGAGCATTGCTCAAATTGTCTTACCAACACTGTAGGTATCTGTCTCTCTCAGGCCTGGTTGGTGCTGGTACATATTATGAAAACAAGCACAGAGTATAGCCCTGTCAAATTTCAAGTAATTCCAGATCAGAATGGAAGTCCACAACATCATCTTCATCATCCTCATTCACCAGCACTTAAAAAAAAAAGTCTCAAATTCTGTGGTCCTTCATGCTCTCCTCTCACTGTGACCTCAGTTTTAATTGTCTTGCTATGCCTGTGGGCTTGGTTTGATTCCATCAGCATCACCAACATCAGCAATTTCATGGGGACTGTCGTTGGACAGACTTGGTGGTGAACTTTAGAGGAAGAACTCACTCTGTCAGCGCCGCAATAAAACAATTACTGTCATCAGTTGGGGTTTAGTAGATGGTGTCCTGTGTATACTTGATCAGAACAGAAGCCACTAAACACTACTCAAATTTCTCTGTAGTTGGAGTATGGCTGCCTTAATGGCAGGATGAAAAACGGTCATACACACAAAACTTCACTCCCTTTCTTGGCTCTATTTCACTGTGCAAAAATAAAGTCACTGTCGAATTTAGGCTTTTACAGAAAATTAATTTAAAATGGTAAAAATCAGGAGTTCTGAGGGATTTTCAGTGCTGTGACTGCAGTGTCAACTGGGCACATAGAGCAGCACGAAGGTCTGTGTTGAAAGTGTTAACATGAGCATGACTCTTGAGGAGACAATGCCGAGGCACGTCATAGACAGTGCCTGACACAGACCTGCTACTTGTGAATTATTTATGAATTTCTACCACGTATATGGTATGGTGTGATGTAAAGCGGGGATTCCCTGCACACCAGTTGGCTGATGTACATGTATGCTGTGCATCCCTACTCCTTTCAGGTCAGTGTGCCCTACTAATGCACCACTATTTTACAACAAATTGATATGACCCAGCTGCATGGGATCTCTGTAATTTATAAGGGTCTTAGATTTATCAATTTTGTGAGTATCTGCTACATTTTATATGAATTCATTTGATGGCACAAATCAAATGCTCATAGTAAGGTATGTGTTGTAATGGTAGAAACAGCTCTAAGTGTACTGCAGCATTGGTGCCATCGTTGTGCGACAGCACGTGCTGCTGTCATTAGTGTCAATGTTACATGGAAAGGATTGGCATGAATCAATCAATTCAGGATTCCATCACCTCCTAATTCACATCATAGATGTCTTGTAGACATCACTCTACCTCTCTGTATTAACTGACGTAAAAATAAATCGAATCTTTCCAAAGTTATGATATTACTTGTTCACAAAACAAGAAAGTTTATCACAAGGTTCCTTATAAACTGTAACCTTATGTATGACAAATATTACTTTTAAGAATCAGAACATCCATTTGAAGAGTGGTAGTACCACTGTGATGCTTCTTTTCTTCTCATTCCGCTGATTGTAACTGTATAATCATAACAAATGTCTTGACCTGACAATGATTACCCTACCAACTCTATTTTTACCTGAAGGTGTTTCATTACCTTGAATGTAAAAAGACCGGCTTACGAAGACGAGGAGCCAGCAAAACTAGAATGACCAGTTCATTCAGTGATTCACAGAGCAGCACAAGACAGTGACAGTCACAATCACAAAAAAGTTCTCGATTCTTTCGGCCCTGTCATGGTCACGCCACGATCCTTATCACTTCTTTCTTTGTCGACGCTCCAAAACTCAAATAAGATTACAAAACGACCCAAATCGAGATTTAATTTCAATACTATCAAACAAGTATTGCTGTCCTGTAAAAGAAACAAACGAACAAACCTCAAATTATTACGGCTACAGTTCTTGTAAATGAAGAGCAGACGTCCGTTTTTTCGGTAGACAATCCTCTTCGCTTCTTCAGCCAAGGGATTGCACTCTCGTGAAAATAATTGCTGGTTACCTCCCATGTTCAGCATTCTTGTTTCGCTTTTTTTTTTAAACGAGACGGCAGCCAAATGAGCACTGCTCGAGAAGTATGACGAGGAAAGGAATAATTCATATAAACAGAACAATGTGAAGTTTACGCTTCCATTTCACCTCGCATAACTTTCACAAAGTACAGCTGTTCCAGCAAGATTTCACTCAAAACTTATATGCAAAGATAATGCGCGTGCACATGCAGATGCCTATGTCCTAACGCCTCAGCGTACACGCGTAGGGTTTGGGTTAGATTGGAGGATTAGGGTAAGGTCAGTGTTACATCAGTGTTTGGGTTAATTTTGAATGAGATTGGGGTTTGGATAAGAGCAAATTGTGTTGGGGAAGATAGGCAGAAGAACGCTTTTCAGCTGAGGGCGTGCTGAAAAATGGAGATGAAAGCTTGACACACAACTTGAGTACTGACACATCAGTGACACAGAAGGAAATCATGTCAACCCAGGGCAAAACTGCAACTGCTGATATCTTTGTGCTCCAACACTGAACTGTCCTTAGCCCAGGTTGCCCCACCCCCCACCCCCACCCCCCCCCACCCCCCACCCTCCCTTCCTTGCCCACCCGCTCCCCTTCCACTGGCAGTATGAGCCAGCCCATCATTCTTTCCGCGGGGACAAAGTCCCTCCGCCCCCCTCCCGACCCACTCCACGCCCCTCCACGCCCTACTCCCTCCCTTGCCCAAAGTGTCACCGTCCTCCCTCGGCCAGACTTGAACGGTATAGAGACTAACGGTCGCGTGTCATCTAAGTGGATCGTATGCTGTGCGCATGCATTTAAAAAAAAAAATTAAAAAGAAAATGACAGAGTAGGCAAGCCTTTGCAAAAATATGGCATGAGACAGAAGCAGAAGTTCCATGGCCACGAGGGTGTGTAGGCCCTATGGGATAGCAACTCGGACAGAGTGCCCATAAGGTCCGATGTGCTCGAGGCGCGATGGCGGTGTCAATCTCTCTCTCTCTCTCTCTCTCTCTCTTCACCACACACACACACACACACACACACACACACACACACACACACACACACACCACACACCAATTCAATTCAATTCAATTCAAATTTAATCCTTTGACCCCTGTTGGGGCATGGAGGATACAAATGTAACAAAGAGAAATACGAAACTCACTCAGAACAATGTGTGAACATAGCTGCAAAATGCTGAATTCTGGTGAACTGTAATGATCTCATTAAACAATCTTCCCATTTTTTAGAAACTTACTAATATTCAAACAAATGCGTCTTCCTTTTTGAAATAAATTACAAAAGTTGAAAACAGACTTTGGTTTTAGATATTTTTTAGGGATGAATTTTTCACGAAGTTCATTATATTTTGGACATTCCATGATGCAATGAAATTCATCTCCAATTTCACCCATTTCACAGTTACGACAAAAACGCAATTTCTCTTGGAACATTATGGTGTCTTCCAATTTCTATTTGCAATTTATGGTTACTACATCTAAATTTAAATAAAGATATAACATAAATATCTGGTAAGGTAGAAATATAATGTTCTTTTCCAAAGACAGTCTTTACACTTTTATAGAATACACACTTGTTGCTGTTTTCAAGAGAACTGCGCCAATCACGAGCATAATTATTTTGCAACTCCTTTTTAACACACTTACATAAGTTACTTCTGTTTGTGAATGAATGAGATTCCCAAACACAATCAACACCAGTTTCAAATAAAATGCTTTTAACATAACTAAGCCATGGTGAAACGAAAATTCCTTTTGTGTATAGTTCATGTAAGATATTATATACTTTGTTTGAATACTTCTTAGAATCAGGAACAACTAAGTTAGCCCAGAACCTTATCATTCTCACTTTAATCAGTACAGATAAAGGATAGATTCCGGTTTCACCATAAATCATTGAAGTCATTGTAGTTTTATTTAATCTAAATAAATACTTTAAAAAACGTAACTGTAACTTTTCTAATATATCAACATTTTCATAACCCCAAATTTCACAACCATACAACAACACAGGTACAACTATGGAATAAAATAATTGTATGCAAACATCAATTGGCAATTTCTGTTTCCTTGCAGTTTGTAATAATGAAAACATTGCCTTGAGAGCCTGATAATAAGCACATTTTTTTGCTTTGTAAAAAGAACCTGTTCTGCTGAACTCGATGCCTAAGTATTTCATTGAATTAAGAACCTCTATTTTTTCATTCCCAAAGAAAAAAATTTCACGCATACTATTTCGACCATGAAAGACAACTATTTTTGTTTTCTTTGGATTTACTTCTAACTGCCATTGCGTGCAATATATATGTAAGGCATTAAGTTCTTTTTGCAAAGCTGATTTAGAATTTGCCAATAAAATTGTATCATCAGCATATAACAATACAAGCAATTTAATAAACTGTTCAAGTTTCAACTCTTGCGTTAAATCATATTCTAAAGTAGAACAGTTATTGTCAATAAGGAACTGTTGTAGATCATTCAAAAATAATGAAAACAATAAGGGTGAAAGGTTTTCTCCTTGACGAACTCCCCTAAAACTGCCAAAGAACTCTGATTTTTGACCATTTAGAAAAATGCACGATTTTATTTAATCATACATATTGATTACAACGTGCAGTATTTTCCCAGATATGCCTTGACTCATCAGTTTGTGCCATAAAGCATGCCTCCAAATAGAATCAAATGCCTTTCTGTAATCAATAAACACACACACACACACACACACACACACACACACACACACACACACACACACACACACACACAGAGGCACGCACACACACAGAGGCACGCACACACACACACACACACACACACACACACACACACACACACAACACATACACACACGAGCGCGCGCGCACACACCACACACACACACACACACACACACATGCGTGCGCGCGCGCGCGCGCGCACACACACACACACACACACACACACACACACACACACACACACACACACACACACACACACACACACTTATAACCAGAAACTGTGAAACACACACACACGCGCGCGCGCGCGCGCGCGCGCACACACACACACACACACACACACACACGCGCGCGCGCGTGCGCGCGCGCGCATGCGCGCACGCGCCACACACACACACACACACACACACACACACACACACACACACACCACACACTTATAACCAGAAAGTGTGAAACACACACACACACACACACACACACACACACCCGCGCGCGCGCGCGCGCGCGCGCGCGCACACACACACACACACACACACACACACACACACACACACACAGAATTGTTTATTTATTAAAAATAAAAGATAGCGCCACTAGTGAACGGTGCAGGCATCATGAACCCTGATCTTCACTGGAATAGACAGTAGCAAAATAAAAGAAAATGAAATTTAATTAAACTGCATTTTCCCCCAGAGGTATATATGATTTGAGAGAGAGAGACAGAGAGACAGAGACAGAGACAGAGAGAGAGAGAGAGAGAGAGAGAGAGAGAGAGAGGGGGGGGGGGGGGCGGAGAGATCCACCAACCCCCATGCCCTCACATCCCGCCTGTCGGTGTGCTCAACTTGTAAATCGATCTCCATTTGAAAAAAAACCCCAGGCAAACAAACAAACAACAACAAAAACCCGCACGAGCGTGCTCGTGTGTGTGTGTGTGTGTGTGTGGTGTGTGTGTGTGTGTGTGTGTGTGTGTGTGTGTGTGTGTGTGTGTGTGTGTGTGATTGGCTATTACTGCAGCTGTGTGATATGTTTGTAGGAACAGTTTTTTTGTTTGTTTGTTTGTTGTTGTTTTTTTTTTTTTATAGGGATATGGAATAGCCACAGAGATAGAGAAGGAGCAATATTCACACTAATCCAAGGCATCAAATTTCCATGCATTTCCAGCGAGGTTCTTTTTGTCAACGAATTCAGAAGTAATTATCAGTAGCATTTCTACAAATCATATCTCAGTTCCAGTAACCATGTGATTTGAAAACACTTCAGTGCGCCATTTCCAAGCTCATTGTTCAAGGAATAAAAGTGTGCCGTAGGTTACCTATGCCGAGAGTCCACGGTACATAGGCCACTGTCAATATAAGTTTTAGGAATGCGACCAAACAGTTGGTAAGAAGACACAGCAACTTATGTTCTTCGTTTGCTCTGGCAACAGTAACGCATGCAGTGGTGTGTAATTAAGGTGGTCCGTTCAAATATCCGCAGTACACGCAACGTAGGCAGGCCTACACATGGATACCACGCGATCGACACTCACAGCATTTTAGATTTCCAAAGTGTTTTCAGTCACTGTTATTCCTTATCGTTAATTGACGTGACGTTAGTTGTAGACAGACTGGTGGTACCTATCTGTGATGACACTCAGAGCATTTTAGATTTCCGAAGTGTTTTCAGTCACTGTTATTCCTTATCGTTAATGACCTGACATTAGTTGTAGACAGACTGGTGGTACCTATCTGTAATGCAAGTGATCAAGATTTAGGGAGGGAGGAGGGGGGACAGTCCAGGCTGGGAGACGGGAGTCCGGTAGGGGGCACTTCAGGCGGCTGGTGACATTGTGGTCTAAATGCTCAGTAGGAGATGTAGGTCTATATTTTGTGGGTGGACAGCTCAGGAGGATTGATATTATGGGCTTTGACGCTGGCTCAAACTAGTTACCAACTTCAACATCCACCTGTGGTGTCATTAACAGAAATCACCATTATTAACGGAAACAAAACGTTTAACTGTCTAAAATCTGACATCAAGTTAATCATGAATTGTTTAAGACTTGATTGGTATGTCAAAATCGATGTGAGCGCGACAAAACATTTCAATGAAAAAAAAAAGTTAAGAAATAAAAGTTTGAACATAAACTTCTGTTCATATCGTTCTGTTTTGTGCGTTTACACTGGTTTTTGTTTCTGTTAAGTCAAAAAAGGAAAAAAACAAAAACAAAAACTAGACGCCATGCCAATCAGTTCAAAGCTAACTCCTGACTAACCTGACGTCAGTGTTGTGCAGTTCAACGTTTTGTAGTGACAACGGTTCAGTTGTTTATTTCTGAGCGAGAGTTTTGGTTGGTTTGCTGCTTCAGTGCAGACGGAATCTGTCAGCATCACCTCACCAACTCCGCCATCTTCTTTTCAAACCGCTGTCCCGGTCCTCACTAGAATTCCCCTTCCGGGCCCAAACCCACCCCCACCCCCGCCCCGCCCCCGTTCCCCCACCCACTTCACGAACACAGAATCCAATCCATGCGCTAAGTATGATCTTGAAGGACCCGGACAATGAGGACAGTCTCCCCCATCTTTTCGAGCTGCAAGTTCCGAGCAGACACCGTACTGCCGAGTCACTCACTGCGGCGGTGTTCAGTGATGCCAGTTCTGATCCAGCACACGCAAGAAACGGCTAACTATCAGCCCGCATCGAACATGCTTAGTCATGGAACAGCGTGTGTGAACGTCCCTTCGGGATGGCGCCACCACGTCCATCCAACCACAGACCCTGATGAACTTGCCCGGGCGACACAAGCATCAAGGTCACTGGATGGAAATAGAAATGAGATCACCCAAGGGCAGACCACTGAAGGGTCACAGAATGTTCTTGACGATCAATGAGTCAGATGACGATGATGGAGATGATGTTATCAAGTTCCATTCTGTTCTGAAGCTGTGTGACAGCGCTGTGCCCCCACGGCTTCCTTTCGTCCTACACCCTAGCGTCAACCACTCAAGAAAGATGCAGACGCAGGCAATGATGTTGGGAAATTTGAACAACGTTCTAGGTGACTCGTCCATTTTTCAATGACGGAGGTTGACATTCCCGTGTGGTCCCAGTTTTCCTGCTGAGCCCATGGAGCACTCAACTCCGAGTCAAAGCTCTCTCTCTCTCTCTCTCTCTCTCTCTCTCCTCACACACACACACACACACACACACACACACACACACACACACACACACACACACACACACACACACCTCCCCAGCTTAGAAAAAAAGGTCTTCGATGGGACTCAAACCCACGACCTCCCTGATCGCAAGTCTGCGCTGCTAACCACAACACCACAGCGGCTGTTTACCGCGCAGTGTAGCGTACAAAGTCTCAAACGACGAAAGTGAATGAGCAAAGCGAAGGGAAGGAATTACAACAACAACCAGTTATAACAAGGAAGGAGCTACAACAACAACCAGTTATAACAAGGCAGGAGCTACAACAACAACCAGTTATAACAAGGAAGGAGCTGCAACAACAACCAGTTATAACAAGGAAGGAGCTACAACAACAACCAGTTATAACAAGGAAGGAGCTGCAACAACAACCAGTTATAACAAGGAAGGAGCTACAACAACAACCAGTTATAACAAGGAAGGAGCTACAACAACAACCAGTTATAACAAGGAAGGAGCTACAACAACAACCAGTTATAACAAGGAAGGAGCTACAACAACAACCAGTTATAACGAGGAAGGAGCTACAACAACAACCAGTTATAACAAGGAAGGAGCTACAACAACAACCAGTTATAACGAGGAAGGAGCTACAACAACAACCAGTTATAACAAGGAAGGAGCTACAACAACAACCAGTTATAACAAGGAAGGAGCTACAACAACAACCAGTTATAACAAGGCAGGAGCTACAACAACAACCAGTTATAACAAGGAAGGAGCTACAACAACAACCAGTTATAACAAGGAAGGAGCTACAACAACAACCAGTTATAACAAGGAAGGAGCTACAACAATCAGTTATAACAAGGAAGGAGCTACACAACAACAACCAATTACAACAAGGAAGGAGCTACAACAACAACCATTAAACAAGGAAGGAGCTACAACAACAACCAGTTACAAGGAAGGAGCTACGACAGCAACCAGTTACAACAAGGAAGGAGCTACGAACAACCAGTTACAACAAGGAAGAACTACAATAACAACCAGTCACAACAAGGAAGGAGCTACAAACAACAACCAGTCACAACAAGGAAGAAGATACAACAACAACCATTTACAACAAGGTCGACCTACCCGGAACTGACTGCCCCGAATCGCACAACATTGCAGCAGGAATCGCACATGCGGTACGGTAGACTTTTCTCCTGATCCGATGGACGTGCTACAGTGAACTGTGGCTGTGTTGCCAGCGGGCAATCAGTTGGACCTCCATTATTGACAGAGACGAGGTGCCTAGCGGTGCGTGCAAACATTCATCCTCGAGTAAACACACACACTCTGCACACGAATGTGCTCTTACATAGTTCTTTCTTTCGTTGAACTTAGATCCACTCTCTCTGTGTCCTGAACACGCCCCTTTATATCATTTTTGAAACTGACCTACCTTTAAGTAAGCAATCGACATAAATATTCGCGGCAAGGTTTTCCTGCTAATTGTGATCAGTTTACACACACAGTTAATCGTCATTGAAAAATACTCTTTGGTTGGCAAGCCATTCCATAGTTATGATTATTCTCATGAAATTTGTATAAAATTGATTTGTCTACCTTCTTTTTATCCCAGTACAAACACGTAGAGAATAACAGCAAGACGGGTAACAAAGAGAGAGAGAGAGAGAGAGAGAGAGAGAGAGAGAGAGAGAGAGAGAGAGAGAGCAAAATAAAATCCCAAAACAAATATGCGTGAACCAGCAAACAAGACAAAAGATTATAATTAATCTATGAATTAATTCATGAATTCGTACAAGTTATTTGTTTTGCGCATCGTGATCAGTATGGAGTAGTCGAGCTAGAAACACAACTTACGGGCTTACCTACTTGATGGTTATGGTTATTTGCCCGTATTTGCACATAATTGCGATGCGTGTGTGTGTGTGTGTGTGTGTGTGTGTGTGTGTATGTGTGTGTGTGTGTGTGTGTGTGGCGGGGGGGGGGGGGGGGGGGTGCGTACGTGTGCGCGCTTCTGTGTGCGTGCGTGTGGTGTGGTGTGTGTGTGTGTGTGTGTGTGTGTGTGTGTGTGTGTGTGTGTTCGCGCGCGCACAATATGTAACCCTAATGAACGGCATCAGTTCCCCCGATTGCCAAAAAAAAAAAAAAAAAAAAAAAAAAAAAAAGAAAGACAGAAAAATCCGATGAGTAACGATCAAAATAATGATTACAGAGAAAGTCTGACGAAGCAAGCATCAAACCAAAATGGATAGCGGACTAACTTACAGAGTTTTTGCCCTTACTTAGGAAAAATGAAGTAAATGGGCAAGTTATGTCCCTTCTGCTGCCCATCCTACTGGACGCTGTTTGTGCTGTCAAGAGTGGACAGAGTTAATTGCAATGATTTTAAGTTTGGTGTTTGCATTGGTGATTGGAAGTTGTGTATATAACGTTCAAAATATGCACGTTAATAAAGATTGGTGATTAATGTTATTGCTAGTGTGTGTGTGTGTGTGTGTGTGTGTGTGTGTGTGTGTGTGTGTGTGTGTGTGGTGTGTGTGTGTGTGTGTGTGTGTGGTGTGTGTGTGGTGTGATCAAGTCTCAAGCATTTGTATTATGCTGCATAATTGTCAAGAATGCAAGCTGTGTGTAAAATATAGCTGAAAGTATTATGTTCACACAGAAAACATTGCCCCACTTGAATACTACAATAAATACGAACATTGTCGTTGATTTTGAAGAAAAGAAATAAGTTGTGATTGTCAGCTGTTCAGTTTCTTTACACCTGAATTTGATGAGTAATAGTTTAGATGGAAATGGATAATAGAAACAATACAATGCAACGTTTTTGGCATGTAAGAAAATCAAGCAATTAATGAGTATTCATTTAACATAACACGT
>CM065734.1:33321566-33336566 GCA_033310375.1 Conus canariensis | reverse complement strand
AATTTCTTCTTTAAGGTCACTATTATGGGAATCAATATATATAATATATAGCTTATTTTTTTTAATTATTATTATTTTTTTTTAATCAATATCGGTTTTACATGAATATGATATCGATCAGACTTGACCATTAAAAAAAAAACCCCGCTATTTAAACGTATTATGAAATTAAGAAGCTTTAGTTTTTCTTTTAAAATCATTTGGATTACCACCACAATATTCGTATTCGGTTATTTTTTTCAAATGCTTTTATGCCGACAATGTAGGCCTACAGAGCAATTTTTTTGTTTTAAATACTAATAGAGGTATTTGTTGTGTACCACTTCTGTTCTGGACAATGCAAAAAGTTTAAGTTTATCCCCTCCCCCCCCTTTTGTTACTCGAGAGATTATTAAAGTATCCGTGTGTACTGTTACAACTTGTGGACATCAGAACTACGGCTGCCTGCAAACACAAAGTGTCAGTCTAGATAATTGTGCAACAGTGGTGACTTTATCAAACTGTCTACACACACACACACACACACACACACACGATGCAAGTGGATATGTTCACAATGCCCCAGAATTCAAAGTTAACAACATCATACTTAAATACGCTTCAAATATTAAATTTCTTGGTGTTTATATAACGTCTAAGCTCTCTTGGAATCTGCATTTAGAACATGCTGTAAATCAAGCAAGAAAGTCATTGAACCTTCTAAAAGTCATAAGCAGACAAAGCTGGGGTCAAGACACAAATACATTAATTCATTTGTCCTCAGCTTTAGTTAGATCTAAATTGTCGTATGCACAAGAGGTTTTCTTTAGTGCTCCAAAATATCTATTGAAAAAACTGCGGAGCATAGATTGTAAAGCATATAGAATAGCCCTTGGCGTTCCATTTCATGGTTCCATCATAGGATCTTACCATGAAGCAGGTGTTTTGCCTCTTGATGATCAGCGAAAATTAGCCTGTGCTAAATACATTTTAAGATGCTCTACCATTCAAAATTCAAACCAAATGGAACTTGAAATTAGGTCCGATATTCATTTTCCTAAGCGTGCAAAACGTATCCGATCTAATAAAACTATTCTTACATTTTCTTCTAAACTATTGACAAAATTAAACACTAATCAAAAGAAATTAGCTGTGCGTTTTCCAATAAGTCCCATCCCAACCTGGGAGCTTTCTAAGGCAAAGTTTGATTATAACTATACACAATTGTCCAAGTTTGATAACATCAATGTTCTTGCATATGAAGCTAGATCCCATATGAATGATTTTTATCCCAATCATCTAAAAATCTTCACTGATTGTTCTTTATTAGACAATCAGGCAGGCTGTGGTTTTGTCATCCCCACTTTAAAAATTGAGAAATCTTTTTACCTTGGTAAGGACTTCTCCATTTTCACAGCTGAATTAATAGCAGTTTTAATGGCTATTCAGTATGCAATTGATACACCATTCAATTTCTATGGTGCACTCTTTTGTGTAGACTCTAAATCAGTTCTCCAAGCTTTAGAATCAACAAATCCGAAAAACCGGGCTGAAGTCATCACTCCCCCATCCCTCCTCCCTGTCTCCCTCCCCCAGGTCCCGAAAAAGACGAAGAGCAATAGATGAATACATCATTCAATGACTGTCTAAATACAAACATAAGCAGCAGAGTACTAAATACACACCAATAAATACATTGGAATAATCGATATACGTTATAAAATCAGCACCTTCAGCATCCTCTCCTTCTCTCCCCTTCTCTCTCATCTCTTTATCATTGTTTTTTTTTTTTTTTTTTCATAACATTCCATGGTAAGTATTTCATTTAGTTGATATGCGACTTTTAATCTAGGACGTGCCACGTGCGACATTTGTATATCGTTTCAAGCAGTGTTGGTCTTTTGATACACAAAGCATTGAATGTAATATAAGAAACAAAATCATGTTCTATCATTATCGAAAATAGAGAATATGTGCTCCCTCCCTCCCTCCCTCCCACCCTCTCTCTCTCTCTCTCTCTCTCTCTCTCTCTCTCTCTCTCTCTCAGCCCCGGGGTGAGTTCGTGATCACTGACCAGGCAAGACACGAATCTAGTGCTCCTCCAAAAATTGTTAATTTTCTGTTAATTATTCGAGTTAATCGACGTTTTGAATCTTGAAAATGGACAAGGACAGTTCTCTCATCAGTGTCGACACAAATGTGAAAAAATTATTACAGATTCAAAGACAGGACTTTGAAAAATCAATGGATGAAGTTTTGGTTCTTCGACTGCAAGAAGTGACAAAGCAGTTTTCGACGGATTTGGACAGATCCGTACGTGAACTGAAAACCGAAATGCACGAGCTACGTGACACAACGTCTACGCTTCAACAAGCTGTGACAAGTTTAGTTAGGGAGAACAACACCACCAAACAAACCGTCAATGAGTTGGACTTCAAGTTGTCACAGATCAGTGCAACTCTTGACGGCAAGATCGAAAAACTTGAAATGTTCTCCCGACGAGATAACCTGAAATTGTTCAATGTGCCACGTCTATCCAGGTCAGAAACATACGACGATTGTGTCACGACGGTTCTTAACGTTTTGCAAGGATCAGTGCCAGGCACGGTGTGGTGTTGTGATGACATTGTGCGTGCACACCGACTTGGACGACACAATGATAACAAGGGTCGCCCACCTCCAATGATTGTCGCATTCACTCGGTGGTCAGACAAAATGGCAGTCCTGACCCACGGCAAGGAAGTACTGCGGCGGAAGAACGTGACAGTGGCAGCGGACCTGACAGACAGACAGACAGAGAGAGACTGTACAAGAGTACTGACGGCAAGGGGTGCACGCCTACTACAGGGGCAACAAACTGGTGGTGGAGGAGCAGAGGAAACGCCACTCCCAACTGCACAGACGACAGCACCACGATGACGGCTACTCCCAGAACCACGACACTGACTACTACCACTCCAGCAACCGCTACAGCAGAAGGGACCACAGCAGCGCCGAGAGCTACAGTCATGCTGTCAGATGGAGGGGTGACAGACAGAAGTCTGAGCAACAGTGGGGGTCATGGTACAGTGACACCCACTATGGTGGCCGCTTATCTACAGGCTGCTACGCGCAATATGAGGGGGAAGGAGGGGCTACGACAGGACTGGGATGCAGGACTGGAACAACGTTACCCAGCCGTACCCCTTCTATGCCTCCATGCAGCAGTTCCCACCACTGCCAGCACGAAACATCATCCTCACCGGTCAGTGTGACATAGTTGACAACTCTCTGACACTTGACAATGATACTACTGTGAATACTTCACACAAGCAACATATGACAGAACAGGTTACATGTATTGGCAAAGAGACGACAGAAAATGATAAAGGAAAAGAGCGCACAGAAAATGGTAACACAGAGACAGGGGCAGACAATGAAAACACGACAGAAACGACAGACATTTGTGGACAAGGTCAGATTCTGGATAGTGACACACACCCAGCTGAGCAGAATGTTACTGATACAAGCAGAACAGGCAGTCAGTTACAGCAGTTAAATCAGACAGAAAATACAGAGACAAACGACAGACACAGCTATCAACAGTCCCATACCGACATAGACAACCCAAATCAAAGAAGATTTGTGGTATCAGAACTGACTGATAATACCACAGAAACAACATGTCAGGACTCAGGAGACAAAGCGAACACTGAGACAGAACAACACACACCGCAGACAGACACTGTAACTGAACCTCACACACCGCAGACAGACATTGTGACTGAACAACATACACCGCAGACAGACACTGTGACTGAACCTCGCACACCGCAGACAGACACTGAGCGGAGGAGCAACGAGGACACGACGCACCGGTCACACAACAAGAGAAACAAAACCGCACGTGACGGGCCTACAGGTAGACTACGGAGTGCTTCGTGTGCAAGCATCCCTGCCAAACGCCAGACCACGATTCACGAAACGGCAAGTAAGCATGGAAAACAGGATACCGCATAGGGACTCGGCCAGGCCCATGTCATGTCAAATGCGAAATTTATTACGTACAACATTGAAGGTCTCTCGCGTGTGTATGTTAACGATCTGCGTGCTTATATTAGTGATTTTGACATTTGTCTCCTGGTGGAAACGTTCGCAACCCAATTTCCGGAACGTTTATTTCCAAACCATCACGCTTTCATCGTGCCAGGTGTTAGTCTGTCAGATGGGGTTACTGCAAGATTGTCTGGAGGTTTAGCACTTCTCGTGAAAAAAGATCTCTTAAAGTATGTTGAAAAAGTGAATGTGGAGTATGATAATATTATTGTGTTGAAACTGTCTAAGGATTTGTTGGGAACAGAATCACCGGTAATTCTAGTTGGTGTGTACTTGCCTCCAAGCTCTTCTGCATATTACCAAACTATTGATGTATCCAATGGTATTACCATTTTGGAGCAATGTATCATGGATTTAATAGAATCTCTTGGAAATTTGCCGTTGTTTTACTGGGGGATTTCAATGCTCGCACTGGGGGCAAGAATGCAAAAGAGTATGATGATGATCTGAACATGGAAATGTTTCAGGACAGAGTCTGTGAACATGAGGTATACCGTACATCAAAAGATAAGATTCAAAATGACTTTGGCATGTACCTGTTAGATCTTTGCAATTATTTTCATCTTTTCATTTTGAATGGTGCAATTTCAGAAGATTTAGATTATGGTCACTATACTTATATTTCACCAACAGGCTGTAGTATTGTTGACTATGCCATAGTATCAAGATGTTTATTGAAATATTGTGTTTCTTTGAATGTTACACCAAGAACAGAATCAAAACACATGCCTGTTGAAGTTGTGTTTGACTGTCAAGTAGAAAGAGCTGATCAGCATGACATGGCTCAAAATATTTACAAAATTGACAAAATAGTTTGGGATGAAGAAAAAGTCTATGAATTTAAGGAAAATATATCAAGTGACGAGTTTCAAAGTCATATGAGGCAGGCCTCCAATCTGGTTAATGTCGATGTAAATAAAGCCATTCAAGTGTTTAATGATGCATTGCTTACAGCTAGTTCATGCATGAGAAAAACCGTTACAGTCGGAAAAGAACGATCAGATCCATGGTTTGATCAAGAATGTAGCCAGCATAAAAAAGAGCTCAGTTACCATTTGAGGCAGTGTTATAAACATAAAGAAGACAATGAAACAATTAGAAATTTGTATAATCAAAAACGCAGAGAATATAAGGAGCTTTTGAGACTGAAAAAGAAAGACCACCGCACAAAAGTAATAAATTCTTTGAATGAAAATATCAATAACCCCACTGGGTTTTGGAGCAAAGTAAAATCTCTTTCGTGCAATAAATTTACTGACAACAAAATTACCAAAGACGAATGGTTTAAACATTTTTCCCACGTATTTGAGTCTGGTGTGAATTGTAGCCAGTCAGAAGGTATTGCTGGCGAGTCAGAAGAACAGGTTAATGATGGGTCAAACCAGCATAACACAGATTCTCTGGAGTGTGACATTTCGGAAAGTGAAGTTTATGCCGCGGTTCGTTCATTAAGGAATAAAAAGGCTGCTGGTCCTGATGGAATTATCGGAGAAATCTTCAAAAACTCAGTTACTGTAGTTGCTCCATTTTTAGTCATATTGTTCAATACATTGTTTTCTACTGGAACTTATCCCCTTCAGTGGTCAGAGTCAGTTATTCAACCCCTATTTAAAAAGGGCGACAGGAATGTACCTGATAATTACAGGGGAATATCTTTGTTGAATATATGCAGTAAATTGTATAGCCATATTCTGAATGGACGACTAAACAAATGGATTGAAGAGAACCATGTCATTGATGACTGTCAGGCAGGTTTTACAAAAAAGTATAGTACTATTGATCATGTCTTTACATTGTTTGCCATGGCTCAGAAACAAGTGTTACTTCACAAGAAACTGTATGTTGCGTTTATAGATTTCAGAAAAGCTTTCGATTCTGTCCATCGTGCAAATTTATGGTGCATTTTGAAAAAAAGAGGGATTCATGGGAAAATGTATCGGGCAATAACTAGCATGTGTAACATTGTTAAAGCAAGAGTTAGAGCAGGAAGGGATTTAAGTGATGCATTTTTGTGTCCATCAGGTTTAAAGCAAGGGGAGGTGTGTAGTCCAATTCTCTTCTCCCTTTTCATTAATGAACTGGCTGTGGATATTATTCAGAAAGGGAAACATGGAATTCAGTTGTTACCTGATTTTGTAGAAATTTTGATACTTATGTTTGCCGATGACATTATTTTGTTATCTGATTCAGTTGCAGGTCTTCAAAACCAGTTAAATGTTTTGTACAACACGTCCAAAAGACTCGGTCTTATAGTTAACTTAGAGAAATCAAACATAGCCATATTTAGAAATGGTGGATATATCTCTGACCAAGAAAAATGGTTTTATGGGCAGACCAAGATGACAGTTGTTAACATGTATAAGTACTTGGGAGTTATTATGTCTACCAGACTTTCCTTCACGCATAGTTTGAATGATATGGCAAGCCGAGCAAAGAAAGGAGTGATCAGTATATTTAAAGTACTATGGTCCTTGGGGGAAAAATCCCCTTCTATATTTTTCAAACTCTTTGATGCTCAGATTCAACCAGTACTGAGTTATGGAGCAGAGGTATGGGGCATCATTGGAACTGTTGATGTGTTGAAAAAGTGCAGCTTTTCGCCTTAAAAAGATTTTTAAATGTAAGCATAAGAACTCCTAATGTGATGGTGTATGGAGAGTTAGGTAGATTTCCATTGTGTGTAAATTTATACTTGAAGAGTATTAAGTACCGTTAAGGATATTGAAGATGCCGTCTCATCGTTTACCTAAGAAAGCTTACTAAAATGTTGTTATTTTTTCATGAGAAAAACAAAAATACTTGGGCATCTTCTGTCTGCTTCTTTCTGTACCAACATGGATTTGAAGAAGTTTGGGAAAATCAAGGAGTCGGTAACGAAGTCGCGTTTTTGAAAGCCTTAAGAAATAAACTGGTTAATGACTACAAAGCTCACTGGCTGTCAGATATTGAGCACAATGAACGTTTTCAGTTATACAGAACATTTAAAAGTGACCTGATTTTTATCCTCGTACTTACCAATGGTGAATCATATACAGGCCAGAATCAGCCTAGTCAGAATTCGATTAGGTGTGTCTCAGTTAAATGTGCACAAAATGCGCTTTAAGAGAAAATGTAACTGAAAATGATTTGTTATGCCCGTTCTGTGAGTTTCAAATTGAAACAGAAAAGCACTTTGTATTACACTGTTCAAAATACCAAGGATTAAGGGAACAGTATATTCCAGCTAAGTATTACAACTGTCCATCACAGCACAAATTAGCAATGCTGTTTGCTTCAGAGAGTAAAACATTAATTGTTCGGCTTGCTCTATTCCTTGAGAAAGCTTTTAAATTACGGCATTTGTGTCTCAACTTATAAAGGAAGCGCTATTAGAAATTGATTGAAGGTATATAGCTGTTCACTATCCAGACAAAAAATTAATGATACTTGTTGTCAAATGCCCTGTGTCATGTCGCTATAATGGATGTTTTGTTTTGTAACCACCCACCATGATATGGGCCTAAGGCCTATTCATTAAACCATTTCAGAGTTTCAGAGTTTTCTCTCTCTCAGCCCCCCCTCTCCTCCCTGTCACTATCCCTCTGTTTGATGTGTTGGGAAGGCGAAGAGGGGGGAGAGGGGTAAGGAAAGGGGGTGGGTGGTATGAGGAGGGCAATGGGAGGGTAGTGGGCTATAGACAAGAGAGGAAGACACCTCTCTCTTCTCTTCTCCCTCTCTCTCTCTCTCTCTCTGCTCGTAAGCCATTGATTTTATTCTCTCTTTCTCTTCGTCTCTCTGTCTCTGTCTCTCTGTCTCTGTCTCTGTCTCTGTCTCTCTCTCTCTCTCTCTCTCTCTCTCTCTCTCTCTCTCTCTCCATCCGGGCTATTTCCTCACCGTCCCAGGCCATTTCCCTTTCCATCAACACGGAAAACAGCGTGGATTCCACCCAATTCATCCTATCCGTAGTCTGTACACTTCCTTCATCCCCCCCCCCCCCCCATCCTTTCTCCATTCCAGTACACCTCCGCTCTCACTCTCACACCCCCACCCTCCTACCACCTTACTATCTCCCTACACCCATCCTCCTTCCTCCTCCACCATGGCATGCTGGGCCGGGTTAGGCCACAGTCAAATAGTAGGACCAGTAGATGATGTTGAAGATGGCGAAAGCCAGGGGGAACAGGAAGCGAGACATCTTGTCCACCTTGCGGCCAGTGTCCTTGCTGTCCAGAGCTGGACTGACCGCGGAGCTTTCGGCAGCGGCTGGTGCCGACACTGGACCACCGCTGGTGGTGGCGGTGGTGGTGGTGGTGGTGGAGGAGGTGTTTCCGTTAAGGCCGGTGGACGAAGGGACAGAACTCTCTTCGTCGAGTTGAAGCGAGACCAGTTTCTGTTGAGACCGGGAAAAAAGAGCAAGATGCTCACACGCACACGTCCCAGCACGCAAGGATGCTCGCACGTGCACATACATACACATAGAGCAAAAGGCGAATTTCCTTATGTGCACACTATACCAGTCGTATGTTTTGGTTGCAAGATAAACACAAACGCACGTGTGCGCGCGTGCGCGCGTGCTCTCTCTCTCTCTCTCTCTCTCTCTCTCTCTCTCTCTCTCTCTCTCTCTCATCACACACACACACACACACACACACACACACACACACACACACACACGAATAGATAGATAGAAAGATAAACAGACAGATAGATAGATAGACAGACAGATAAACAGACATGTGCACCATACATCAGGTCACCAAAAAATTCAGACATTATTGTATCAAACGCACAAACATTAAAGCAAACGAGTGAATGTCCATCATTAGCTTAGCACTGCAATTCAGCATACAGAACTGCATGGCGAGTGTGAAAAAAGTTGACGTGATCTTAAATTTAAAAAAAAAGTTATACTGAATTGAATTACGTCGTTTTATATCGTGTTCTATTGCTTTGTGTGACTATTTGTCTGTAAGTTGTTGAAGAAGTTGTACTGAATCAGATTATGTCGTTTTATATCGTGTTCTATCGCTTTGTGTGACTCATTGACTGTAAGTTTTGGAAGAAGTTGTAACGAATTGAATTTCATCGATTGAAAAAAAAAAAAGATAACCAGACATGTAGCTAGATATAGCTAGACAGGTAGATAGACAGGCAGACAGACAGATAGATTGAGAGACAGATAAATAGATAAACAGACAAAAGGACAAATTAACAGATAGACAGATCGACAGATAAAGAGATACGTAGATAAAGAGATCCATGTTCTATAGAGCAAATTCATCCATTACCCAGTTGACAAATCAACCAAACAAGCAAATCATTTCATGTCAGTCAGTCAGCCAGTTGGTCAGTCAGTCTTTTACTTTATCCCTCAATGGCAGGCATACGATGCAACCCGCCAATCAAATCAAATCAAATCAAATCAATTTGAATCAATTAATCTATCCATCCATCTATCCATCCGTTCATTAATCCATCCATCCATCCATCCATCAATCAATCAACCGACCAATCAACCGATCAATCGATCGATCGATCGACCAACCAATCAATCAATTAGTAGACTAATCAATCAATCGATCAAATCAGTCGATCGATCAGTCAGTCAGTCAGCCATTCAGAAATTGGATTAAAAAAAAAATCATTTCCCCATGAGTAGTATCCACGCGAGGAAACCAACCACGCCATCAACTGACCATGAACTGCCCATCAGCTGACCATCAACTGACCATCGGCTGCCCATCAGCTGACCACAGCCCCACTGACCTGAATGCCTTGCGGGGTGACTGTGGCCGAGGCCTTCTTCTTGCGGGCCTGCCGTTTCTTGTACCGTCTGGACAGCACGGTGACCACGGCGTACTCCATGTAGGCCGAGAACACGAACACCAGGTTCAGTGACATCCACACGTCGATAGCCTGACAGACGGACAGAGAGACAGACCGACACACACAACACACACACACACACACACACACACACACACACACACACACAGATGCACGCACGCACGCGCGCACTCACGTACGCACGCGCGCGCGCGTAAGCTCACGCGCACACGCATATACACGAATGCACACAACACACACACACACACACACACACACACACACACACACACACGCGCGCGCGCGCGCGCGCGCGCGCGCACACACACACACACACATTCAGGAGTTGTTCTGGATGAAGTTTTTTTTTTTTTCCTTTTTTTTTTTTTTCAATCAAAGCTTCTATAGTCCGAAACACGTTTACTTGAGAATGCCCCATTTGACTTCATTTTAGAAAGTTAACAATTGTCTGGCTTTTTGAAAAGAGTTTGTAGGGAAATTGCAATTGGTGGTTCCAGTGGCGTTTGTTCTAATTCACATTGCATATAGAACAGCCGACGGCAAAGAACAGTGTAAGATCTTCACAAGAACTATACAGATATATCACAAGTTCTATACTTTGCTGAAAGAAGGAAAGCTGATGCTAATGTGTACTGCGTAATGTGTAACTGTAATGAGTACAAAGGCAGAGTTCTGTAGCTGTGTGAATGCATCGTATTTATATAACATTATATAACGTACAAACACAATCTGCATGTATCTCTCCTTCCTAACATGGCCCACCTACCCGTTGCCCTTCATTCTCCTATGTCACGTTTTCATGGCATGTGAGTCAGGCAGGCAAATCGTTTCTCTGTTTGTCATTGTTATTGTTGTTCATCCTCCTTTTGTGGTGTTTTTCATTACATATTCGTCTTCTGCATGTACACCACAAGGCACTATAAGATCCACCCATAGATTACGGCGGCAAAATTTTCCGTAACCCCAAAGACCTTCGTTGACATCCGAACCAAGAGAATTGTAGACCTTCGGAAGAGCCTCAATATGGTCTCCGCGATCGGCTGGGCAATAAATAATAATGATGCCACTCTCTGAATACAATCCTTAACGCCCTGACTACGCAGCTATTACATTGTTGGATGTGAACCAGCAAATTATATGTCACACTGGAGGCATTTTGTATTTCCGCCTCCAACATTTACATGGCCGGAACTCTCAGAACACCAACAAACCTGAAACTGAACAAACCGAAGTGAACAAACTATCAGAACATCTACAAATCTGAAACTGAAAAAAGCAAACTGAACAAACTCTCAGAACATCTACAAACCTGAAACTGAACAAACCAATACCCTATTCCTAACCCTCCACCCCCCCCCCCCACACACACACACATACACACACACACACACACACACACACAACCCTCTGCCTCCGTGACCTTCCAGCGACCACTACTGACCTTGACGTAGGGGACTCGGGGCAGCTGGGCGCGGGACCCAGAGAGCTGGGTGGTGATGGTCAACACGGTCAGCAGACCCACAGAGATGCGGGCCGGCACCGCCTCGTGGTCGATCCAGAAGGAGGCCCAGGACAGGATGACGATGAGGATGGAGGGCAGGTAGGTCTGGAACAGGTAGAAGCCGATCTCCCGGCTCATCCTCATGGTGGCCTTCAGGCAGGGGTAGGTGCCTGCCAAGGAGCAGGAGGAGAAAAGGCTGAACGTTATCGGGACGTTGCCAGTTTGTGGATGGAATAGTGATCGTCATTGAAATTTGAAGAATGATACAATGCAGTACAATGTAATGCAATACAATGCAATACAATACAATACAATACAATACAGTGCATTGCAATGCAATACAATACAACTTTTGGTGGGAGCGGATCTTGACCTTCAAAGTGACCACATCAAAATACATGTTGAAATACTGATTGGACAGATAATGCAGCAACTATTGACGCACTCAAACTCGACCGTTTGGTCTTTATAATCAGGCACGACTGAAAAACAAACAAACAAACACCGAAAATGAATGTATAGTGGTGGATGGTGGGGATGAATGTATAGTGGTGGATGGTGGGGGTGGGGGAGGGTGGGGGTGGGGGGTGAGCGAAGAGAAGCAAGTGCAGGCAAAAGAGTCCTCAAACATTATGAAGATGACTTTGAAAGGAGGGCGTAAAAAGATGGCGTCAAAGTATAAATGCTGATATTAACCACTTATATTTATACATTCTCTCTCTCTCTCTCTCTCTCTCTCTCTCTCTCTCTCTCTCTCTCTCTCTCTCTCTCTCTCTCCCAGTCCATCTTCTCCCTAATCCCACATCACCACCCTCCCCTTCCACAAACCCTTGCCAAGTCATTTCCATACTGACCGAGGACTTGTTTGCCTGCATTTTAGTCTGTTCTTTTTGTCTTTCTTTCTTTCTTCACGACTGCGTATTAACTTTTGTTGTTTGTTGTTTTTCAGTTTTCCTGCCTGAAGGAGACCAGTAGCTCTCGCCTCGTTATTTTAGGGGATGTCTCCTTGTTTGTTCTGTGTGCTCTGTGTGGTCATTTCTGGTGGACGATTTGGTGTTGTAAGCACCATTCGTTTGGAGTTATGGGCCAGCAAATATTTCATCATGGGAGCAAGAGTTAACCTACTTCTTTCTTGATTATCGTTATTTTAGTATTTGTTTCTTAATTATTGGTATTTTAGTGTTAGTTTCTTAATTAATTATCGTTATTTTAGTGTTTGTTTCTTAATTATCAGTATTTTAGTGTTTGTTGCGTTTAGTTGGCGACGTGATATTCCAACATTCATTTACATGTTTGAACAAGCTACACGCCAAAAATTAATGCGTAAAGGCCTTGGCTAAAGAATCGAGTATTTATAGACTGGCGCAATCAGATTGTTTTGGGAATTTTGATTGTGTCTGAAAGTTCATTCTCCTCATTTCCTTTCATATGGCCGTCAAAGTACAAGCCAGGTGGTTCCAAGCAGACAGATTAAAATCAAAGGAATGGGATTATTTTGTGCGCTTGAGACTGGCGCAAAGATAGCGTGACGAGTGAGTGCAAAGGCCCGAAATGTGTGTCAGCTGAGGGGAAGGTCATGCATTTGAAGATTGTTTGTGATTTCTTCGGTAAAAGATCCCCCCAAACAAGGGAAATAATTAGTGGGGATCTGTTCTTTTGATCAAATTATAAGTTTAACATTAAATGCTGGCTCAAATTTATGGTAAGCCTCTAAACGCTTGCATGGATTCTACAGAGTTTTGAAGCAAAATCCTAACTGTGGCGTGTGGCTACGTCTGCCTGCGGTCATCATACTAACTACCTAACTGACGACTGCCACAGAGAATGAACGAGAGGGGAGATTACCGAGGGCGTAGGTGGCGGTGCAGTCGTGGGTGTTGATGCCGTCGATGACGAAGTCCGGCATATTGGCAGACGGGAGGAGGCTGGTGGCCGCACGGGACGATGACCACTTCAGCACCAGGTCAGTGGTGGCGAACCCGTCTGTAGGGCCACCGGTCAGTGTGGAAACACGCACCATGCATACACAGACAGACAGACACAAGTGTACACGAAGCATGCACCATGCATACATAGAGAGACAGACAGACACATGTACGGACGAAGCAAGCGTCATGCGTACAGACATAGACAGACACACGTAGGGATGAAGCACGCACCATGCATACACAGACAGACAGACACATGTACGGACGAAGCAAGCGTCATTCGTACTGACATAGACAGACACACGTAGGGATGAAGCACGCACCATGCATAAACAGACAGACAGACACATGTACGGACGAAGCACGCACCATGCATACGCAGACAGACAGACAAATGTACGGACGAAGCACGCACCATGCATACACAGACAGACAGACACATGTACACACGAAGCACGCACCATGCATACACACACAGACAGGCACATGTGCGGACGAAGCACGCACAATGCATTCACAGATAGACAGACAGACACATGTACGGACGCACACACGTACGCATACACGCACACACGTACACGCGCGCGCGCGCGCGCGCACACGCGCACACACACACACACACACACACACACACACACATATACACACGCGCACGCGCGCGCGCGCGCGCGCGCGCGCTCGCACACACACACACACACACATACACTTACACGTACACGTACACACACACACACACACACACACACACACACACACACACACACACACACACACACACACACACCACACACAATCTTTTCAGTCTTCAAGTACACGGCTGCCACCCTATTCTGTGTTAGTATAAAAAACAAGTTGTGTGGCGTGTTCGGGTTTAAGAGGAGAGCGCGATAGGTGGAATGGGGGTGGGGAGTGGACGGGGGTCAGGGGTTTTCTGTGAGGAGGGAAGGGGGAGGGGGGGGGGGCGGTAATGTCGTTATCCAGTGAGATTGTCAGGGCGTGGTCTATCTGGCATGAGCCAGACATGCAGCTGTGAACACTCTGGCATAATTTCCGGCGTGATGGAATATTGCGCGGGTAGTTTCCGGCATTTAGGCAATTTGTGTGTTTCGCCACACCCTCAGCCATACAGCGCATTGATCGTCGACTAGCTAAGAAGCAATATGGATTTTGATGAATGGTTCTGAGGAGAATTTGGGCAGGGAAGTGGGGAGTGGGGGGGGATTGGGGGGGTAATATGACAATACACATACCTTTGAGGTGTGTGATTCAACTAATGCATTCACTTCCGTTAACAGTTCTAAAGATTTAGATAGAGATCGGCCAACGTTTTCTATCATTCAATGTGGTATAATGGATGATACAAACGAAGAGAAGATATCCGACCCCTCGTCCACAGTTACAGCCTGGCCCGCCCCGCCACAACCCCGGCACTGTTAATCTACAGGAAGCAGTAATGGTCAAGTCCTAATGAGGCAACCCACCAGAGGAGACACCACACTGCTGCCGAGTCACTTGGGTGGTGTTCAGTGGTGCCCATTCTGATCCAGCATACGCAGGACACCACCTACTAAGCCCCTACTGACGACAATAATTGCTTGGTCACGGAGCCGCCGTGAGTGAGTTGTTTGCCTGAAGGCGCCACCACATCCGTCCGACGACAGCCCCCCCCCC
>CM065734.1:33309066-33316566 GCA_033310375.1 Conus canariensis | reverse complement strand
TGTATGTAGCCAGAACAAAAAGCCCCGGTGTTAGAGCGCCTGAAAGCTCTGGAAACACGTTTAGAAACTTGGCAACAATGGGCGTGTCTGCGTCTGTTTCTCTACACAAAACACCCCTTAGAGGCATACACGCTTAAAACTGCGTTCATGTTTACTGCTATTGTTGTTGTTGTCTTTTGTTCGTTGAACGAATGTAGTTGGCAGCGTTAAGTGACGACATGAATTCCAGACAGAAGTATTCCTGTTGATGACTGTGGAACACTTCCTGCAGGACTGCACCACACAGCCTCATCTGAGAGCAGAGACCTGGCCTGCCGATACATCGATGAGGGGAAGGGGAGGGGGGAGCTCTATGGCTCTCTAGAGGGACTCAGCCGTACAGCGCCTTTGTTAGTGCCTCTGAGGTTCCTTTCTGAGTGTTAGAAGAAGAAGAAGAAGAAGAAGAAGAAGAAGAAGAAGAAGAAGAAGAAGAAGAAGAAAAGAGAGAAAGGAGGAGGAGGAGGAGGAGAAGCAGAAGAAGAAGAAGAAGAAGAGGAAGAGGAAAGGAAGAAGAAGTATGATGACACAATACATTGCGGTACAATACTGTTGGATGTCAGTCAACTGATTGGATGGAATCCTGTGCGACTATACGACACGACATGACGCGATATATATGACTACAATGCAGTTCATAACAGAAGGAAATTAGGCAAACCGACAATGAACGACACACAGAGAATATACCAATCGCAGTAGCGATATTGTACACGGTCACTCGCGAAACGCGACACATATATGCATACATGCATACTTACACACAGACACAGACACATACACAGACACACAGACACACACACACACACACACACACACACACACACACACACACACACACACACACACACACACAGAGTTATTTTCCAGTTACTTCCCTTGATGTATCACCTTCATCTTCTTTGTAAACATGCAAAGATGCTGACCTTAACGTAGCACAGGTCACAGAGAAAACCTTGGTAAATATGAGCTGTTTTCCTTGTTCTTAGCGGGCTATACCAAAATCAAACCAATAATGTCCGACTGGGAAATGTCTTTTATGATCAGCGGGCCTTTTCTGTGTCCTTTTCACATCCCGCGCGGCGCATCAAACGCAAGATGGCACCACCAACAGCATTGTCTGTGATGCCGCAATGCCAGAAGGAGACACAGACGATTTTAGTTTGAGTTTCCTCAAAGAGGTGTCACTGCTTGCGAACTAGTCCATACACGCTATACCACATCCGCTAAGTTTCGAGACCACACTGTGCATGATTTAAAGCTGATGGACATAAGAATGAATGATTAAGATGAGAAAATTTAAAAAGAGGGTCTCGTGGTTACGACTTAGCTGATTCTGACTTACGTATTAGCCCAGCGCGCTGGTCAGACCTTGGGTACCTACCTAACATTGGCTGTGCCATTATTATCATTGCATGTGTGTGTGGTGAGTGTATATGTGTGTTCATGGGTGTGTGGGCATGAGCCCATGCGTGTGTGCCAGTGCGTGCGGTGCACGTTGGCATGTATGTGTGTGTATGGTGTGTGCATATTTGAGCGTATGCGTGTGCATGTGTGTGTGTGCGCACGTATGTGCATGCGCGCGCGCGCGATTGTGTGTATGTGTGCAGATGTGCATGTGCATGCGTGTGCGTGATCTGTGGGCTTGTGTGAGCATGCTTTTGCATGCACGCATCTGTACATGTATGTGTACATACATGTGTATATGTGTGTGTGCCTGTATATCTGGACGTATACGAATGTTTGTGTGTACGCGCGTGGGCGCGCGCGTGTGTGTGCGTGAGTATGCATGCATGTGTGTGCTAGTATGTGCGCACGTGTGCGAGACAAAACGAGAGAAGATATAAGGCAAGGCAACGGACAATATAAATAAAACAATGCAAGGAGAGAGAGAGAGAGAGAGAGAGAGAGAGAGAGAGAGAGAGAGAGAGAAGAGAGAGAGAGAGAGAGAGAGAGAGAGAGAGAAGACGTTTTGGGTCTTCGTTCACCAGTACCGTCAATACAGCTGGGCATCCTTGGCTATACTGCATTTGCCTACTTGCAAGGCGGCCACTCAGGGAATGGTGTCATGCATTATTAACTCCCCTTACATGCATATTTAACTCCCATCGCTGTTCTCCACACGAAGGCTTCTCCTCCATAACTGCGACCGATTTTTCTTCTGTGAAAAGTATTTGTTTGTTAAACCGACGCTTACTGTTTGTTGATGAATGGAATCCGGATTCTTTCTTTCTCTGCTCTTTTCTCTTTTCTTTTGCTTTTTATTCGCGTGTTTGTTTTATTTTGTTTTGTTTTGTTTTCCTTTCTTTTCTTTTCTTTTGTTTCGTTCTTTCTGTTAATATTTCTTTCTTTCTTTCTTTCTTTCTTTCCTTTCCTTCATTTCTCCTTTCTTTCTGTTTGTTTCTTTCTTTCCCCTTTCCATCCATCATTCCAATCTCTCTGTCTTCTTTTCATCTGTTCCATCTCAGTGGCATGAACCCTAAGCTCCTCATTCTGGTTTGCCTGCATTTGAATCCTGTCGTATTCTCAAAGGCAGCAGTCCACTGCGTGCTGTATTAGTATCAGGTCCTTAGGGGTCACTCACCTGACGAGACCCTGCGCCGTCACTGGCTCGCTTCGGTAGTTTTCGCAAGCGTTGGTTTTTGATGCAGTTAACATAGGAACTCCTTACTGATGACAATAATAGCTTGGTCACAGACGGAGAGAGAGAGTTCCACACTTGAATGTAGTGCACCCACTCGTCCCCCTAATGTCCTTGAAGCTGCCCACGTGACAGACTGCGACAGAACTTACCACGGTACGGGTGTGGCTATCAACAGTTTGGTCACCACAAAGCAGGGCTTCAAAGACTGCACCGTTTAGACAACGTTCATGAATTCTTACGACGATCGGTGAGAAAAAGGATGAGGAGAATGAGGACGATAATGTGGAGTTCGTTTGACATTTTAGGACTGTATTCCACCATCATTTTTATTTTGTCTCTTATTTATTGATTTATTTATGATTCTTTCATTCACTCATGTGTTCATTTATGAATTTGCTTTCATTTATTTATGTAAACATTTGTTTTTATCTATATATCAATTTTTTCACCCGTTTATTGAGTTATTAAGTAATTAACTAATTAGGTAATTATGTAAGCATGTATGTCTGTGTGTATGCATGTATGTATTTGTTTGTTATGTATATATATATATATATATATATATGTCTGTCTGTCTGGCTGTCTGTCTTTATGTATGTATCAGTTTACATATCCATCTATTTTATCTATTTGTTTATTTATCAATTCACATACTCGTTCATTTTGTTGATTCATGTCGTCGCCGACCAGAATCCGACACATACCTACACCATCAGTACTGACATAGTATTTTAAACAACACTCCAAGAGACGATCCATGCCATGGATGGCACGGGACCGCACGGTTCCAGAGTCCATTAAGGCCCATGCCCCCCACCCCCCCCTCCCACAACACTGATCGAAGACTGCCCTGCAGCTAGTGGCTCAGAAGTAGGACAACTCCTGACCTGCAAGTCGGCGGTGTGTGACGGTAATGACAGCACTGAGGCATAGATGGAGGATCTGTCACGGCTTTCTCCTTTCCTCTTTAGCTTCATGCGTGACCTGTGTGTGACGGTAATGACAGCACTGAGGTATAATGGAGGATCTGTCATGGCTTCCTTCTTTCCTCTTTAGCTTCATGCGTGACCTGTGTGTGACGGTAATGACAGCACTGAGGCATAGATGGAGGATCTGTCATGGCTTCCTTCTTTCCTCTTTAGCTTCATGCGTGACCTGTGTGTGACGGTAATGACAGCACTGAGGTATAGATGGAGGATCTGTCATGGCTTCCTTCTTTCCTCTTTAGCTTCATGCGTGACCTGTGTGTGACGGTAATGACAGCACTGAGGTATAGATGGAGGATCTGTCATGGCTTCCTTCTTTCCTCTTTAGCTTCATGCGTGACCTGTGTGTGACGGTAATGACAGCACTGAGGCATAGATGGAGGATCTGTCATGGCTTCCTTCTTTCCTCTTTAGCTTCATGCGTGACCTGTGTGTGACGGTAATGACAGCACTGAGGTATACATGGAGGATCTGTCATGGCTTCCTTCTTTCCTCTTTAGCTTCATGCGTGACCTGTGTGTGACGGTAATGACAGCACTGAGGCATAGATGGAGGATCAGTCATGGCTTCCTTTTTTCCTCTTTAGCTTCATGCGTGACCTGTGGCCGACTGGGAACAAAATAAGTTTGTTTCTTTCCTATCTCCCCCCTTCTCTCTCTCTCTCTCTCTCTCTCTCTCTCTCTCTCTCTCTCTCTCTCTCTCTCTCTGTCTTTTTATTTGTCTGTCTCCTGGCACAAACGCTGATATATATATATATATATATATATATATATATATATATATATATATATATATATATAATACTGTTGAAGGCGGGATGTTTTAGCAGTAAAGCTTCGTAAGCTGCCCTGAGAAAGCTCGTGAGAGCGAAAATTTGGCAAATAAAAGTGGCAAGAGATGAACAACAAAGATTGTATTGACTTTATATATATACAAGCAGGGGCACCCGGCGTTGCCCGGGATATGAACATTCTTTGCGATAGTCACGTGACGGCAAACATGTATTAATTGTTTGGATTTACAATCAATCCCCCCCCCCCTACATCTTCCCACCCCCTCCCCCCACACAAATACACATTCTGTCTGTCTGTCTGTCTGTCTGTCTGTCTGTCTGTCTGTCTGTCTCTCTCTCTCTCTCTCTCTCTCTCTCTCTCTCTCTCTCTCGCTCTCTCTCTCTTATACATTCTATTGTTTTCCGCCTGCCTCTGGCCCCTTTCCTCTGGATCTTCCCTAGTACGTCGAGATGCTTTTCTCGCTCGATTTTCCGCCTGCACTCACTGTTCCCATTCCCATTCTTCTGATTGCCCTTAATTTTGTAGGAATAGATTTTGTGCAGAAGTAGTTTATTTCAACGGGTCTGTGTCAAATGTAAAAATAGTGTGTCAGGCTTTGCGCTGTACAATCATTTTTCTGGCCCCTCTCATTCCTCCCTTTTCATCCCCCTACCCTGTCCCATCCATGTTGCAAAATTACTAACCGTTACTGGACATACGCATACCGAATTTTATCAATAGCGGTGTAAATTTAGAAAATAACGGTTTTTAACGGTCAATAAAATTTGCATAACATTGTTCAGCACTTAAAACTGTACATGCATACGGAATGTTATCAAGAACGGTGAAAATTTAGAAATTCAGAAAATAACGGTTTTTAACGGTCAATGTTAAGTTCGGATCTTGAAAATTGTATATCATTGTTTAGTGTTCAAAACTGCACATGTATATCGAATTTCTTCAAGAATACTCTAAATTTATAAATAACGTTTTTTAACGGTCAATTTTAAATTTCGGTTGGTAAAAGTTGTATATCATTTTTCGGCATTTAAAACTGCACATGTATACCGAATTTCATCAAGAACAGCCTAAATTTTGAAAATAACGGTTTTTTGACGGTCAAATTGAATGGTCATAATGACTATCTAATGACCCTATGTTACCCGCTGGATGTTCCTGTAGGCTTATGTCAAGTTTGGTGGCGATCCGATGACTCTTGTGGCCGCCAACCTCAGAAGATCGGGTTTTAAACAGTTTTTATAGGGTTTGGTGTTTTTAATGGTTTTTAACTGTTATAAATAACGTTTCTTAACTGCCAAATAACGGTTCTAATTTTCGAGAAGTAGCCCCGTACCTGTGCAATGTCACAACGGCCATTTGATGAAAAGCAGAGGAAAAAGATATCTTTGAAACCGTTATAACAGTTTTTTTTTAACGGTTTTTAACGTTTTATTTTTTTTTTAGAGATTAGCTCAAAACCATCCTCGGGTCACAACAGACGTACCTGCTAAATTTCAAGAAGACCGGGTTTTAAACAGTTTCTTTTATAGGGTTTGGTGTTTTTTAACGGTTTTTAACTGTTATAAATAATGTTTTTTTAACTGCCAAATAGCGGTTCTAATTTTCGAGAAGTAGTCCTGTACCTGTGCAATGTCACAACGGCTATTTGAAGAAAAACAGAGGAAAAAGATGTCTTTGAAACCGTTATAACAGTTTTTTAACGGTTTTTAACGGTTTTATTTTTTTAGAGTTTAGCCCAAAACCATCCTCGGGTCACAACAGACGTACCTGCCAAATTTCATTACAATCGGTTGAGCCGTTTTTGAGTCTATAGCGTACACACACACACACACACACACACACACACACACACACACACACACACACACACACACACACACACACAGAGAATTTGCCATTTATATGTTAGACTAGCAGGGGCACCTGGCGTTGCCCGGGATATGAACATTCTTTGCAATACTCACGTGACGGCAAACATGTATTAATTGTTTGGATTTACAATCAATCCCCCCCCCCCCACAACATCTTCCCACCCCCTCCCCCCACACAAATACGCATTCTCTCTCCTCTCTCTCACTCTCTCTCTCTCTCTCTCTCTCTCTCTCTCTCTCTCTCTCTCTCTCTCTCTCTCTTATACATTCTATTGTTTTCCGCCTGCCTCTGGCCCCTTTCCTCTGGATCTTCCCTAGTACGTCGAGATGCTTTTCTCGCTCGATTTTCCGCCTGCACTCACTGTTCCCATTCCCATTCTTCTGATTGCCCTTAATTTTGTAGGAATAGATTTTGTGCAGAAGTAGTTTATTTCAACGGGTCTGTGTCAAATGTAAAAATAGTGTGTCAGGCTTTGCACTGTACAATCATTTTTTCTGGCCCCTCTCATTCCTCCCTTTTCATCCCCCTACCCTGTCCCATCCATGTTGCAAAATTACTAACCGTTACTGGACATACGCATACCGAATTTTATCAATAGCGGTGTAAATTTAGAAAATAACGGCTTTTAACGGTCAATGTTAAGTTTTGGTTCGTAAAATTTGCATAACACTGTTCAGCGCTTAAAACTGTACATGCATACGGAATGTTATCAAGAACGGTGAAAATTTAGAAATTCAGAAAATAACGGTTTTTAACGGTCAATGTTAAGTTTCGGATCTTGAAAATTGTATATCATTGTTTAGCGTTCAAAACTGCACATGTATATCGAATTTCTTCAAGAATACTCTAAATTTTATAAAATAACGTTTTTTAGCGGTCAATTTTAAATTTCGGTTGGTGAAAGTTGTATATCATTTTTCGGCATTTAAAACTGCACATGTATACCGAATTTCATCAAGAACAGCCTAAATTTTGAAAATAACGGTTTTTAACGGTCAAATTGAATGGTCATAAAGACTATCTAATGACCCTATGTTACCCGCTGGATGTTCCTGTAGGCTTATGTCAAGTTTGGTGGCGATCCGATGACTCTCGTGGCCGCCAACCTCAGAAGATCGGGTTTTAAACAGTTTTTATAGGGTTTGATGTTTTTAACGGTTTTTAACTG
>CM065734.1:33281566-33304066 GCA_033310375.1 Conus canariensis | reverse complement strand
AAAGAATTCTGTGTTCATAAGGTAAGGAAGAGACAAGCCCATGGACTGATAACTGATCGAAGTTCTCATAGTGCTCTCACGAGCTGAACAGCCTTGTTTTAAACTGACTTCTCCGTTCTTGACCATGACATACCTTACCATCCTTTCTTTCCCCAGCCTAGGAACACAGCACCAGAATCTCCCAGCATCCTCATGGAAACTTCACTACCGTGCGTCATTACCCCCCCCCCCCCACCACCACCACCACCACCACCACCACCCCACCTCCACCCCCCTCCGGCTAAGATCTGTGTAGTCTCCATCCCCACGATTCCACTTGCCATAGTGCTTTAGCATCGATCCGTTCCGTCGTAAGACGGACCAACCTGGAAGTCTGGCTATCGACCAACCATTAAGCTTGTTATTGCTTCCGGCAGTCCTCGGAAACCGGCGCAATTGCTGTTGGTGCATTATGCAAATGCTGACAAGGATTAACAGAAGATTGAATATTGCCCAGAGGCACTCCATGTCAGAAGGGTGAAAGTAGGTCTATCCGAAAATATGGGAATTTCCGGCGTGTAGACATGTGGTGAACTTGGAGTTGTCTCATAACAGCTCATGTGTGCTGCAAGGGGCCGCGTAATATTTATGTTTTCATAGAAAGCGTTTCATGTTCCGTACTTTTTGGTTATTTTACTTCTTAAAACAATATTCCTAACATCTGTAAAAGGTTTCACGTAATTTCAAATGTGTTTTTAATGAAAGTGGACGAGTAACATTAACGTGTTTTTCTTACCTTTTTAAACCAGCCGTCTCACAGAAAATTTGTATTCAAATGTTTGCTGCCAAGTTTTTATTTCTCAGTGGCACACTGCACTCATCCCATTCAACCTTGTCATCCCAATTCAGGATAGTTCTGTTGCATTGTTAGTGTCAGCACTCCACAGTGGATGACCAGAATCACCATCAGGCTGCTATACAGCGACACCAGGGAGAAGTCCCATATTCGTGTTGAGTTACTTCGTGCTGTTAGGCACTGTCTGTTTTGTTCTGTTGTTGACGCTTAAATTACCCTCTCGTGTCTGTAACGGGAGCAGACGGGAATCGCTGACGCCGCCGGACAGCCACTAAAAGTTGGTGGAGATTTCCCACTATAGTCCAATAATGTGGCACTACTGTTTTTGGATTCTGGCACCACTTCCATTCACAAAGAAAGAAAGGAAACTGCAAGTGCAGAGTTGTGAGTGAAACTGACCGATTTTCAGAATGGCGTCGTCTGCTAACACCAGCGAGTTTGATGGTATCCCTGAATATTCAGCGTAGGAGTGGGATCAAATTTTGCAGGAAGTAGAGAAATATGAAAAGGGAGAGTTAGAAGAAGAGTTTGATTTGAAATAGGCACCGATCAAGGGGAGGAAAATGGTGAAAGCGACCGTGAAGACAACATGCCGCTCGCTACTCTGCAAACCAGATGGAGACTCTATCTCTTCACGAGTCACTTTGGTGGTACTGGTCACTGCCTGTTCGTCTTAACTATCCTGTTCTGATCGAAGTATTTGACCTACTGAAGGCTACCCCATCATTGCTGCTGATGGTCATAAGAAGTATTTGACCTACTGAAGGCTACCCCATCATTGCTGCTGATGGTAATAATTGCAAAGTTTCGGAGGCACACTAAGTGAGCTTCAGTCCTACAGTTGAAACCATCACTATATCCTTCCAACCACACTCCATGTCAATCTGATGATGCCAGAGACATTTCACAGTGAAAACCATCACTATATCTCTCCAACCACACTCCATGTCAATCTGAAGATACGAGAGACATGTCACAGTGAAGACCATCACTATATCTCTCCAACCACACTCCATGTCAATCTGAAGATACGAGAGACATGTCACAGTGAAGACCATCACTATATCTCTCCAACAACACTCCATGTCAGTCTGATGATACCAGATACATTTCCAGGAAATCAGAGCAGGCATGGAAGGAGAAGGGAACTAGAAACCGGAAGTGCCAGTGACAGGAAGCCAGCTCCCGGGGCTGCAAGTCTGAGGAGAAGCTCCATGGTCACGTGTCCGTGACTGGAGGCGCTCAACAACGGGTTGAAGTGTCAGTCAACGGACAAACCCACTTTCAGTCTCTTACATGCGTGCAAGGGGTGAGCTGCGAACTCGGAACCTGTTCATGTAAAGGAACCAATGTTACGACGACAGAACTATGACCAGGCCATTATAGAGAACTCTGAAAGGATCGACAGACACTGGAGCAATGATGAGACTGCCGCCTAGCCGAGCTGCACATTGCTGAAAGTGTCATGTGCCGGACAACTCTGGAAGCTCCTTAATCCAAGTCACCATGAAAGGCAGCGGAATTCGACACAGCAATTGCGTGATGGTAAACAAAGATAGGGATGATGCTTATTTGTTAAAGATTTGAGTAAAGTTTAGTAAAAAAGGTGACTGCATACAGTGTCAGAGAAAGAGAGAGAGAAATAGACAGACAGAGAGATAGACAGAGAGACAGACAGAGAACAGACAGACAGACAGACAGACTCGCACATACACAGGGAGAGGGAGAGAGAGGGACAGAAAGAGAAACAGACAGAGAGACAGAGACAATGAGACAGGCAGATGGAGACAGACAGACAGACAGACAGACAGACAGACAGACAGACACACACACACACACACACACACACACACACACACACACACACACACGCACACACACACACACACACACACACACACACACACAACAAAGAGAGAGAGAGAGAAGAGAGAGAGAGAGAGAGAGAGTCTGACCATGTCCATCTCGTTGATGGGCCCCACAGAGATGAGCACCATGTCCACCTCCACCAGCACAGCCTCCCCATCTGCAACATCCAGGTCACCACAACACTCCTCAGTCCACACCCCACACCACATGCAACACCCAGGTCACCACAAAGTCCACACCCCACACCACATGCAACACCCAGGTCACCACAAAGTCCACACCCCACACCACATGCAACACCCAGGTCACCACAAAGTCCACACCCCACACCACATGCAACACCCAGGTCACCACAAAGCCCACACCCCACACCACATACAACACCCAGGTCACCATAAAGTCCACACTCAACACCACATGCAACACCCAGGTCACCACAAAGTCTACACCCCACACCACATGCACGAACACCGGCATGCACGAAGAGCTGTCATTCAAGCGTGAGTTTCCTCAAGAAGGGGTCACTGCGCGCGGGCTAGACCATTATCCTGTACTCTACATTTCCTAACCTAGCTATAGGCAACGGCTGAGGCTCAAGCGGTGTAAAAGAGGGTTAGGTGAGGTAGAAGTAGGGTGGGTTGTAAGGGCTCTCCAAAGATGAGACCCAAGGCTGACAAACACGTAACTCAACACGCTCGTCTGATCAAGATAAGATCCTTTTTTTCTGTCTCATCTTCTGTGCCAACTCAGTTGCACTGTATCCACGCCACTCATTGCGAACCCCCGTCCACAGCCACAGCCCGGTCGGCCCCGCCGCAGCCCCGGCACCGGCAATCCACAGGGAGCAGTCAATGTCAAGTCGTCAAGAGGCAATCCACCGAAGGAGACACTGCACTGCCGCCAAGTCACTTAGGTGGTGTTCAGTGGCGCCTGTTCTGGTCCAAGATACGCAGGACACCACCTATTAAGCCCCCTACTGACGACAATGATTGCTCTGTCGCGGAGCCGGCGTGAGTGGGCTCTCCCTCTGGAGGGTGCCACCACGTCTATCAGGATAAAATTCTCTTGCGTTTATTTATCTACAGAGTTATTGTTGCACACACACACACACACACACACACACACACACACACACACACACACACACACACACACACACACACACACACTCCCCCTCCTCTATTCCATCTCCGGGTTACAGTTACTGCCTATTGTCGTAGTGCCAGTCATATCAGTCTGCAGGAAGCAGTGAAGTTGTAGTTGTCATGAGGCCACCCACTTGAGAAAACGCTGCACTGCTGGTGGTTCAGTTTGAAAGATGAGGAGACTGAAAGGATCTACACGGTTAATGAAAAATCAAAATACAAATGATCACACAGATAAAGGAGCAAAGAACGATTATTTAACACAGTGTTATTGAATACAAGCTGAAATACAAATAATCACTTGAACCAGGAGCAAAGTAACTGTTATTTCACACAGGGTTAATGAAAATAAACCTAAAATGCAAATAATCACACAAAACAAAGACCAAAGTAACATTTATGTAACACACAGCACGATACGGACGAATGGAGTCTGAACAACTACGTATTCTGCAGACATCACAAATATCAGACATTAAAAAAATAGACAAAACGATACTCTTCAGAATGCTAAAGACAATATGTCAAAAATTCAGTCGTCTGTTTCGTAATTTGTATTTTGAAAAAAAAAAAAGCTTTTCTTGCATCTTGTTTTGTGCGTTCTATTCATATTTTGATTTCATTTCGGTGGTGTTGACTATCCACTAACACCCCCCCCCCCTCCCCCGCCCACGCCTGTACTGACGGCAAGATCCAGTTTGAGAGAATGTCATCGTCTAGAATGGATTCCATTCCTTCCAGACAGTCCCTATGACTCTACTGACTGGATGAGGAAAACACACTGAACCTGAGGTCCTTGAGACAGCGGAACACGAGGAGCCACAAAATATGAGGCACTTTAACTGAAAGTCACTGAGAATGCCGACGTTAACATTGATGCTACCTATGGAGTGTCATCCATTCTGGTCGGAGACTCTACAACAGAGCTGTGCTTCATATGACCTTTTATCATATATCCCGGTGTCAATCAGGCCCCAGAGATACAGACACCTTGGGTATTGGTAAAAAAAAATGTGAGCAAAACGTTTACAGTCGCATCAGTGAAGCAGGTAAAGCCGAAAGTGAGGCACCGATCTTCCCTTACAACGCTGTAAAGCACTCAACAGGTCTGGATGGTAGTCAACAGTGACTGAATATCCAATAATAGTTTGAAATAATTGTATTCGTTGCAGGTATTTCAGTCAGTAAGCCTGCACATACGTTGGTAAACAAGAACGTCGTGAGCTTGCCGAATACGGACATGTATCTCACCATGATTCCCAGTCTGAGACCATTCTACGTTCCCTGTCTGAGACCATTCTACATTCTCTGTCTGAGACCATTCCACATTCCCTGTCTGAGACCATTCTACATTCCCTGTCTGAGACCATTCTACATTCCCTGTCTGAGACCATCCACAGGGCACAGTGGAAGGCGAACGGAAGACCCTCAGGCAGACCAAAGAATAGGCCTATTCCGGGAACACAAGTCAGGAGAGCAGAACGCATGTCTTTCCACTGCAGACAGAGTTACCTTTTTCAGTGTATGGATCAATCAAACGGATCTACAGAGTTGAATAGCTGATTTGAAGTGCACGCCGAGATATCGACCGTGATATTGACTGTGCTAACATATGTCTTGGCATTTTTTCTCTCTGCTTGAAGTGTGAAGCTGACTGACGGGGCATAATTGCTATAGGCGCACTCACCAGCGGCATCTGTCCCATGAAAACGGCTTGGTCACCTGTGCTGAGCGCGAGCTCTAACACAGATTACTTCCCTTGTTGATTTACAAACATCCAAACATCGTCTATACCTATATGGACAACGTAAAGGATTAGACCGTTGTGATGTGTATCCAAGAGTCTGTCAACGTACCCCAGATACTTAATGTTATAAAAGAGAAATATAGGATAGAAATAAACGAATAAATGATAACGTTAACATGCATGACTTTAGCCCTGAAGAAACGAGAGGATCTGACAAGGTTCGAACAGGCGATCTCCAACACCTAGGTCCATGAGACTAACCTTTGTAGCTTTTTATTTATGGCACAGACATCCACCCATCCCAACAACCGTTTCTGAATATAAAAAAAAAACGAAGAAGAAGAAGAAGAAGAAGAAGAGAGAGAGAGAGAGAGAGAGAGAGAGAGATTAACTCACCGACATTAGGGCGTACTCCAGAGTCATAGTCTGGAAACTCGAGTTTGGCCAACAACTCTATGTGAGCTGTGCTGTCGCTGCCTCCCACCGACTGTCTGCAGGTGAAAAAGAAAAAGAAATGGTAGCAGAAAGAAAGGGAGAGGAACGAGGGATGTGACGATGAACGAATGGAAGAAAGAGATAGGACGCAGTAAAGAAAGAAAGACAGAAAACGAACACAGACAAGAAGAGAGATAAGATAGAAGAAAGACAACAAGATAGAACGAAAAGAAGAAGGGGAGAAACAAAGGAAGAAGGAACTGAAACACACACACACCACACACACACACAGAGAACAGAAAGGAAGGAATATATAATGGTTCATTGTGGCGAGCTTTACACCGACCTTTTACAGGGACGGGAGATTGGAGAAGGAAGGAAAGAAAGAAAGAAAAAAAAGGAATTGAAGAAACAAAGAACGTACCAAAGAAATGAAAACTGATACTGACATGTTTTTAAAGAAACACTCAAACACTGCTAATAACCTTTTCTCCACTCAGTAAAAGCCAAGAAACAGCCAGAATCATATTCATCCAACAACAGGAAATGTACAGCCATGCAACAGACAAAAGGAAATTATTTCTGGTTTTAAGCAAGAGAGGTGGGACAAAAATCTTTATCTGCTTGAATCACAGACGGTGCAGAGGAAAATGTCAGAGTGACCATGGATTGACTGGAACCATATGGTAAGTTCAATACTTGTTGTTTAGTGCCTATCAGACCTTACAGGCAGTATCAGGACTCATTTAACCAGTTGGTTCCGAGCAAAGAAACCTACGGTTTTTGTGACAAGTTAATTGTCTTTTTTCTTCCAAAGTAGACATTGTTTTTTTTTAAGTAAATAAGATCAAACCTGAAAAGTGTACAATGCAATACGCATTAACGTAATAAAGAATAAAGGAAAAGGGCTTTTGCACTCTTCATGAAACAATCAACAGAAAAATAACTCCATACCAATGGTGCTTATGGCACTCATTCCTCTACCACCCATACAGACGAGAGGCAAACAGCACAAACAAGGAAACTTCTTCCCCGAAGGGATTCCTCTGTAGTCCTGAAGTCGAGTCATGTTCACAGCCCAGGCGGCCACGGAGGCCAAGCCAGGGCAGCAGGCGAGTTACGTCAGAACTATACAGAGATTAACGTACAGGGAGTATAAAAAAAATCAAAGTATTCAAAGACTGGTGCAAAAAAAAAGCCTGGTCTAAAACAAGGTACATTATCAATGATGTTTAAATCAAACCACATGAAAGATATCGATTTAATCTTAAACTGAAAAATTCCGACATACGAAACGTTTCAGAACAAAGTCGTGATGGAATCCGCGGTATAATTCTTGTGCGTTTAATCGCACTCAGCCCAGTACCCAATAAAACAGGAATTTAACGTGTGTAGCCTGCACAACAAGACGTTTTCTCTTTGTAGTTTCCAGAGAAACGTGAAAGGAAATCCAGGAAATCTGGACAGAAATGAACAAAAGTTTATTGTCAGTTTGTGTGTTACATTATTCATGCCGAAGGACTTTGGTAAGTCTTTGGATCTTTTTCGGTTTGAAGTCGGCCAAGGGAACGAATGCCTTTAACAGTTCAAGGCTTGTGGCACCCTTGGCAAACTGATCGACAGCTTCGTCATACCGACTGTCAACATGACTTGGAATCCTTGCAAGAACAATATCATTGCCATCATTTGTAAGAGATATAAACACTTCGTCAACTACCATGAGCTCAGAATGGCTGTACGAGCTACGTGTCTACTGATTTGTTTGAATAGTGTATGTGATACATTCAGTCACGAGTAAACTACGTTCCTAATCAAACGAGAGTGAAGAACGTGTGGAGGGCGGGAGAGAAGGAGAAGACTGGGCCGGTTCTCTTTGTCATTGATTCCATTCACAAATCACTAATGGCATTCTCCATTACCTCTACCTGGTTCTATTTATTTTTCACGCTTTGCCAGCCGACAGCGACGTGATTATCTCCCTTGACTGTCCACCTTTGGTGACGATTCAGTGTCTCGTGTGTCAGGCTCGTTTGTTTGTGATGCCATTCATTTTCCAGCGCCGTCTTGTTTCCTTTGTTTTCATTGTAATCAGCACTGGTATTTCTCTGGTATTCTGTCACTTAGCATTTCTCAATGTAGACTCTGCTGGGTTATGAATAATGTGACATGACTCTCAATGTAGACAGCGATGAATACAACGATGGTGATGGTGATAACGGTAGGTGATCATGAGGATGATGATGACAAGGATACGTGTGTACCATCACTGCATTCTGGTCATGGTTCTCTCTCTCTCTATCTCTCTCTCTCTCTCTCTCTCTCTCTCTCTCTCTCTCTCATGTACTAATTTGAATAAGAATGAGCTTGACAGTGACGAATTTCAAGCTAGTTTGCAGGAAGATAGTCAGTTACTGTGTGCTAATGTTGATTTTGGCTTGAACCAGTTTGCCAATGCTTCCTGTGGAGCTGCTGCTTCAATGGTTCCAACAGTTGGACGGAATGGAAAGAAACGTCATGACTTATTTAATGATGAATGTGAGCGAAAAAAAAGTCAAAGGATTGTTAAAGAGATCTGAGAGACGCAAAAAGGCTATAGTCAAAAAAAAAAAAAAAAAGAAAAAAAAAAAAGGGGGGGGGGGGGATGCATATGCGACATCACAAAAAGAATGTGTTGAGAAAAAATAAAAGAAAAAGAAGTTAAAGAAAAAAGGCTGAAGAAGTTGAGAGACCTAATTCATGGCTCAAAGTCGTTCAGGTCAATAGTACAATGTGTTAACAGACAGAGTTTTGTATATAACGAGATCTCTAAATAGCGATGGAACAATGATTTTTAAAATGACTTAGCTGAAGAAGAAGATTTATGTGAAGACGAGGATGGATTTCCAGTCCAGTTACTTGGTAAACTTTTTGTGTGTGTGTGTGGAATGGACGAAATCTATAATTATTATCATACATTAGAAAACAGACATTCCCAACTCAGATACCTATCGTGGGGTAGCCCTTATCAGCATTATAAGTAAAGTTTATACCTTTATACTGTATAGACGATTATTAAAATGGGCTGCGCGAGAAGAAAAACAATTGAAGAACACACAGTTTCAGAGCTATCCATGGCATAGTGTCCCACATATTCTCACATTCTCACTTGCACAAAAATACTTATTTTGTAACAAGAAAGCATAGATTGCATTTGTTAGACTTAAGAAAGGCCTTTGATTATATACATCGTTTCATCCTGTGAAGTGTACTGCGCAAACGCGATACGAACGGTAAACGGTACACAGACTTAAAACAGTTTATAACTCAAATGTTGCATGTGTGAGAAAGGTATGTATTCGGATTATTTTGAATGTCCAAATGGGATAAAACACGGATGTCCTTAAGTCCGCGATTATTATTATACTATATAAATGAATTAGCAGTAGAGTTATCGAGAAATGAAAAGCTTGTTATCCAATAATTCCTGGAACTACTAAATTATTCCTATAGCGATTTGCTGATGATGTTCTTTTGTCTTGGGCTATTATAGGATTAGAAAACCAATCAAATAACTTAAAACACGAAGCAGATCAACTAAGTTTAATGACTGATTTGAATGAAAAAAATATTATGGCATTAAGAATGGGTAGCACCTGTCAGCAAACAAATTCTGTTTTACCGAAACGCAGATGTTACAATAATTAGCTCATGCAAAAGCTCGGGAATGACGCTTTCAACAAAATTAAGTCTGAATTATCACATATGGGAAGACTTGTGGAAAAAGAAAAAAGCAGTATGTAAATTTTGAAATCATGAAGAAAAGTCTCAGAAAGTATGAAATGAGCAACAGTTTACTGCAGAATTCAAAGATCGGTTCAATTGTTCCTTTAAACCGAATTGGCATGCTCATATGGACACAAAAATACGACAGATTTTTTTTGGGATCAATTTAAAGCGTGTTTCAGCCTGAAACTTTTCTGACAATTATTTCAGATAACTGACTGAGTAAGTCATGTGAGAGTTAGATTACGTTCAGTGCGGTTTACTGCTGATGGAAACAGATGGTACCAGTCTGACACATCCACTGGACCACTATAACCACTATGTAAACCTAGTCTTAATAACGAACATCATTTTTTTTTTTTTTTTTTTTGGTTTCGATGTTCAGCCTACGATGCGTCAAAACTGCATATTTTTTGCTGAGATGTGATTAAAGCAAATGGAGTTGCTTCCATCAGTTGCTAAGTTGATAACAGAAGCTTAACAACAACAAAAAACAAAACAAAACAAAACCGAAAGACAATGAGTAACGATAACAGACAATCTATAGGGCAAACAATCCGTTATGATCTAAAACTGGGTGGATTATTTGCAGATCATGTCACCATGATAGTTGATGAACTAGTGAATGGTCGAGAGCATGTGTATTTATATATTCACAGTATGATCACTGACATTTTATGCTTTGCTTGGTTTCTGTAATGTGCTGTACTACGGTTGAAAAACATATTTTCCCTGTTTATTTGGAATCTTTAATCTATCATATGGAGATTGAATTACTTTGTATACGTCCAGAGATGACAACAACGAAGAAATTGTGGATGACCCCTCCCCCCACCCCCTTGTTACTCCCCCTGGTCATCCTTCAGATAATGGCAATGAAACATCAAACTATATTGGCAATGAAACATCAAACTATAATGGCAATGAAACATCAAACTATAATGGCAATGAAACATCAAACTATATTGGCAATGAAACATCAAACTATAATGGCAATGAAACATCAAACTATAATGACAATGAAACATCAAACTGTCAAACACTCTCTCTCTCTCTCTCTCTCTCTCCTCTCTCTCTCTCTCTCTCTCTCTCTCTCTCTCTCTCTTTGCGTGTCAGTCAGTCAATCCGTTTGTCTGTCTGTCTGTCTGTCTCTCTCTTTGCGTTTTCGTTTGTCCTTCTGTCTGTCTGTCTCTCTCTCTCTGCGTGTCAGTCTGTTTGTCTGCCAGTCTGTCTGTCTGTTTGTCTACCTGCTTGTCTGTCTGTCTGTCTTTGCGTTTTATCCGTCCTTCTGTCTGTCTGTCTCTCTCAATAGAAAAGGCGAAAGCGATGATGAATTGATTTGCCATTTGTTCGTTGCATTCGTGCAATGGCGTAGCGGCACGGCATTTAGTCTTTTGATGACTGAAAGAGAAGCGGGAGGGGTGCGGGGGGGAGGGGGGGGGGGGTCTATTGCAGACAAAGTGCAATGCGTTTAAGTTCATATTTTTTTTCTTTCCTTCCTGTTGCCTCTGAGTCATAGCCCTTTGCTCTAGTGTTGACGGAAAATCGTGATTCGGTTATTAAAGAATTTTGATTCTCGTGGTCAATATTTCTGACAATATTACTCCTGTTTTAGTCTTCAAGTTTATTGGACACACTTTAAATGAAGATGATGGTGATAATGAGAGAGAGAGAGAGAGAGAGAGAGAGAGAGAGAGAGAGAGAGAGAGAGAGAGAGAGAGAGAGAGAGTGTGTGTGTGTGTGTGTGCGTGCAAGTATGCGTGGGTGCTTCTCTCCCTCTCTCTCTTCTTCTCCCTCTCCCTCCCTCTCCCATCTCTCTCTAAATTAGAATAAAAAGTTGACATGAATAAAACCACGATTATTGTGTTTCGTAATGGTGGATATTTGGCACGTTATGAGAAATGCATTTACAGGGGTGAATACATCAGTGTAGTCAACGCATTCAAGTGTCTTCGATTTTATTTCATTACCAGATTAATTTTTCACCTTTGGGTGTAAGATATAGCAAGTAGAGCAAAGCGAATAGTCACATGTATACGTTATACTCTATAAAAATTGAAAATTTGCGCATTTCTATTATTTGACTCTCAGACGTAGCCAATCGTACAGTATGGAGCTGAAATTTGGGCTTTCAAGAAAGGTATTGAAACAGTAAAATGTTCATTTGTATAGTATGAAAAGGTTTTTGAATGTACACAATCGAACACTAAATGATTTACTTTATTGTGAGCCTGGAAGGTATCCAACATATATTCATTTATTTTTTGTATGTATTAAGTATTGGCTGAAAATGACCAGAATGGAGGAAACCAAGATATCATTTAAGGCTTATAGGATGTTGTCAAATTTGGATTGTAGTGGCCAGAAGACATGGGCTACAGGTGTTCATCAGTGCTTCATTTCATGTGGCTTCGCTTATGTTTGGGACAACCAGGGCATTGAAAATATATCAGGATTTTTTTGGATGTTTTAAACAAAGAATGATTGATTGCAGATGGCAAGACTGGCATGACCTATATACAGCAATGACAGATTTGCGCAATACAGACTTTTTAAAACACCAAATATGATTGAACCATGCATTAATTAAAATGAAAATGCATAGGTATATCAAGAGTGCTTTGAGTAAGTTTAGATTTGGTATGTCTGACACTGCTGGCCGTTGGTTTAGATACAGCACTCTGAAAGGAAACGAATCAGTAAATGGCGTAAGAAATCAGCCAAATGAAGATGAAATACATTTTTCACTTTGCTGTTCTGCTCTCAGTGACCTTAGGGTTTTTGAGTCAAAGTATTATTTTGACCCTTGTAATTTTAGAGTCAACTTACTGTTAGTAACAAAAAATTAAAATGTCTTCTTCGATCTTGCTACATGCATTTATAAAGCTCAAAAACGGATACAAACAGTGTATTCATAATGCTTTGCATGGTATGTAATGTGTTGTTATATATATATATTATATATATATATATACGTAAGTGCCTTTTCTTTCCATTTCCTTTACTGAGAATCCTTCTTATATGGTGTATTGCGGGTGTCATCCCTTCAGTATGGGCTATGGCCTTAATCTGAATAAACTTTCGTAAACCTTCTCTCTTCTCTCTCTCTCTCTCTCTCTCTCTCTCTCTCTCTCTCTCTCTCTCTCTCTCTCTCTCTCTCTCTCTCTCAGTGACGTACTTGGAGAAAACGACAAGGAAAATAATGATTGCCCGTGTGAATTGAAGGAAGAGACGAATGGCAGCGCTTCATGCAGCAAAGAGGTTGAAAACCGACATCTTGGAGATCCGTCATGACTGTTACAGTGTTGTAAGTGTTATTAACATCTGAAAAATCCGATTGACAGTTACTGTGTGTTCGCATTGTACTGTATTGTCTATACAATTCTGTGATCTGGAATGCTCATCGCGATGTACTTTCATGTAACGTATCTATGATACTTAGTTCTGATTTTGGTGTATTTTCAGTCCGCAGCCTTATTCGTCTCCTGACCTTGTGAATGGGATTTGTAAAGGTTACCACAATAAACCACCATTCAAACCATCATCTCCCCCCTCTCTGCTCTCTCTCTCTCTCTCTCTCTCTCTCTCTCTCTCTCTCTCTCTCTGTGCGTGCGTGCTTGCGTGTGTGTGTGTGTGTGTGTGTGTGTGTGTGTGTGTGTGTGTGTGTGTGCGTGCGTGCCTCTCTCTCTCTCGTTCTCTTCTTGTGTGCGTGTGTGTGTTCGTTGTGTGTGTGTCGTGTCTTTGTTGTGTGTGTGTGTGTGTGTGTGTGTGTGTGTGTGTGTGTGTGTGTGTGTGTGTGTGTGTGTGTGTGTGTGTGCATACTGTAAGTCTCCTCCATGGACCGGCAACCCGAACCAAGAACTTCCAGACTGACACAACAACGGCCGTGCGTGAAGCGATTCAGTCCAGTTACTGGACACTCTCAATGAAAACCAAATCATCCCTACAAAGAGCACGGTCTTTGTGATCAAAGAGCTGACGCGCTGTGTCCACGGTGAGGGCATGACCAGATCTTGGAGAGTTTCGTAATGGGGTCTACCGGTCTCCTCTTTCATGTTCACAATGGGAACATTCCATTCTAACGCCTGGTTCAGCCACGCTGTCATTGGCACGAGCGCATACGTAAGCGCGCGCGCGCGCGCGCACACACACACACACACACACACACACACACACACACACACCACACACACACGAGCACATATAAGTGTCTGTCTGTGTAGATGCCTGAACGCAGGTGCGCGCACGCGATCAGATCAAACCAGCCAGACACTTAGTGTGTGGTGAAAATGGCACCGCAGACACAGCCCAGTGATCACAGAGCCGACAGTGGAACTTATCTCTGCCAGCCTTTAACATTTTTTTTTTTTTTTTTGGGGGGGGGGGGGCGGGGGGGGGGGGGGGGGGGGGGGGGAGGGTGACACTTGAACAGAAGAACTTGGGGTTCTTTAATGGGAGGCAACTCTGATACATATAACGAGTGGAACACGTCCCAGAAGAAACTTTAAAGGGAGGGAATTCTTGGGTTAAGAGATAATTCTGGTTGACAAAAGGAGCGTTTCAAAGTATAATTACGGCAGGCAGTGGTCAAAGCGGGAGAACAAATGCTGAAGCACTGAGCGGCAAGATGAAAGCGAGCACTGAAGTAACAAGCCTTGACCTACTAGCCTTCTTCAACAGCACAAGAACAAACAAACAAACAGTTAAACAAGCAAGCAAACAAAGACAACGAAAACTAGCAAATAGTAATGGTGGTGGGCAGGTTTAGTTGACTGTCGTGCATTGTAATAGCAGGAGCTGCTTTCGTATCGTTCCCAGTCAGTGCGCCTGTTTGCCGATGTTTTCAGTTTCATTTTACTGTTAGCATACTGCAAGTGTGACAATGGTTTATAGGCCTATTGAAGTATTGGTTTATAGGCCTATTGAAACAATGGTTTATAGGCCTATTGAAACACTGGTTTATAGGCCTATTTGCGTCGGTGTTGGTGCTGTTGTGAACGTATTCCGTTATCATCAGCTTACTGGGAAAATTTGCGTTCGATGTTATTCATTAAAAAAAAATCTTCTAGAGAAAAAGTTTTCAAAAGGGGGAGGGGGGGGGGGGTAAAGGGGGAGGGGAGGAGTTAGGGGGGAGGGGGTGGCCTTAACTGAAAGATCAATGGAGTACAAAGAAAGAGAAATATGTTTTAAAAAGTCTTCAAAAGGACGGAGTCTGAATGAAAGACCGATGTTCTGAAAACAAGCTTCCAAAGGGCAGGAGTCTTACTAGATGATCAGTCTGGTCCAAAGGGAAGGAGTCTTACTAGATGATCAGTCTGGTCCAAAGGGAAGGAGTCTTACTAGATGATCAGTCTGGTCCAAAGGGAAGGAGTCTTACTAGATGATCAGTCTGGTCCAAAGGGAAGGAGTCTTACTAGATGATCAGTCTGGTCCAAAGGGGCAGGAGTCTTACTAGATGATCAGTCTGGTCCAAAGGGCAGGAGTCTTACTAGATGATCAGTCTTGTCCAAAGGGAAGGAGTCTTACTAGATGATCAGTCTGGTCCAAAGGGCAGGAGTCTTACTAGATGATCAGTCTTGTCCAAAGGGCAGGAGTCTTACTAGATGATCAGTCTGTCCAAAGGGAAGGAGTCTTACTAGATGATCAGTCTGGTCCAAAGGGCAGGAGTCTTACTAGATGATCAGTCTTGTCCAAAGGGAAGGAGTCTTACTAGATGATCAGTCTTGTCCAAAGGGAAGGAGTCTTACTAGATGATCAGTCTTGTCCAAAGGGAAGGAGTCTTACTAGATAATCAGTCTAGTCCAAAGGGCAGGAGTCTTACTAGATGATCAGTCTGGTCCAAAGGGAAGGAGTCTTACTAGATGATCAGTCTGGTCCAAAGGGAAGGAGTCTTACTGAGTCATGATCATCTGGTCCAAAGGGAAGGAGTCTTACTAGATGATCAGTCTTGTCCAAAGGGAAGGAGTCTTACTAGATGATCAGTCTGGTCCAAAGAAAAAAAAATCTGGAAACAGGTCTACAAAGAGAGGGACTGCTTATTAAAAGATCATTCCGGTACAATGAGAAATTGCTCTAGAAACAAAACAAGTCTACAAAGAGAGATACTGCTTATTAAAAGATCATTCCGGTGCAATGAGAAATTGCTCTAGAAACAAAACAAGTCTACAAAGGGAGGGACTGCTTATCAAAAGATCATTCCAGTACAATAAGTTGCTCTATTAACAAATCTACAAGGGGAGGGATTGTTTGTTCAAAGATCAGCATGGTACAGACAGGGAGAACATGTTCTAGGAATAAGTCTTCAGAGGGAGGGGATGGTAACAGACAGATCAGTTTAGTACAGAGAAAGAGAACATGTTCTTGAAACTAGTCTTTTAAAGGAATGAAAGATCAATGTGCTATAGATAAAGAGGCCGATGTGTCTAGAAGCAAGTCTTTAAAGGGAGTGTTTGTTGAAAGAACAGTTTGGTACAGACAAAAAGAATGATATTCCAGAAACAAGTCTTCAGAATGAGGGAGTGTTTACAGAGACATCAATCTAGCATAGACAATGAGAAAATGTTTTCGAAACGTCTTTCAAAGGGAGAGGGTTTTAGTGAAAGATCAGTTTAGTGCAGACACAAACAAAAAATGTTTTATAGAAAGCCTTTTAAAAGGAATGAATCGTATTGAAAGATCAGTTAAGTATAGAGAAAGAAGCAAATGTTTTAGAAACATTTTCAGAGAGAGAGAGAGAGAGAGAGAGAGAGAGAGAGAGAGAGAGAGAGAGAGAGAGAGTGTGTTTCGTGGAAAGATCATGAGAACTGTTCTAGAATCAAGTCTTCAAAGAGAGGAATGCTTATGATAACGTCAGTCTAGTATAGACACAAACAGAAATCTCCCATCAAACTAACTCTTTGAAGGCAGAAAGCCTGTAGTGGAACGTCAATATAGTAAGAAAAAAAAGTTCCAGAACAGAGTGTTGAAAGGAAGCGATCTGTATATGGAAGTCTTTCAGACCTAAAGAAAAGAAAATCTTCAAAAGGACGGAATGTTTACCGAAAAAAAAAATCTAGTTTAAATAGGGAGAAGAATATTTCATTCAACCTATTCTTTGAAGGGAGAGAATCTACATTGAACGGTCTGTCTGGAATAAATAATGAAACACAGAAGTCCCAGAGAAGAAAGCCCGTGGACGGAGGGGCCGTTTTAGTGGGAGCTTTTTTTTTTTTTTTTTTTTTTTTAACTGTACCATCCCCGACCACACTGAAAGAAGGGTGGTAACTAGGGGATCAATAATGCAGCCTCCATTACGGCTTCTTTCATCTTCCTGCTGATAACATTTCAACCATTGTCTCCCGTAGGCAGTGAGATCATGATCTTTTCCGAAAGACAGCGTGAATTTCTGTCTGTCGGTCTGTCTGTCTATGTGTCTGTCTGTCAGTCTCTCTCTCTCTCTCTCTCTCTCTCTCTCTCTCTCTCTCTCTCTCTCTCTCTCTCTCTCTCTCTCTCTCTCATAAAGGTTTTCTGACTTCTGAGTTCTCTCTCCCTTCTTCCATCTATCTCTGTGACTTTCTGTCTCTTTGTCTCTGTCTCTCTCTCTATCTCTCTGTCTCTGTCTCTCTCTCATAAAGGTTTTCTGAGTTCCCTCTCTCTCTCTCTCTCTCTCTCTCTCTCTCCCCTCTCTCTCTCTCTCTGTTCTTTTCTTCGTTCCTCAGCCAGAAATCTAAGGTTTATCACTAATGAAAGTTGGTGTATGTGCGACCGTTTTCAACCCCACCGTCAAGGTAGCCACATTCTGTCTTCGGGGCTTTTGTCTAAATACGACTCCAGAGTGCACGCATTTCGTTTCCGTCTCATCCAACTCTCCTCTGAAAGGGGAGTGAGACTGGCGTGCAAGACTTTTTAACGCATTCACGCGCTGGACCTCAGTTTGAAGTGTTATACGCAGGGCAAGGAGGCAATGGGAGTGTGTGTGCAGATGGTCTGCTTATTTCTCCACGACTCCCCAATCCGTCCAGCCAACCCGACTCCCAGCCCTACCCCCCTGCACCCTCCCCCCCCCCCCACCTCCCCCCGGCCGTTTTCTTTGTGTTTTTATACCATCATTTATACAGACGACGTACCAGACAGAAGAACAAAGACACAAAGCAAACTCCGCCACAGGGGACACGCGCTGGAGGTGTGTTTTCTCCATCGCTCTTAAACATACAACAATGAACCAACACGAAGATCGAACTAACCATGGCAAAAAGGTCTTCACCTAGGAACAGCTTCCCAAACACAAGACCATAGCCCTGGGGTGGGTGAAAGGACAGAGAGGAGGGTGGGGTGGCGGGAGGGGTGGGGGGGGGTATGGACTGGTCTCTTCTTCTATTCACTATGTCTGCAGGTTCAGCGTCATCCTTCCACTGCTTGACAGAAGACACCAACATTGTTAAACGGTGTGACTAATTGTTCTCGAATCAATCAACGCTTTTACTATCTAAAGGCACACAGAAGACACCAACATTGTTAAACGGTGTGACTAATTGTTCTCGAATCAATCAACGCTTTTATTATCTAAAGGCACACAGCAGCAGACCTGGTTCTATGTGCACAGAAAGACCATTATCGAGTTTTCTTCGTGTGTGTGTGTGTGTGTGTGTGTGTGTGTGTGTGTGTGTGTGTGTGTGTGTGTGTTAGTGTGTGTGTTTGTTAGTGTGTGTGTGTGTGTGTGTGTGTGTGTGTGTGTGTGTGTGTGTGTGTGTGTGTGTGTGTGTGTGTGTAGCTCGGCTAGTATAAAGCCATTAATTATTTGGTTATTGAAATATCATGCTAATTTGTGATCAAATATTAGTAGCATGCCAAAGTAACATACACCTGGATTATATTTAAACGATTTGTGTGACTTTATGGTTTCAAAAGTTGGATTTCTTTAGTCTTTGAAACACACACACACACACACACACACACACACACACACACACACACACACACACACACACGCACGCACAGTACGTTCGCCAGTAAGCGCCCCTTTCTGCCCACCATCCTCCCCTCTCCTCTGTCCCACACCCCACGGCGACCCGCCCTCACCCCAATTGTCAGCAAACATCCCTCCTCCCTTCCATTTCCATCAACCCTCCTTCTCTCCCCCGTCTTCCTTCTTCTCTTATCCCCTTCCTTCCCCCAACCTTCCTCAAACGAAAGGAAGTAAAGAAAAAAAAAAGAAGAAAGAAAGAAAGAAAGAGAGGAAGAAGAAAAAAGAAAGAAAGAAAGAAGAAAGAACCAAAGAAGAAAGAGAACATAGAAAAAAATAAAGAAAGAAAGAAAGAAAGAAAAAACGAAAGAATTCAAGAAAGAAAGAATAGAAGAAAGAAAGAAAGAATAGAAGAAAGAAAAAAAGAAAGAAAGGAACAAAAAGAACAAAAAGGAAAAAAGAAAGAAAGAACATAGAATGAAAAAAAGAAAAACAGGAAGAAGAAAGAAAGAAAAAGAAAGACAAGAACAGAGAGAAAGAAAGAAAAAGAAAGAAAGAAAAACAAGGTGACAGCGATGAAATTCCAGACCCAGGTGGCTTGTCTGCCTTCTTCAGAAACCGATCAACTGTCAGGCGCCCTTACAATGTATTGCAGACAAAGACACCACCATCATACCTCTCTGATATGGATCACTCTGACCAAAGATAGTTCGCCCTACTTGCTCTGACTCTGCCCGTTCTTAACCAACCACGACAAACAAACACAGGACATTAGCTACGTCAAGCGTATGCACTGTCTCATGGAGAAGAAGTTAGAGAGAGAGAGAGAGAGAGAGAGAGAGAGAGAGAGAGAGAGAGAGAGAGAGAGAGAGAGAGAGAGAGAGAGAGACAGACAGACAGACAGGCAGACAGAGAGAGAGAGAGAGAGAGAGAGAGAGAGAGAGAATGATTCTTTATTTTATAACGGTAAAGTATTGGCTTAGTCAGCCATTTTTCATACTTGCCGTTACTATTCTACGAAGTTAATACTAAGTGGTACAACGTATGCATCGAAACATGATTACACAAACAAACAGCATGAAGCCAAACAAACAAACCATCACGCCAAACAAACAAACAATATTTCACGAAGCTAATACTAAATAATGCAACGTATGAATCAAAACATGAGTACACAAACAAACAGCAACGAGCCAAAGAAACAAACAATCAAGCCAAGGAAACAAACAATCAAGCCAAAGAAACAAACAACCAAGCCAAAGACAAAACAATAAAACCACTACCAAGAAGCAAGTACCGACATCATCAACGAAATAAGCAAGTGAAAGAACCAATTGAAAGTTCAACGACAATAGCAAAAAAGCAAAGGGGAAAAAAGCAAATCAAAGTACAACAACAAAAATGATCAACAAGAAAATAGCGTAAAATATTTAAGAATCTCTGTGAGACATACAAGGAAAAAGAAAAGAAGAAAGAAAAAAGAGGGAATAAAGGAAAAAAGAAAAAGGAAGAAGGAAACAAAAGCATGTATATCAGGGGACACATTAAAAGGTCTCTCTGTCTCACATTCATACACATACACACATACATATTTATATAACAGACACGCACGCACACAATACACACGCACACGTGCGCACGTGCACACACACACACACACACACACACACACACACACACACACACACACACACACACACACACACACACATGTGTACGCGTGGGCGATGGCAGGGATGTATGCAGGGACAAGAGAGAGAGAGAGAAAGGGGAGAGAGAGAGAGAGAGAGAGAGAGAGAGAGAGACAGACAGACAGACAGACAGACAGACAGAGAGGGGGGATGAAACTGACGAATTTGCAAATTTCAAGGTCTTTCTTTTCTTTGATGAATACATAAAAAAAAAAAAAAACGCAAACCAACCAACCAACCAACCAACCAAACACACAAACAAAAATCCCCGTACTTTGGTGCTCGTGCGTCCCTTTGAACATGACTTCAACAGCTTTTTCCTACCGTTGCTCAAGACTGACATGGAAAGAGACCGTAAACTCATGACCAAGTTCATGCTTGATAACAAAATAGTCTAGAAATACTAAACGCATTAGTCGTGAACATATGTCCATGACACAACACACCCTTTTGGATTGTATGAGGCTGAACTTGTCCAAGTATTTGCACAGTAGTTCGACTCTGTCACTGGATGGTATTTTGAACAGCAATGTGGTAAAGTGTATAGGCTATTGGAAACATGACGTTTTATTGTCCTGCTGGATCTATAACATGACCCCTGTTATTCCCCATCCCAATCGTGGATATGTATGCACTGAGTTTACATTTGTCTTTATTTTGTTAGCGTTCAAAGAAAAAGATACATCCGAAGGTGAGAGGGGGACCCAGAGAAGCACTGTCCTCAACTGCCGAACCAACCAGCTGGGAGCAATCCTGTCCCACCCTTGGAAGCCTGCGCTGTGTTCACATAGGGTGCAGGCACGCACGGGGCATTCCATTAAGCATCAGGGGACATACTTGCTCCCTGGCAGATGCCATTGTGCAACGGCGACCGGATGTGACGCGACAGAACCTCCAAGGGAGCGCAATCCCATGAGTCTACCAGTCCATATTTCATGACTGCAGAGCTGACCGGCGAAAGTATAGAGCTTTTCCTGGAGGGAGGCAGCCTCTACTACTGCTAGCGGCCCTGATATAGCAGTATCACGCTTTGCGCTCGGCAATGCCTGGTAATAACTGACCGGCCCTTTAAACTTGTGTCTTATCTCTCCATTGTTCTGTTGTTGTGCAGCCTACAGGTAATAGCTTACTGGAGATGTCCATCTGTATGGTGGAGGGAACAAGATTGGAGGGGGGGGGGATGGGGGGGGGGGGTGACAGGCACACCGTTTCAGACTCTCCACTAAGAAAGGCTCAGGGTGATAACAGCAACACTAAGGGCAAGACACCCACTCTCTATGCCACCCCCCCCCTCCTTCTCCACTCCAAAGACTCAGGGTGATAACAGCAAAACTAAGGGCAAGACACCCACTCTCTCTGCCCCCCTCCCCCCCCCCCCCCTTCTCCACTCCAAAGGCTCAGGCTGATAACAGCAAAACTAAGGGCAAGACGCCCACTATGTCTGCCCACCCTTCTCCACTCCAAAGACTCAGGGTGATAACAGCAAAACTAAGGGCAAGACACCCACTCACGCTGCCCAACTATCCCCCCCTCCCTTCTCCACTCCAAAGGCTCAGGGTGATAACAGCAAAACTAAGGGCAAGACACCCACTGTCTCTACCCAACCCCTCCCCCCTTCTCCACTCTCACACTCTCAGACCCCCGCAGCGTGCCTCTAGTACCTGGCCTCAAGGTGTGTGTACAGCCGTCAGTCATCCTCAAGGTGTGTGTACAGCCATCAGTCATCCTCAAGGGGTGTGTATAACCATCAGTCATCCTCAAGGTGTGTGTATAGCCATCAGTCATCCTCAAGGTGTGTGTATAGCCATCAGTCATCCTCAAGGCGTGTGTACAGCCATCAGTCATCCTCAAGGTGTGTACAGCCATCAGTCATCCTCAAAGTGTGTGTACAGCCATCAGTCATCCTCAAGGGGTGTGTATAACCATCAGTTATCCTCAAGGTGTGTGTATAGCCATCAGTAATCCTCAAGGTGTGTGTATAGCCATCAGTCATCCTCAAGGTGTGTGTACAGCCATCAGTCATCCTCAAGGTGTGTGTACAGCCATCAGTCATCCTCAAGGCGTGTGTACAGCCA
>CM065734.1:33274066-33276566 GCA_033310375.1 Conus canariensis | reverse complement strand
TATATGTTAAAACCATCCATTTCTTTCTCATCATGCGTCACATCAACAACGAATGACAACGGCAGTCGGCCTGGTTTATAAAACGTTTCTTTTTCCGCTTAAATCTTAAACGTCTTGCTGATAAAAGATTTGATTGTGCAAAATTGGTAACTATCATAATGACTATTTCAATGGCTCCAAACAGCTGTAGATCCAGACGAGATGTTTTGCTGTTTTTATAGCAGAAACGTGCGAAAAGTCAGGAGGTAAAACTAGAGGCTGCCTTCATCTAACGTAGGTTTGGAAGTCATTGAGAACTGGCTTTTACAGTCAGATACACTGCAAGACGTGAATATGTTTTCATCATAAATGTTAGATAGAGTCATTATGAGTGTTCATCTTATCATGAATGAATGAAACTATAATCGACATGAGAAGACTGGTTCGTACCAAGAAATGCAGTAATGTGCAATATAGAAATGCAGTAATGTGCAATATAGAAATGCAGTAATGTGCAATATAGAAATGCAGTAATGTGCAATATAGAAATGCAGTAATGTGCAATATATGTCAAAGGACCGCAGTTCAACTTTTGGGGCTTTAAAAGACTGTAGTCAAGAAAACAGTTATTAATGATCCCACAATTCCCTCTTCCTCTTTCAAGGAAACGCCTTGTTTCTGCTTGCAGATTTTATGGTAGATATTAACGTAATAGTGACTTAATTTTTGTCTTTTTATCGGCAAGTACTTATTGTCCCGTAGTCATTTGCAAGACCTGCTAGTTAGTACTGCTTACGTTCATAGTAACGCCCAGAGACAAAAAGACAGTAAACTGGGTGTTCACATTCTTTCCCAATCATTGTCTACAGACAAATGACGATGGGTCCAGTAGCCAACGTGTATTTTGAAGTGCTCACGATCCTGTTTTTATGTTTTACTTCCATGATGCGCCAGACAAAACCTTGTTGGCCTGTTGGAGACGGTGTGTTAATTAACGTCAGTGTCCAACAAAACCTTGTTGGCCTGTTGGAGACGGTGTGTTAATTAACGTCAGTGTCCAACAAAACCTTGTTGGCCTGTTGGAGACGGTGTGTTAATGTCAGTGTCCAACAAAAGGTCATAGGTGATGGTCGCATCCACGTATTTTGCTTTCATGTCGCTGGGGACGGGTGTGACCCTGGGATCGCGGGTTTGAATTTCCGCCGAGCCGTTTCAGGGGGATTATTCCCTCGGAGATAACATTTGTCCTGACTCCATTATATTATACAGTCTTTCGAATGAGACTATAAACCGAGATTCCGTGTGTGAACGCGCGCATAACATCTTGCACACACGTAAAATCCCATCACCAACTTTCAGAAAAGAAGGCCAGTTGGGCTGTTGGTATGGATGACGCATTACATATAGCATGCACCCTGCGAGAGAAATGGAAAGAATGAAGGAAGCAAGGAAACTGAGTGAACGATATTGACTGGATGACACGGGAAACGACTGAATGAAGTGTCGGCAGGCAGCTCTTCAATCGGCACTACCCAGGTAGGCAGCCCGTTGTGGACACGTGTGTGGATGGTCAGCGCCTAGAACCTTTAGCAAGGTATTTTACAAATCTTAAGCTATTGTTATTATCATTATAATTATTGTTGGTATTATTATCATCATTAATAATATAATAATTATTATTATTAATACTATTATTACCATTATTATTATCGTCATCATTATTATTACGCTGTCAACAGTTTTGCCAGCAGCATGCCTCTGTAATTTCCAAGTACAGAAAGATGCGGCGAATCATAGAACTGGTACTGCTTGGTTACAAGGAGGACTGAATACTCGAGATAAAAGAAAATGTACCCGTTTTTTCTATCATTTTGCAAGCAGACAGATGCACAGACACACAGACAGATAAAGAGACAGCACGCAGATGGAACAGAAAGGAGTGGTTTCCTCCACAGGTTAAACCTGCGAGCTGATGTAGAACGAAATCAAGTTTTTTGTTTTAAAATCATTTTTGGCCCTGTTTGTGGTGTGGGACATACACAGTTACACAATGTTACATAATGTTACACAGTGTTACACAATGTTACACAATGTTACACATATTTTAGTAGATGGCTCGAACTTTTGAACAGAAAAGCTGAGCATATTAGAAAAAAAAAAAAAGAAAGAAAATGAAAATCAGCATCGCCTTTAGTTTGTCTTTTATTCTGTACTTGCGGTGCTGTTTCACAATACGTATGTGCGTGCACGTGTGCATTTAAAAAAGAACAATAATGATGAAACAAACAGAAAGTATGTTTTTTTTTCCCCACAGTCTTCAAACACAGGACGACGTGCTGTGTGAACGTTCACGAAACATTCAGATTCTGCAATCAATGTATAAAACCCTACACCCCTCCCTCCTTCTCTTTCTCTTTCTTTAACGCCCCTCTCATTCTGCCTGTCTGTCTGGGGGTTCTTGATCTTTGGGTTTCCATCCAGATCCTTGAATCAGGAACAAGCACACTGAAATCGATGTTCG
>CM065734.1:33264066-33266566 GCA_033310375.1 Conus canariensis | reverse complement strand
GGGACTTGATTTCAACTCTGTATGTGCAGGCGGATCTCATTTGCTGCACGTGCGGCCTGTGGTTCTTATTGGGGCCTGTTCAGGTGGAATGTGCTAGCAAAGATTTCCACTTGTGCCTGCAATTGTTTACAATTTCTACTTTTGTGTTCAGAGTTGCTAAGTGTGGTTTGCATAATATTAACCATTTTTCTGTGGAGCATAGATTGCATCTTTTTGAAATATTGTTGTATGGTGTTGCTCTTTTTATGATTTTCCATGATATGTTGTAGTCTATTTTTTTATCTTTGAGTCTCCAGATGTATTTGCTCAGCTCTGTTTGATTTTTGTATTTTTCATTTTTGAATGACTGTTTGTGGTTTGCGTATCTGGTTTTGAAAGTGTTTTCAGTGATCCCTACATATGTTTCTTCTTCATTTTCTGATGTTACCGTAGCTTGGTATACAATGTTGCTGTGAAGACATTTATTGCTCAGGGGGCACTGTTCTTTTTTAGTGCAGTTGCAAGATGTCCTTTCGGCACCCTTCTCTTTTATGTTGCTTTTCATTTTGTTAGATGAATCAATCATGTTTTTGAGGTTGGGCATACATGAGTATGACAGTTTAATGGTGTTTTTGTTGAATATTTTGGACAGTTTGTGTTCTTTTGGGAATGATGTTGCCAAGATTTTAAAGAATTCTTTTCCTACATTTGTTTTTACTTGTCCATCGTATGGTGGGTTGTACCATATGATCTTTCTTTTCCTATTTTTCTTAATTCTGTTCGTGTTGTTGTCTGGACTGTATTGTAGTTTGTAATTGTAACCACTTTTTTGTAATGCTTCTTGATATTCTGTTGCTGCATCATTGAATGCGTTTTCATTGCATGACAGGTTGGATAGTCTCTTGTTTATACCATTGGGTATTGTTTTTAGTATAGATGGTGGGTGGTTGCTTTTGATGTTTACGTAGACTGGTATGTCATTGGGTTTTTTGTATGGTTTGTACACATGGTCATTGAGGTCTAATGTTATGTCTAGGTAATTCACTACTTTTTTGTTTGCTTCTATTGTGATTTTTAAGTTGTGGTTTTTAAAGATTTTACATAATTCTTTTTTCTTGTTTTCACTGGTTCTTGGATTGTTGTTTAATGCAGCGAGGCCATCATCTCTGTATAAACCGGCCTGTTTTCCAAGTTGTTTTTGGATGTTGGATAGCATGAATAGTCCGACTAGTTCACATGTTTCGGCACCATCATACGATCCCATGGTTACATCAAATGTGGAGTTTTTGCTCGTTTTTTTAATCCAAGTTTCATTTCTGCTATGGAGTAAGGTTTTTTTGGTGTGGAAAATAATCTCCATTTCTGACTCTGTTATATTTGTGTATTTGTTGGCAAATTTCAAAGCTTTGTTGAGTAGTTCTTCATCTATGGATGGATAGAAGTCTACTATGTCATACAATGGTTTAAGAAACTCAAAAACAGAGAAATACAATGTTCATTACATTTGACATAGTAGACTTCTATCCATCCATAGATGAAGAACTACTCAACAAAGCTTTGAAATTTGCCAACAAATACACAAATATAACAGAGTCAGAAATGGAGATTATTTTCCACACCAAAAAAACCTTACTCCATAGCAGAAATGAAACTTGGATTAAAAAAACGAGCAAAAACTCCACATTTGATGTAACCATGGGATCGTATGATGGTGCCGAAACATGTGAACTAGTCGGACTATTCATGCTATCCAACATCCAAAAACAACTTGGAAAACAGGCCGGTTTATACAGAGATGATGGCCTCGCTGCATTAAACAACAATCCAAGAACCAGTGAAAACAAGAAAAAAGAATTATGTAAAATCTTTAAAAACCACAACTTAAAAATCACAATAGAAGCAAACAAAAAAGTAGTGAATTACCTAGACATAACATTAGACCTCAATGACCATGTGTACAAACCATACAAAAAACCCAATGACATACCAGTCTACGTAAACATCAAAAGCAACCACCCACCATCTATACTAAAAACAATACCCAATGGTATAAACAAGAGACTATCCAACCTGTCATGCAATGAAAACGCATTCAATGATGCAGCAACAGAATATCAAGAAGCATTACAAAAAAGTGGTTACAATTACAAACTACAATACAGTCCAGACAACAACACGAACAGAATTAAGAAAAATAGGAAAAGAAAGATCATATGGTACAACCCACCATACGATGGACAAGTAAAAACAAATGTAGGAAAAGAATTCTTTAAAATCTTGGCAACATCATTCCCAAAAGAACACAAACTGTCCAAAATATTCAACAAAAAACACCATTAAACTGTCATACTCATGTATGCCCAACCTCAAAAACATGATTGATTCATCTAACAAAATGAAAAGCAACATAAAAGAGAAGGGTGCCGAAAGGACATCTTGCAACTGCACTAAAAAAGAACAGTGCCCCCTGAGCAATAAATGTCTTCACAGCAACATTGTATACCAAGCTACGGTAACATCA
>CM065734.1:33256566-33259066 GCA_033310375.1 Conus canariensis | reverse complement strand
GTTTTAATAATTATACATTTAGTGATATCATTGCATGGCATTGGAAATTTGTTCTTATTTATTCCTTACTACATGTCTATTAGGGAATGTTATGTTTTACTGTTCAAATGCTTATACAGTGTGTGTGTGTGTGTGTGTGTGTGTGTGTGTGTGTGTGTGTGTGTGTGTGCGCGTGCGAACGTGCGTGCGTGCGTGCGTGCGTGCGTGTGTGTGTGTGTGTGTGTGTGTGTGTGTGTGTGTGTGTGTGTGTGTGTGTGTGTGTGTGTTTTGTTTTTTGTGTGTGTGTTTTTTAAGTTTCTTATCCTTGAATTATACATGACTTAATTGTCTTCTTTTACTGTTTAAATAATCATACTTTTCTGTGATATCATGGCATGGTGCAGAAAATTTATTGTTTGAATGTCATTTTGTATTGTTAGATTATATAAATATGTATGTGTATGTGTGTATGTATGTATATATATATTTGTGTACATGTATGTGTATATATATATATATATATTATATGTGTGTGTGTGTGTGTGTGTGTGTGTGTGTGTGTGTGTTATATATATATATATATATATATATATATATATATGTGTGTGTGTGTGTGTGTGTGTGTGTGTGTGTGTGTGTGTGTGTGTGTTGTGTGTGTGAAGGATCCCCCCCCCCCCCATCCAAGCCATTTTTCTACAAATATCTTTACTTGATTGTATTTGTTTTACTGTTTAAACAATCATACTTTTTATGATATAATTTCTTGGCATTGAAATTTTGTGCTCTTTTATTCCGTACTTGATTTAATAGAGAATGTTATGTTTTTATAGTTAAAATGTTCATACAAGTCTGTTTCCAATTTTCACATCCCTATGAATAATCTCCCTTCGCTCTCTGTCTGTCTGTCTGTCTGTCTGTCTGTCTGTCTGTCTGTCTGTCTGTCTGTCTCTCTCTCTCTCTCTCTCTCTCTCTCTCTCTCTCTCTCTCTCTTTCACCCTACTTCAAACATCTTACTTAGCAGTAAATCTTTTATTCCTGATTTGTATTTAACTCTGCAGGTTGCTTTTACAGTTTACGTAATTATACATTTTGCAATATTATTGATCTTTTGAATGGTGCTATTGTTTTTGTTTTCTTTCTTTTTTATACTTAACTTTGAGCTTATCTTGGAGCGTTCAGTTTTACAGTTGGAGTGTTTATTTAAGTGTTGTGTTAATATTGCATATGTGACGGTGGTTTGTGGTGGTGATGTGTGCGCCTCTGTGTGTGTGTGTGTGTGTGTGTGTGTGTGTGTGTGTGTGTGTGTGTGTGTGTGTGTGTGTGTGTGTGTGTGTGTATGACACTGTTTTGGCGGGGTGTGTGCGTGTGATTTTGTATTGTGGTGTGGTGTGGTGTGGTGTGTGTGTGTGTGTGTGTGTGTGTGTGTGTGTGTGTGTGTGTGTGTGTGTATCTGGGGTGGTGGGGGGTGGGGGAGGGGTGGTAGGATGTGTGCGTGCATGTGTTAATATTTATGTATGTGTACAGACTGACACAAGATGGATAACTGAATTGAGAAGGAATGACTGAGCACAGTGCAAGGAGCGGAATATTTTTAATGATATACCTGTTTATAATTTGTTGTAAGATGTGAATTTTGATAATGGCACCACAAACAAATTTTCCTTGTATTCTATGAGGACAAATAAAATATCGTGTATCGTGTATCCTTCTAACGTGACTGTAAGCCGAGACTGTGTGTGAACGCACGCCTAACATCTTGCACACACGTCAGACCCCATCACCAGAATTCGCAAGAGAAGGCCTGGTTTGGCCGTTCATATGAATGTCAATTATACACATAGCATACGCGCTCTGTGGAAAATCGAAAGAACAATTGAAAAGGTCACTGATTTTGACTGAAGGACACGGGAAACGACCGAATAAAGCAGCTGCAGGCAGCTCTTCAGTCGGCTCTGCTCAGGTAAACCCTCTGTGTAAACGAGACCGTGGACCGTAAAGTGCTTTGAGCTTGGTCTCTATCCAAGAATAGGCGCTGTAGAAGTGCTCTCAATAACAACAGTACTGGGATACTGTCGTTTTACACACGGGCGCAATAACCATTGGGTTGTCTATCTTCCACAGTCGGAGTGACTCATGTGTGACCTGGTTGGACACTGACATGTCCAAAGTTCAAGAAATCCTCTTCGGTCGTTCTCCCTTTTCCTCCTGTTGAAAAAAGGCTTTGGCAAAAACCGAATGATCGTGTTTATATTCTGACTTTTTTTCTTACACGAACAACGGCTTTGACCAGAAATAACAACATCGCTCCTAAATGTGCGAGTCGTTGGGCATTGAACAATGCTGTTGACAAAACCGAAACGCTGTATTCATCTCTGTCAAACGTGTTCAGTGGTGTGGTGTCCTTTCCCTTCAAATTATAAATACCTACAGACGTCTCCCACGAAGAAGAAAAAAACTATGCAGAGCTGTTGGTTAACATCACGCGCACTTGTCTACCAAATTGCTAAGCGTCACGAGCACT
>CM065734.1:33244066-33251566 GCA_033310375.1 Conus canariensis | reverse complement strand
CAGCTCTATGTACTGCAGTGACTGGCTAGTGCATTTGGTTACAGCTCTATGTACTGCAGTGACTGGCTAGTGCATTTGGTTACAGCTCTATGTACTGCAGTGACTGGCTAGTGCATTTGGTTACAGCTCTATGTACTGCAGTGACTGGCTAGTGCATTTGGTTACAGCTCTATGTACTGCAGTGACTGGCTAGTGCATTTGGTTACAGCTCTATGTACTGCAGTGACTGGCTAGTGCATTTGGTTACAGCTCTATGTACTGCAGTGACTGGCTAGTGCATTTGGTTACAGCTCTATGTACTGCAGTGACTGGCTAGTGCATTTGGTTACAGCTCTATGTACTGCAGTGACTGGCTAGTGCATTTGGTTACAGCTCTATGTACTGCAGTGACTGGCTAGTGCATTTGGTTACAGCTCTATGTACTGCAGTGACTGGCTAGTGCATTTGGTTACAGCTCTATGTACTGCAGTGACTGGCTAGTGCATTTGGTTACAGCTCTATGTACTGCAGTGACTGGTTAGTGCATTTGGTTACAGCTCTATGTACTGCAGTGACTGGCTAGTGCATTTGGTTACAGCTCTATGTACTGCAGTGACTGGCTAGTGCATTTGGTTACAGCTCTATGTACTGCAGTGACTGGCTAGTGCATTTGGTTACAGCTCTATGTACTGCAGTGACTGGCTAGTGCATTTGGTTACAGCTCTATGTACTGCAGTGACTGGCTAGTGCATTTGGTTACAGCTCTATGTACTGCAGTGACTGGCTAGTGCATTTGGTTACAGCTCTATGTACTGCAGTGACTGGCTAGTGCATTTGGACAGCTTTAGTCGTAGTGCATTTGATTACAGCTCAGTACGCAGTGACTGGTTAGTGCATTTGATTACAGCTCTATGTACTGCAGTGACTGGTTAGTGCATTTGATTACAGCTCTATGTACTGCAGTGACTGGTTAGTGCATTTGATTACAGCTCTATGTACTGCAGTGACTGGTTAGTGCATTTGATTACCGCTCTATGTACTGCAGTGACTGGTTAGTGCATTTGATTACCGCTCTATGTACTGCAGTGACGGGTTAGTGCATTTGATTACCGCTCTATGTACTGCAGTGACTGGTTAGTGCATTTGATTACCGCTCTATGTACTGCAGTGACTGGTTAGTGCATTTGATTACCGCTCTATGTACTGCAGTGACTGATTAGTGCATTTGATTACCGCTCTATGTACTGCAGTGACTGGTTAGTGCATTTGATTACCGCTCTATGTACTGCAGTGACTGGTTAGTGCATTTGATTACAGCTCTATGTACTGCAGTGACTGGTTAGTGCATTTGATTACCGCTCTATGTACTGCAGTGACTGGTTAGTGCATTTGATTACAGCTCTATGCACTGCAGTGACTGGTTAGTGCATTTGATTACCGCTCTATGTACTGCAGTGACTGGTTAGTGCATTTGATTACCGCTCTATGTACTGCAGTGACTGGTTAGTGCATTTGATTACAGCTCTATGCACTGCAGTGACTGGTTAGTGCATTTGATTACAGCTCTATGTACTGCAGTGACTGGTTAGTGCATTTTCTCCAGACCTGCTGATCCTTATCTCCCCCACCCCCACCTCCCTTTCCCACACACTTCCTCCAGCTCTTCCTCCATCCCCCCAACCCCTTTCTTGTGGAATCATCTCTGACGTTCAATAAACATTCTTTCTTTCTCTCTCTCTCTCTCTCTCTCTCTCTCTCTCTCTCTCCTCTCTTGTCTGTCTGTCTGTCTGTGTGTGTGTCTGACTGTCTGTCTGTCTCTCTCTCTGTATGTGTGTGTTTGTGTGTGCGTGTGTGTGTGTGGGTGTGTGTATGTGTGCGTGTGTGTGTGCGTGCGTGTGTGTGTGTGTGTGTGTGTGTGTGTGTTGTGTGTGTGTGTGTGGTGTGTGTGTGTGTGTACGCGCGTGTGCGCCCTAAAGACAGCATACATGTAGGACGGTCAAACTTATGAAACTAACGTCCTTCCAAAGCTTGCAGACTTTTAGCTTATCTCTCCGCTCTCCTCACCAGTCATCGATCCAACGCCAGTAGAAATGGCCCAGAGCTACCATAAACTAATGGCGTGTTTATCATCCAACCACACTAATTACCTCCACACCATTTCATTTCCCACCGCCGCCTTTTAATGGGTCTGTCCCTGATGGCCACACTCACTAATCTGTCCCACCGCCGCCTTTTAATGGGTCTGTTCTTAATGGCCACGCTCACTACTCTGTCCCCCCGCCTTTTAATGGGTCTGTCTGATGGCCACACTCACTACTCTGTCCCACCCACGCCTTTAAATGGGTCAGTCTCTGATGGCCACGCTCACTACTCCAATTTTCCAATTGAGGGTGAGTTTTACGTTCTATTGGCCTAAGGCCCTTAAGGACAAGGATACTACAGACGTAGGTTTGCATCATTTGTGGCAACTGCTGTCGCCGACAGTAGTGAGTGAGTTTCATGTGGGGTCGTAGTGTTTCTCTCTCTCCGAGCTTGTGTTCCTCTTGAATGTTGGTTCAATTTTGGTTGTTGGTCGACCGACGATGGGCATCAGTGTATGTTGCCTCCTTTCCCAAACATCAGGCTGTCTTCAGGGCCACCAGGCGGCCTTCTTTATGCTCGGGTGGCGATGGTCCTGTGCCACGTGAGGCTGCCTCAAGGAGGGAGCAGGACGAAAGTTGCTGGAGCGCTGCACGAGTCCCTAATATTTGGTGGGTACTCCCAGACTGCGGCCAAAGGGCAAGTTTTCAGCCCAACCCCATAAGGAGTGCGCCCATGTCTGCCTGACCTCAGAACATGGTTACCCAGGCCTTGGTGATCGCAGTCAGGCAGCGCTCCATCGCCGATCACCCCACATCTCCAGGAGCCGTCCCCCAGTGACACAGGCTAGACCCATCATCACCCATATGGCTGGAAGGTTGACTGCACCACCCGACACTGACCTCTCACATCAGTGTCCTTCAAAGGAGAGCTGCCACCTCTCCCCTGGCGTCCGCTGCTATGCCACACTCGCAGCAAACTGACCGCTCACTATTCTGTCCCACCGCCTTTTAACGGGTCTGTCCCTGATGGCCACACTCACTACCTTGTCCCCCCGCCTTTTAATGGGTCTGTCCCTGATGGCCACGCTCAGTACTCTGTTCCCCTGCCTTTAATGGGTCTGTCCCTAATAACCACACTCACTACTCTGTCCCCCCACCTTTTAATGGGCCTGTCCCTGATGGCCACGCTCACTACTCTGTGTCCCCACCTTTTAATGGGTCTGTCCCTGATGACCACACTCACTACTCTGTCCCCCCACCTTTTAATGGGTCAGTCTCTGATGGCCACGCTCACTACTCTGTCCCCCCGCCTTTTAACGGGTCTGTCCCTGATGGCCACGCTCACTACTCTGTGTCCCCACCTTTTAATGGGTCAGTCTCTGATGGCCACGCTCACTACTCTGTGTCCCCACCTTTTAATGGGTCTGTCCCTGATGACCACACTCACTACTCTGTCCCCCCACCTTTTAATGGGTCAGTCTCTGATGGCCACGCTCACTACTCTGTCCCCCCGCCTTTTAACGGGTCTGTCCCTGATGGCCACGCTCACTACTCTGTGTCCCCACCTTTTAATGGGTCAGTCTCTGATGGCCACGCTCACTACTCTGTGTCCCCACCTTTTAATGGGTCAGTCTCTGATGGCCACGCTCACTACTCTGTGTCCCCGCCTTTTAACGGGTCTGTCCCTGATGGCCACGGTCACTAATCTGTCCCCCTGCCTTTTAACAGGTCTGTCCCTGATGGCCACACTCACTACGCTGTCCCCACGCCTTTTAATGGGTCAGTCCCTGATGGCCACACTCACTGCTCTGTCCCCACGCCTTTTAATGGGTCTGTCCCTGATGGCCACACTCACTACGCTGCCCCCACGCCTTTTAACAGGTCTGTCCCTGATGGCCACACTCACTACGCTGTCCCCACGCCTTTTAACAGGTCTGTCCCTGATGGCCACACTCACTACGCTGTCCCCCCGCCTTTTAATGGGTCTGTCCCTGATGGCCACACTCACTACGCTGTCCCCACGCCTTTTAATGGGTCTGTCCCTGATGGCCACACTCACTACGCTGCCCCCACGCCTTTTAACAGGTCTGTCCCTGATGGCCACACTCACTACGCTGTCCCCACGCCTTTTAACAGGTCTGTCCCTGATGGCCACACTCACTACGCTGTCCCCCCGCCTTTTAATGGGTCTGTCCCTGATGGCCACACTCACTACGCTGTCCCCACGCCTTTTAATGGGTCTGTCCCTGATGGCCACACTCACTACGCTGTCCCCACGCCTTTTAATGGGTCTGTCCCTGATGGCCACACTCACTACGCTGTCCCCACGCCTTTTAATGGGTCTGTCCCTGATGGCCACACTCACTACGCTGCCCCCACGCCTTTTAACAGGTCTGTCCCTGATGGCCACACTCACTACACTGTCCCCACGCCTTTTAACAGGTCTGTCCCTGATGGCCACACTCACTACGCTGTCCCCCCGCCTTTTAATGGGTCTGTCCCTGATGGCCACACTCACTGCTCTGTCCCCACGCCTTTTAACAGGTCTGTCCCTGATGGCCACACTCACTACGCTGTCCCCACGCCTTTTAATGGGTCTGTCCCTGATGGCCACACTCACTACGCTGTCCCCACGCCTTTTAACAGGTCTGTCCCTGATGGCCACACTCACTACGCTGTCCCCACGCCTTTTAACAGGTCTGTCCCTGATGGCCACACTCACTACGCTGCCCCCACGCCTTTTAATGGGTCTGTCCCTGATGGCCACACTCACTGCTCTGTCCCCCCGCCTTTTAACAGGTCTGTCCCTGATGGCCACACTCACTGCTCTGTCCCCACGCCTTTTAATGGGTCTGTCCCTGATGGCCACACTCACTGCTCTGTCCCCCCGCCTTTTAACAGGTCTGTCCCTGATGGCCACACTCACTGCTCTGTCCCCACGCCTTTTAATGGGTCTGTCCCTGATGGCCACACTCACTGCTCTGTCCCCCCCGCCTTTTAACAGGTCTGTCCCTGATGGCCACACTCACTGCTCTGTCCCCACGCCTTTTAATGGGTCTGTCCCTGATGGCCACGCTCACTGCTCTGTCCCCACGCCTTTTAACAGGTCTGTCCCTGATGGCCACGCTCACTACTCTGTCCCCACGCCTTTTAACAGGTCTGTCCCTGATGGCCACACTCACTACTCTGTCCCCACGCCTTTTAATGGGTCTGTCCCTGATGGCCACGGTCACTACTCTGTCCTAGTTATTTACATGTCCGTGGCGATACACCTTGACTTTTTAGTACTTTAGCATGTTGAGCTGTAAACTGTGTTCGAACATCATCATTAATAGGAAACATTATTCCCCATCAAAGTGTCTCTCTGTCTCCCCCCTCCAGATTCCCACAGCATCCCCCCTCACCCTCTGTATGTATGTATGAATGTGTCTCTGTCTGTATGTATGTATGTATGCATGTAATTGTATGTGTTTTTACAATATATATATATATATATAAACAAACAATTAAGAAGTGGGGGGAAAACAAGTGCAGGCTAACAATTTTTCTAACATTATAGTAATGACTTTGCAAAGATTTGAACTTTAAAAAAATATTGAAGATGAAAAATATAGGAATTTGAAATCAAGAAAATACATTATAAATATGAAAACCCTTCGCTAGCTGCCGGAGGGAACCATCGTAATCCCTCTTGAAGACAGACCCGTTTGAATTGCCGGCTCCTAGGCCTTTCGTCCGCTGGATCGGACTCATCAGGGAGATACGGCTGATTGTGTCTGTGCTCTTGGCGTCAATTAGAGACACACCACAGTCCATAATTCTGTGGTGTTCTCACCACCAAGGATTCCAAAAAGAATCCAACAGCACCCCCACAGCAGCCAGCGAAGGGTAGTAATGAAACAAAACGAAAGTGTGGAGAGGAAAAAAGTTGCTGAAAAACTAAAGACATTATGCAAACAGTATAAAATGTAGGGGACAATGTTTGAGCCTACGCCTGAGGATCCATTCAAGGATGCAAGGGAGATCAAAAGATATGGGACAGTCTGAGTGTGTGAGTGTGTGTGTGTGTGTGTGTGTGTGTGTGTGTGTGTGTGTGTGTGTGTGTGTGTGTGTGTGTGTGTGCGTGCGTGTGCGTGTGTGTGCGTGCATAGCCTCAGTCTTGTTGACATGCAGGTAGTCATAAACTAACATTGCAAGTGCAATGGACTGTTTTGCAGCTTTGCTCATTCCCACCATTGTGGTTCAAGAGTATAGCATCCATGTTTTCGAATTCAAAACTCTAGAAACACAACTGTCACAAACTGACCAAATAATCAAATCTTGTAACAATGACCATCGTCTCAAAATGTGTATCTTTCCAGTTGTTAGTAAACTCGAAGAACAGTATTGTGTATTTACTGATTAAGAAAGGGCTTTTGGATATTACTATAACTTTTCAGAATTTTTTTTAATGTTTTCTTACTAGAATCAATACGTTTTTTCTCAGGTTGTTCGATGGAGAGTTTCAAAGCGTTCAGTTCCAGTGAACCAAATGAGATCTGAAGTGATCAATTCTTGGGGGTTTAAATTTTTTTTAAGATACAAGTTTTTAAAGCAGCCTATGTAAGGGGACATTTAACAGTATGCTTTAAAAAAGTACATTATCCTGCATTTTGCACCTACTATACCTGACATGACTGTATGTAAACGGGAGGATAAAACAGTTCATTATCCTGTGTTTTACAACTGCTATACTTTACTGTTGCCTATATGTAAACGGGAGGATAAAACAGTACATTATCCTGCATTTTACAACTGCTATACCTTACTGATGCCTGTATGTAAACGGGAGGATATGTCACTTGGGTGTGGTATGGAGGTGACGAAGTAGAAGACTTTTACAAGAGCTTTAATAGCTCGCTTATGAGTAATCAACGATTTAGCATCACGCAGGTCCCAAAACGTTAAGGCTTGATCAGTAAATCGTTGAATATGTGCTAAGTAACTGTTTGTGTGTGCATTTACGTTATGGAAGCTTTTGAAAGTTGATAATGGATTCTTGAAAATATGCATCTGGTTGAAGTATCGATATGGTTTGACGAGGTCATGTGGCTATTTAGATTAACTCCGCACTGACCGCTTCTTGCTGTTTGCCATCAGGCACACACGCACACACACACACACACACACACACACACACACACACACACACACACATATATATATATATATATATATTATATACATACATACATGGAGAGAGAGAGAGAGAGAGAGAGAGAGAGAGAGAGAGAGAGAGAGAGAGAGAGAGAGAGAGAGAGAGAGAGAGGTAGCTAATATGCTGACAATTCGATAGAAACCTGTTTTCCGTACCTATTATTTAAAACCTGTAACACAACTTGAGGACCATCATCAAGGTTACGTTGACAAATCTTGAACAGAGCCATGGCTTGCTACACTG
>CM065734.1:33234066-33239066 GCA_033310375.1 Conus canariensis | reverse complement strand
GAACAGTTTTCTTCCAGAGTATGAAAAGATCGTGTTCGCCCTCTTGCAACACAGCGGTAATATATTTTTTTCCTGCTGTCTCATCTTCTGTGCTATTCCAATGGCACTGCCCCCACGCTGTTCATTCCAGTGGCACTGCCCCCCCCCCACGCTGTTCATTCCAGTGGCACTGCCCCCACGCTGTTCATTCCAGTGGCACTGCCCCCCACGCTGTTCATTCCAGTGGCACTGCCCCCACGCTGTTCATTCCAGTGGCATTGCCCCCCACGCTGTTCATTCCAGTGGCACTGCTCCCCACGTTGTTCATTCCAGTGGCACTGCCCCCCACGCTGTTCATTCAAGTGGCACTGCCCCCCACGCTGTTCATTCCAGTGCACTGCCCCACGCTGTTCTTCGGCACGCCCCCACGCTGTTCATTGCAGTGGCACTGCCCCCCACGCTGTTCATTGTAGTGGCACTGCCCCCCACGCTGTTCATTCCAGTGGCACTGCCCCCCCCCCACGCTGTTCATTCCAGTGGCACTGCCCCCCACGCTGTTCATTCCAGTGGCACTGCCCCCCCCCCACGCTGTTCATTCCAGTGGCACTGCCCCCACGCTGTTCATTCCAGTGGCACTGCCCCCCACGCTGTTCATTCCAGTGGCACTGCCCCCCACGCTGTTCATTCCAGTGGCACTGCCCCCACGCTGTTCATTCAAGTGGCACTGCCCCCCACGCTGTTCATTCCAGTGGCACTACACCCACGCTGTTCATTCCAGTGGCACTGCCCCCACGCTGTTCATTCCAGTGGCACTGCCCCCCACGCTGTTCATTCCAGTGGCACTGCCCCCCACGCTGTTCATTCCAGTGGCACTGCCCCCCACGCTGTTCATTCTGCATTCCCGTTCACAATCATACCCCGCTTTGTCCCGTCTCAGCCATGGCACTGGCAATCCTAACGGACAGTCAGAGTCAAGTCGCCAGGTAACCCACCAGACGAGATGCTGCACTGCTGCCAAGCCATTTTGGTGGTGTTCAGTGGTGCCGCCTGTTCTGATCCAACATACGCAGGGTACCATCTACTAAGCCCCCAACTGACGGCTATTGTTGCTTAGTCGCGGAGCTAGCGTGAATAATCGACTCCCTTCTAAGGGTGCCGCCATGTCCGTTCATCGACAGTGCCTATGAACTTTCCCATACCGGTGACATCGACATGAACTCATTGAGGGCACAGGCGTGGAGAGGAGATGGAGAATGAGATCACCATGAGAGCGGGGTAGAGAGACTTATTATGCTTATCGATGAGGGTGATGACGGTGATATTGATGCTACAGGGTTTCATTTTAATGTGAGACTGTATGACGCTTACTTAGATCATTTAGCCGCACGTCATCAAGGCCGCGAGATACAGGCACCTGCAGTGTTGGTCAAGAACGTTGAGCAAAACTCTCAAGACGCATCCTTTAAGTAGATGAAACACGACTGTGCTGTTCCATTTTTCGAAGGTGAGCACATAGCAAACTCAACTCTGGTTTAGGAGTTAGTCATGAGCTGAAATATTCCATAGATATAAATGGCTGTGATGGAATCGAACACAGACCTACTGGCCGAATGTCCTCGACGCTAACCAATGCACCACAGCGGCTGTTACGATTCAGATGTTTGTTTATCATGAAACATTGATTATCGTTCAAATCAATGGATACATCTAGCCCTTGTTCAGGAGAAGGCGGCCCATGTATAATGAATGGCCACTGTGTGTTGTGTGCAGTATGTGTTTGGTCTCAATGGGTTTTCTTGCGATGTCTTGCGATGTTTCTTCCTGACATAATGGTAACTTTAGGCAGCTTTGGGGAGGTGTGTGTGTGTGTGTTGTGTGTGTGTGTGTGTGTGTGTGTGTGTGTGTGTGTGTGTGTGTGTGTGTGTGTGAGCGTGCGTGCGTGCGTGCGTGCGTTGTACCTGTGAGTGTGTATGTGCGCGCGCGCGCGCGCGTGTGTGTGTGCGTGTGCGCGCGTGCGCATGTGTGCATATGAGTGTGTTAATGTATATCTAGCCTTTCTTTACATTGCATGGGACCTCGACTTGGAACAATCCAGGGTGTCTGCCGCTACAGTGCTTGAGGCAGCGTAGTCCAGTCTCCGATGTGGATGGCGGAAAGGAGAGGTGATGCTATTTGTATGGCACAGTCTTGTTGCAGCTGCTGGGGATGGCATCTCCTTTATAGAGTGAGAGCCTGATCACTTTGGAGGTGATGCTATTTGTATGGCACAGTCTTGTTTGCAGCTGCTGGGATGGCATCTCTTTATAGAGTGACAGCCCTGATCACGTTGGAGGTGATGCTATTTGTATGGCACAGTCTTGTTGCAGCTGCTGGGATGGCATCTCCTTTATTAGAGTGACAGCCCTGATCACGTTGGAGGTGATGCTGTTTGTATGGCACAGTCTTGTTGCAGCTGCTGGGGATGGCATCTCCTTTATAGAGTGACAGCCCTGATCACGTTGGAGGTGATGCTATTTGTATGGCACAGTCTTGTTGCAGCTGCTGGGGATAGCATCTCCTTTATAGAGTGAGAGCCCTGATCACGTTGGAGGTGATGCTATTTGTATGGCACAGTCTTGTTGCAGCTGCTGGGGATGGCATCTCCTTTATAGAGTGAGAGCCCTGATCACGTTCTTAGTCACATCTGCCTGGTCCTGTACAGTATCACGCAGCGTGGCCTGTTCTAGGATGGTGGAGGGAAGAGTATATGTCTTTTTCACTCATTGCTGAGACTTGAGGGTTTTATGATAGCGATTGATGATGATACGTCTTTGGTACAGCCTCTATCTTGTCAATGTGACACTGGATCTGGTGGTCCCATGCACTGCAGGTATGTTCGCAGGTGACTAGCGCTGATCTAAGTACGCGCATATGCATGTGCATGTGTATATACGTACGCACGTACAGATGTATGTATGTGTGTATGAATGTATGAATGTATGTATGTATGTATGTATGTATGTATGTATTCTTGTATGCATGTATGTATGTGTGTATGTATACCCATTTACGTACAGATGTATGAATGTATTTATGTACGTATACTTGTTTGTGAGAATGCTTATAGGCCCTACTGTATAAATACTTGTTTCTATGTATAAATAAGTGTGTGTGTGTGTGTGTGTGTGTGTGTGTGTGTGTGTGTGTGTGTGTGTGTGTGTGTGTGTGTGTGCGAGAGAGAGAAGAGAGAGAGAGAGAGAGAGAGAGAGACAGTGTGTGTGCGTGCGAGCGCGTGAGAGAGACAGAGACAGGAGAGAGAGAGAGACAGAGACAGAGACAGAGAGAGAGAGAGAGAGAGAGAGAAAGACAGAGGAGAGAAAGACAAAGAGAGAGACAGAGAGACAGAGACAAACAGAGACAAAGACAGAGACGGAGACAGAGATAGAGAGCGTGCGCGTTGCTTGCATGTGCGAACGCACACGTCCTTCCGTGATTGTATTCTCTTGAACGCCTTTTCAATTTCCTCTGCTGCAATCAATAAACGATCCATTGCTGTCGGTGGCACGCAAAATGAGCACAGTGAATTCGTCTTGCAGGCTCTGTACTGCCACTCCCTGACTCTCCCCCCCATTCAGGATGCGGAGCAGGATGAAAGACTGCCACGCTCGACTGTCGGCCCAGCTCCGGTTTCATGATCAACAAGTTCACGACTCCCACCATTAGAATTGAAAAACGGCGTGCCAGGTAGGGACGCAATCGCAAACACTGCGCGCATCGGTCCTTCCCTGCTCAGACGAAAATTGCGTCCTCGACTCGGATCCTTGAGGTTTTCTTTTCTCTTCCTAAATTAAAAAAAAAATGCGTGTTGCTAACCTTGAATCCCATAAAAAAAGAAAAACAGAAAAAGAAAAAAAGAAAAAAAAGAAAGAAAAGGAAAAAAGGAACATTAGCACAAGCGTCCAAGTGAATGCGGCATGCATTGACACAGTACACCTCTCAGTCAACGGCACAAAGAGAAGAAGTGAGGACATCTTCCCCGAGAATGAAAAAGGCTGCCTGGCTTGCTTCTACATTCCTACATTCATACACTATTTGTTGGTGTGTGGACAGTGTCCCCGGGGGTGTAGGAATGGGCGGTGACAGTTCGCCTTGTTGCACACAGAGAACTTATTCACGTGGAATATTGATGGTAGACATTGATCATATCAACAAACACGTGAAACTGGATGGATATCTGCTTATTTGCTTTTGAGCTGTGTTCACACACACACACACACACACACACACACACACACACACACACACACACACACACACACACACACACACACACACACCATACTGCACTCATCGACTTTGAAATGCAATATAATTGACAAGAAAGAATGTAGGTTCATTGACAGAAATACCTTCACTTTAGGGACATCAGAATTTTTTTTACGACAGTCTACGTTCAATTTCGGAAGAGGGGCCGGGGCCAGTCTGGCTGCTGGTATGGAAGACACGTTGACACACTGCATGCGTACTGTGTCAAACATCGACACGTTGACACACTGCATGCGTCCTGTGTCAAACATCGACACGTTGACACACTGCATGCGTCCTCTGTCAAACATCGACACGTGAACACACTGCATGCGTCCTCTGCGAAACATCGACAATGAACACACTGCATGCGTCTTCTGTCAAACATCGACACGTGAACATACTGTATGCGTCCTCTGTCAAACATCGATACGTTGACACACTGCATGCGTCCTCTGTCAAACATCGACACGTTAACACACTGCATGAGTCCTGTGTGAAACATCCTCACGCGAACACACTGCATGCGTCCTGTGTCAAACATCGACACGTTGACACACTGCATGCGTCCTGTGTGAAACATCGACATGTTGACACAGTGCATGCGTCCTCCGTCAAATATCAATATGTTGACACACTGCATGCGTCCTCTGTCAAACATCGACAGGTGAACACACTGCATGCGTCCTGTGTGAAACATCGACACATGAACACACTGCATGCGTCCTGTGTCAAAC
>CM065734.1:33214066-33224066 GCA_033310375.1 Conus canariensis | reverse complement strand
TCTTTGCTTTGGAAATACTTTTCCATTGTTTGTTTGCTCTATTACAATCTATGATATATCAACTTATTTTTTTAAAGTATAACCTTGCAATTCGGTAATACAAAAACGTATACACTGTCCAAATCGAACGCCAGCCGTCAATTTTACAGTTTCTGTTTACTTCTAATTTCTCTTTCTTTCTTTTTTTCTTTCTTTTTTCTTGTTATAATGAAACGTGTATCACTAATTTAGCGCTGCGTTTTTTCTAAACCTGACAGCGATAAATGAAGCCAAATGGCGGACACTCTTTCAGCACGGACAAGCCTTTTCCGCCTTCAGGAGGTCAGTACGCTAGCTCTAATGTCATAGATTGTATCTCTTGTAATGTCATAGATGGTATCTATTGTAATGTCATAGATTGTATCTATTGTAATGTCATAGCTTGTATCTATTGTAATGTCATAGATTGTATCTATTGTAATGTCACAGATTGTATCTATTGTAATGTCATAGATTGTATCTATTGTAATGTCATAGATTGTATCTATTGTAATGTCACAGATTGTATCTATTGTAATTCATAGATTGTATCTATTGTAATGTCACAGATTGTATCTATTGTAATGGCATAGATTGTATCTGTTGTAATGTCATAGATGGTCTCTATTGTTTGCTGGTGTCTCAGGATGTCATCTCTATCAGGATGACCCTTTTTCAGGATGTGGACGTTTTTATATGAGTTTGATCGTCCTGAAAGGGCCAGTGGAAGCGGCTGGGCTGTGATAATACATTCTTCAAATTGATACTTCTCACTACGTTTTCTGCCGTTACATCTTTTCATCGCTTTTGCATGACGTTGGCCACTTCTCAGTGCTTCTTGTCAAATGTGTGTGGGGATGCCCCACACTGTTCTGACACTTCAGTTTAAAATGTGTGTGGGGATGCCCCACACTGTTCTGACATTTCAGTTTTACGCTTTGTACTCCTTTGACAGAGCTTAAAGTGGACAACAGGTAAGCGAATTTGGATAATAACAGTAAAAACTCTTTTCTTTGTCATGAACACACACACACACACACACACACACACACACACACACACACACACACACACACACACACAACACACACTACACGCACACACACACACACACATACACACACACACGCACACACACACACACACACACACACACACACACACACACACACACACACACACACGCACGCACGCACGCACGCACGCACCCACGCACACACTAACACACACACACGCACACAAAGGCACGCTCGCGCACACACACGCATACACACATACACATACAAACACGCACACACACACACACACACACACACACACACACACACACACACACACACACACACACACACAGAGAGAGAGAGAGAGAGAGAGAGAGAGAGAGAGAGAGAGAGAGATTGAGAGAATAAAAACAAAAACTAACAATTTCAATTAAAATAATCATTGTCACACACACAGACACACAGACACACAAACACCCACACACACACACACACACACACACACACACACACACACACACACACACACACACACACGGTAAGTATGAATCGATAGCACTGACTAAGCGAAAACATTGATTATGACAGCCTTTAAGAAAGAAACCACCATTTCCACACACAACCGCCAATATGGGCTTTTAAAGCAAGTGACGTCCTGAACAAAGAAACAAAAACTGTTTAATTGCAATGCCTTGCCTGAGTGGGGAGTGTAATGAAAAGAAGGAAGAGGACAAAGCGAATCACAGCAGTTCCAACGAGAATGTGACCTCGTCTTAAGGGAGTCTCTGAAGCGTAGAGAACGTTTTGTCCGTAAGCCTGCACACAACTCAGCACAGCGCACACGTGTGCATTGGTCCAGAAGCGTCATTGATGATTTACGATGATCTTTCTCGCTTCACTGGCGACATGGATCTGGTTCCTGTTTCATCTGCTCGAAGCTGCTGCCGCCCTGATGCTAAGGACACAGCATGGAAGCGTGAAGGCGCTGCCTCGCCATACGATTCAAAGGTACGCTCGGAGATGACGGTTCAAACCCAAGAGCAAAAACCGATAGAGTGTGATCCTAGGATCGTGTTTGAAATGACCAAAGGAGACTGTTCTAAGCTTTGTGCTTCTCAAAGACAGCAAGACACAGACAATGACAAGCTAGAATAGACCGTTCTGAGCTTTGTGCTTCTCAAAGACAGCAAGACACAGACAATGACAAGCTAGGACAGACCGTTCTGAGCTTTGTGCTTCTCAAAGACAGCAAGACACAGACAATGACAAGCCAGGATAGACCGTTCTAAGCTTTGCGCTTGTCAAAGACAGCAAGACACAGACAATGACAAGCTAGGACGGACCGTTCTGAGTTTTGTGTTTGTCAAAGACAGCAAGACACAGACAATGACAAGCTAGGATAGACTGTTCTAAGTTTTGTGCTTGTCAAAGACAGCAAGACACAGACAATGACAAGCTAGGACAGACCGTTCTGAGCTTCGTGCTTCTCAAAGACAGCAAGACACAGACAATGTCAAGCTAGGATAGACCGTTCTGAGCTTCGTGCTTGTCAAAGACAGCAAGACACAGACAATGACAAGCTGGAATAGACCGTTCTAAGCTTTGTGCTTGTCAAAGACAGCAAGACACAGATAATGACAAGCTAGGATTTTTAACTCTCTCTCTCTGTCTCTGTTTGTGTCTCTGTCTCTGTCTCTGTCTCTGTCTCTGTCTCTGTCTCTCTCTCTCTCTCTCTCTCTCTCTCTCTCTCTCTCTCTCTCAGGTGACCATAGACCATATATTTACACTATATTCTTTGATTCAGAAACATCTACTCTGCAAATCGAAGCTCTACATTGCAATTGTAGATTTCAAGAAGGCCTTTGACTCGGTAAATCGGAATGCTATGTGGAATGTACTCCGTAAAAGTGGTGTTAATAGTAAATTGTACATGGCTATTAGAGGGGTCTACAACTCAGTGTTTGCATGTGTGCGTGTGAAGAGTGAGTATTCGGATTGTTTTGATTGTCCAAGTGGAGTAAAACAAGGATGCTTTTTGAGTCCACAATTGTTTTCATTTTTCATAAACGAACTGGCGGTGGAATTGTACCGCAAAGGAAGACATGGTATCCAGATGATACCGGGAGCAGTTGAATCAGTTTTACTACTGTATGCTGATGATGTTGTTCTTCTGTCCGGAACAGTTGTCGGTTTGCAAAACCAACTAAATGTATCGAAAGAAGAAGGAGACCGCTTAGGTTTATCAGTTAACTTGGATAAGACGAATATAGTGGTCTTTAGAATGGGTGGCCACCTATCAGTGTGTGAAAAATGGTCTTATGGAAATGCAGATGTTCAAGTAGTTAATTCATATAAATATCTTCGAATGATATTTTCAACAAAATTAACTTTCCGTTACGCATGGAAAGAATCTCTGAGAAAAGGGAAAAAAGGTACTATTGAAATTCTGAAATCCCTGAGAAAACTGAATTGTACAGACTGTGGTATATTTTGGAAAATGTTTGATACACAGATAAAACCTCTTCTTACGTATGCAGCTGAAATTTGGGGCTTACATGAAAAATCGCAGATGGAAAAAGTACACGCGTATGCTATAAAGCGTTCCTTCAAGTACCTATTCATTCATCCAACACCGTTTTATATGGAGAAATGGGCAGATACCCTTTGTATATAAGTACATTTGTGAAATGTATTAAGTACTGGTTGAAGATCTTGAAGCTACCCCAGTAACGTTTGAGCAGGCAAGCCTATGATATGATGCTTCTAGAAATGGAAAAAGGTAAAGAAAACTGGCCTCATAAAGTAAAGAAAGTCCTCTCAGAACAGGGTTTTGGAATAGTGTGGATGACCCAGGAAGTAGGAAATGAGCAACAGTTCATTGCGGAATTTAAAGACAGGCTTATTTGTTCTTTTAAACAGAATTGGCACTCGGATATGGAAAGTAAAGAAAAATATCGCTGGTTTTTCTCATTTAAGAATGTGTTTCATTCTGAAAAGTTTCTCAATGTCATAACAGATAAATGGCACAGAATAAATTACGCAAGATTTAGGTTGAGAACTTTAAATAGGTTTTAATGCGAACAAAAGATGGTTTGAATGTGAAACATCCACAGAATCTCCTTGTCCTGCATGTAGACATATTATTGATGACCAAGAACACTTTCTGTTCCACTGTACTGCTTATAATGAAGTGCGGACAAATTGTTCATTTTTCCAGTTAGTTATAGCGAAAAGACAAAATGTCGCTGTCGTGTTATCATCAGATGATGAACTTGTAATTAGATCAGTTGCGAAATTTATAGCGGAAGCATTGAAAATTAGACAGCTGAAGGATAGTGAAATTTAAGAGTAGAAAGAAACTCGTGGAGAGCGTGGCAGCAGAGAATCCTCAGAAGAGAAGCCCCCTTCAAGCAAGTGTTTCGGCCCTTATCTCCTGACACTCTAGGGGGGTTGGGCCACACCCGGTTCATGACTCCGGATGTCCCTCTGCTGCCCCTTTTTTTCCATCTTGGGACGAGCCATGGCTGGGATTCGAACCCATGACCCTCTGGACATGCTCATTTTCCACTTAATGACTCGCGCTTTAACCACTGAGCCACAGGGACACCTGATATTTGTAGGGAAATTAAGCCTTATGAAGTTCACTTTTGTTCCTCCTTGACCAGATCCAGCTTGAACACCCCTCTGCCGCTTCTGCCATTGCTTTCAGGGCTCTGGTTTTTTCCTTCCCTGCAACTGAGAGCTGTTTCATGAGGCTGTATGCAGACGTTCCTACAAACCCCCTAGCTCCAATTTCTGCAGTGAGGACTTTGACCTGATAGCCTTCTCTCCTCAGGCTGTTTGCCAGATCAGCATACTTTTCAGTCTTGTAGATTTGAGCTGCCTCCATTCTGTTCTCATATGGCACCGTGAGCTCGATCATGATCAGTTGCTTGGTTGACTTAGAGTGGACTACTATGTCTGGTCTCATGCCACTCTTGCTGATGATCTCTGGGTGACTCTTCCATTCTGGGAGGTCTGCAGTGCACTCCCAGTCATCTGCCCCGTCCAGCAGACTCTGCCTGCATGTTTCGAGTGGCACTGTTGTTCTTGGCCATGATTTGCTGCCTCCTGCCGTGAAGAATGTTGCGGGTGCTTTTGGAGTCCTGATTTTCCCTTTTGTGGTGTTGGTACTAGCCCAGACTACTTGTACAATCTCTTTGAGCACTTGGTTGTGCCTCCATGTGTACCTTCCTTGAGCCAGGGCTACTTTACATGAGCTTAGGACATGCTCCACTGTTTGTTTTTCATGGCAGAGGGGGCATGCAGGATCGTCTGTTTTCCCCCACTTCACCAGGTTTGCATTCGAGGGCAGAAGGTCATATGCAGATCTGAGAATGAAGCTGATCCTGAGAGGGGCCATGTGCCAAATGTCATTCCAAGTGAGACTTCTTTGGAGTGCATTCTCCCACGTTGTCCATTGCCCTTGCTGGCTCTGCTGGACTGCTTTTTGGAGTCTTTTTTGGTCTTCTTCTTTTCTCATCTCCTGAATCATCATGTCTCTTTTGGCTTTTCCTTTGGCCTTTGACCACCATTCAGTTTTGGTCACCCCCAGTCCTTGTCTGTTGGTCTGTGTGTGTCCTGTTATATCTCTGATCTTGAGACTTTCTTTTGCAGAATCCATCGCCTCTTGAACTTTCCATTTTCTGCCTGTCTTCAGCTGGGGCTTGATTGTTTCTACCACCTTGTCTCCTGAGTCCTCCAGCATGCTTTGAAGTCTGATCTTCCCTGCTTTGTATTCCTCCAGGATGGATTTCAGTGGTAGTTTCAGCTTTGCTTGGCGACAGTACAGCGCTATGTCAGTCAGACAGGGTGGGACACCAAGCCATTTCCTTGTGAACTTGTTGATTTTGGCTTCCATTGCCTCCACTATGCTGGTGCAGATGTCGTATATCATCAGAGGCCAAAGGAGCTTTGGTATCAGCATGAACTGCAGACACCAGACCTTGTATTTGCCAGGGAGCCCACACTGGTCAATGGTTTCCAAGCCTTCCTCCGCCATCTGCTTGGTTTCTTTTGCTCTTTGTGTGTCTTTCAGCGTATCATCATACCATCTTCCAAGGCTCTTGACTGGTTCTTCTGTGACTGTTGGAATGGCCTGGTTGGCAACACTGAAGACCACAGATCCGGCCACTTTTCCTTTCCTCAGTGAGAGACTCCGTGATTTCTTTGGCTTGAACTTCATTCTGGATGAGGCAACTATGTCGTCCAGCCTCTCCAGCACATGACGTGTCTCGTCTTCTCTGGATGAAATCACTGTAGTGTCATCCATGAAGGCCTTGAGAGGAGGCATCTTGTATCCATCGCCAAGGTCTGTTTGTCTCGCGTTGTTTGTTGCTGCTTTCAAGATGAGTTCCATTGCCAGCACGAACAGTATTGGGGAAATTGCACAGCCCATTGCAATACCCACTTCCAAGTTGATCCAGTCTGTTGTGTACTCCTTGGTAGAGAACCGCACTGAGAAGCCATTGAAGTACTTCTTGAGCATGTCGCGGATGTTCTTTGGCACATGGTACATCTCAAGAGCCAACTGTATCATCTCATGGGGCACAGATCCATATGCGTTTGCCAGATCAAGCCACACTACGTCCAGGTCTCTCTTTTCTGTTTTTGCTTTTTGGATTGCGTCCCAGATCATTGTGGCGTGTTCTACACAGCCAGCCACGCCTGGGATGCCACCTTTCTGGACTGACACATCCAAGTACTTGTTTTCCATCAGGTACTTGGTCAGCCTTGCTGCCATGACAGAGAAGAAGATTTTCCCTTCGACGTTCAGTAGTGATATTGGCCTGAACTGGCTGATGTCACTTGAGTTTTGCTCTTTGGGGATGTACACACCATCTGCCGTCATCCACTGGCCGCTGATCTTCTGGTTTCTCCAAGCCGATCGCAGCAGCCTGTGGAGCCACTCCAGCACCTTGGGACATTTCTTGTAAAGCTGGTAAGGTATTCCGTTTGGCCCTGGTGATGATTTGGCTCTGGCTTTGTCGACCACCTTCTTGATTTCCGCCAACGTTGGAGGCTTGCCATTGAACTGTTCCTCAGGGTTGGTTGGCCACACCAGACCCTGAATGTCGGTGGTGCTTTGCTCTGTGGGTCAGAGTATGTTTTCTTCAGATGCTGCTCAAGAACTCCTTTGTCCACACTTAGGGTCCCAGATTTTGGCTGCTCAAACAGTGTTCTGGCAAACTGGAAAGGGTCTCTGAAGAAGCGCTCTTGTGTCTTCTTCTTTTTGCTCTTCCTCTTCCTCGCAGATTCCGCTTTGCTGAGGGCGCTGTGTTTTTCTTTCAGGTCTTTCCACAGTTTTTCCAAGCCTTGTTTTTCAGCTGGCAGTGCGGTCTTCATTTGCATCTTGAGGTTTTTCTTTTGGACCCTGATCTTGTCCATCTTTTCTTGGCGTCTGGATTTCTTTGGAGGTGTTTTCTCTTTGGGTATTTTTTGCTCCATAGGCGTCTCTACATGTGGCATACACAATGTCCCCATAAGTGGCTAGTTTGTGTTCCAGGGTGCTTTTCCCTATCAGTGCATCGAGTCTTTGGACGATTTTTGCATCCAGTTTCTCCCAATCTTCAGTTTCGTTTGCTCGTGGCAGGTTGAGTTTCAGGCGCCTGGCATCGAGGGCCTGTGCAAATTCCTCATCCGAACCAACAGCGTGGATGTCCTTGGCACTGTGGTTTAAATCCTGGCCTTGGTCTTCCGACGTCTTATCTGCTGATGCAGTGCGCTGCTGCTCATTCAGATGAGTCTTCACACATCCCATCTTTGTTCTGTGGATCTTCATGCCACGGGTGGTAGCGAAACGCTTTCCACAGACACATGGATATTCCATTTGGTCCATGTTCATAGTCCGTTTGGGATTTGCAGTCATGATTGGTTGAGCACCGATGGATTCATCATTCTCTCCCCCTTTCGGTGAATCCTGGGAGCACACACACACACACACACACACACACACACACACACACACACACACACACACACACACAACAGAGATATCTGAATGAATATTATCATTCATCGCATGTAGAAGAGATCAGTAAAATACAATGTCATCATTTGATTGAGTGGATGGTCGAGTCAGTCTTAAGTTTGTTTGTTTGTTTGTTTTTGTATTTTTTTAACCTTACTGCATTACTCCTGTGCATGAGGACATAATGAAATGTTACGAATTTATTTGTTTTTGTTAACCTTGGATTTGATACACACTAGGAATGAAACTGTACTATTTGTTTGCAGGAAACGAAGAGGGAAATATTATTGTTCTGTTACCTCTCCCCCCTTGTCAAAAGACCTCTTTGGTAATGACAATAAAAGATCAAAGTGTCAAAGTGTCAAGTTTTCTCTCTCTCTCTTCTCTCTCTCTCTCTCTCTCTCTCTCTCTCTCTCTCTCTCTCTCTCTCTCTCTCTTCCCGAGACAACATGAAACAAGTTGAGACGATCATCACCAACATTGATGGGCATGATTGTAGACGCTGAATTTATAAGGACCACCTTCTGACGTCCAAAGAGAAAACTGACCAGCTACCTCAAGAAGAACTGTTCGCAAACGAGAAAACGAAGTGTCCAAGAAAAGACCTGATTCGTTACGCAGGGAATGGCTGGAGGATGTATGGGGATCGTCTATGTAAGGGACGCAATTTTTCCTTCCCTTTGTGATGCAGGGAATGGCTGGTGGGTGTATGGGGATCGTCTATGTAAGGGACGCAATATTTCCTTCCCTTTGCGCTGAAGTCTGTGTGGGGTTGTCAGACAAGGTAGGCCATGCAACAAAAAGACTTTTAAAACCTCCCTAAAGACACATCTTTTCCTCCGGACTAATTAACGATATCCACTTACCTCTGTGCGCGAGTCTGCTTGTTTTGACGCGCTCGTGTGTCTTTCTGCATGTGTGTGGGTTTTGTTTTTCGTGTGTGTGTGTGTGTGTGTGTGTGTGTGTGTGTGTGTGTGTGTGTGTGTGTGTGTGTGTGGTGTGCATGTGCGCGCGCGCGTGTGTATGTGTGTATGTGTGTGTGTGTGTGTGTGTGTGTGTGTGTGTGTGTGTGTGTGTGTGTGTGTTGTGTGTGTGTGTGTGTGTGTGTGTGTGTGTGTGTGTGTGTGTGTTGTGTGCGTGTGTGTGTGTGTGTGTGTGTGTGTGTGTGTGTGTGTGTGTGTGTGTGTGTGTGTGCTTTGAGTTACAATGTTTCTGTAATATGCGCTTTGGGCTCTCGCGAGGTAAAGCGCTCTATAAGTATCCTTTTACATTACATTACATTACATTATATTACAAAAAACGTCAACTTATGGATTCTGCTTATGCAAAGAATGTATGTGTTGTCTGCTGTTTCATTCCATACAAACATGAATGTGCGTGTTGTCTGCTGTTTCATTCCATACAAAAAGGACGAGTGTGAACGTTAATAAAGGGCTCCATATGCACGGCGCAATTGCTGGCTTGTTGATTCAGTCGTGCTGTTTATTGCCCGGCGACCAAAAGCTGGCGCGCGCCCGCGCGCACCTGCACACACACACACACACACACACACACACGCGCGCGCGCGCGCGCGCGCGCGCGCACGTACGCACGCACGCACGACCACGCGTGTGCACATACAGACACACACCGACAAACACAGTCTCACACACACACACACACACACACACACACACACACACACACACACACACACACACACATGCGTAGGGGAGGGAGAGGCACATACACACATACTCACAGAGAGAGAGAGAGAGAGAGAGAGAGAGAGAGAGAGAGAGAGAGAGAGAGAGAGACGCTTCAGAAACGTTTTTATTGACAATGGCCTACATAGCCTCTATGTCAAGGGGGTATACATGAATATTTGCAGCGCCGAAAAAAGAAAGTTTGTGATGCAAAGAAGCATGAATTGCAACGGATTGCGTAAATGTTAATGATGATGCTCGAAGCCATGTAGAAGAAAAAAAAAAGG
>CM065734.1:33189066-33206566 GCA_033310375.1 Conus canariensis | reverse complement strand
GCTGTATGGAGATGTGGTTTAGTGATTGTTCCTTTCCACTAAGGTGATGGGGGCTGTATGGAGATGTGGTTCAGTGATTGTTCCTTTCCACTAAGGTGATGGGGGCTGTATGGAGATGTGGTTCAGTGATTGTTCCTTTCTACTAAGATGATGGGGGCTGTGTGGAGATGTGGTTTAGTGATTGTTCCTTTCCACTAAGGTGATGGGGCTAGAATGACTGCCACTTTTGTGGACAAACCGTGTCATGAATTTTTTTGATAGTAGTGGTAGTTTTGAATGAACATTTACATTGGAAAAAAATTGGAAGACGTGTAAGATATATGCAACCCTGGCCGTTGGAAATTTATCGTCATTTATTAAATCAACCTTGAGCATCTCCCTGTGACGTTATTATCTGATACTATAAACTAGTCTACAAGCAACCAGCTGTTTCTTGATGGTATTTGCACTTTTTTCCCTTTTGTTTGCTTCTCGGCTCTATTTGAAAAGATTTTTTCTGGATTGTATCCTGTAGATCGTACACTTATACTTAACCGGTGGAAGTTTCTTTTATGCTGACTTAACTATTTCCTGCTTGAATAGAACATGTAGGCCAAGCATGACTCCCACGCAACTCAAAGTCTGCATATCAATGCCTTATTTCCAGCCCTTTATTATCATGTATGCCGTACTTCTACGTCTATAGACTCAGCTTACTTTATACCTATGCTTTTTTGAAACATGAATTCAAAACGGCGGAGCCGAAAATGTTTCTACTTTGATCTGAAATAGGTGCAGCGGCATTTTGTTTGATGATTCTTGCAAAAATGAATGTCGAAATACGTGTGGCAAGAATCATCTACCGCCTTCTGTGAAAGGTGTACACACACACACACACACACACACACACACACACACACACACACACACACACACACACACACACACAATACTACACAACTCTTACCACACTCATCCCTTACACATGAACAACGGACGCACATTTTCTCCTATCAACACATCTCTTGAGTGGAAGCCCTCACCCTAACCCCAATTCACTAAGCCGTGCTTCACTAAGAATAGGTGTAGTACACCCAGTAGACGATGTTGAAAATGCCGAACGCCAGAGGAAAGAGCAGCCGACTGAGCTGGTCCACCATCCTCCCTGTATCCATCCCTTCCTTCTTGAATTCCTTCAGCTCACTCTTCGCCTTAGAGTCCGACGCCTTCTCTGTCTGGACTTTCTTCTTGTCCTTGTTGCACAGCTGGGACTTGGAGAAGGACTTGACCAGGCCGGACTCGATGTCGATGTCCTGGCAGGAGGAACCGGAAGGTGCGGGGTCGCCATTTTCCTCTCCCGCCTTTTTCTCCTCCTCTGCCTTCTTCTTAGCCGCTTCCACGATGTTGCAGAGAGCGGGTTGGCTGGAGCTGCGAGTACGATCCGCCACTACCTGTATAATGATTAATGCAACACAATTTACTATAAATGGATTAGAACTAATTATTAAAAGTAAAGACAAAAGGGTTAGGTTATAGTCTCATCGTGGAAAAAACATCAATACAGTTCCGAACTATTGTTATTTGCGGCACATTTTCCAACTAGCACACGCCTAGACAAGAAACACTCAAAATAAACAAAGAACCTTCCCTACAACAGACAGTTCCCTGGTCGCCCATGCATTCTGAGCTGATGCCTGTAATAGCAACAACAATTACTGCCATGTCCTTCTTTACGTTTGTATAATCCCATATACAAACGTAAACATGCACACTGCAAGGAACACACAAGCAAACATAACCAAATACAGGTAGTATTGGTGTGGCTGATCTCAGTGCGAATATAGACTGAAGAAAAGGAGGTGTACAGCTGTTACCATCCTGGTCTTTTGATTCAAATGCTGATCGGTGATGATGATGATGATGATGATGATGATGAGGAGGAGGAGGAGGAGGAGGAGAGAAGAAGAAGAAGAAAATGCCATAGAGTTTCATTATGGACTGAGACTGCATAATATGCTGTGATCTACACTTGTTTTCATACCATATCTCGGCGTCACCCAGGCCGAGAGATACAGATACCTGCAGTGTTGGTCAGGAAATTTTTAGCAATACCATCAGAGACTATCAAAGATGCATCCATTTAGTGGATGGAACTCAGAACATGTATCTTGAATTTGTTTGGGATAAGAAGCCTGACAAATATAGGCTGAGGATGACACCCCCAGAGTAAAGAGGAAGCTGTCTGTGGCCAGCAGGTCTGACTGACCTTGAAGATGGAGCGGATCCTCCGGCCTGCCTGCTTCTTCGTGTACCGTCTGGACAGCACGGTGACCACGGCGTACTCCATGTAGGCCGCGAAGACAAACACCAGGCACATGGACATCCACACGTCGATAGCCTGGTGGACACAGAGTGGACACAGATCATGCAGAACATCTCCCTGTTGACTGCTCGAACTGCCCATCCCTCGCCATGTCTCTCTCTCTCTCTCTCTCTCTCTCTCTCTCTCTCTCTCTCTCTCTCTCTCTCTCTCTCTCTCTCTCTCTCTCCCCCCCCCCCCCCCTGTTGACTGGTCAAACTGCCCATCCTCGGCTTATGTCTTCTCTCTCTCTCTCTCTCTCTCTCTCTCTCTCTCTCTCTCTCTCTCTCTCTCTCTCTCTCTCTGGAAATGACAACATAAGATGAGACATGGGTCAACTTCGTGTTGATGTTGCCGTTGTTGACGGTAGCCGGAAAGGAATACAATCTTAAACAATTGAAAACAGCAAGCACGTGCTCGTGCAGGTCTTTGCCCCGTTTAAAAAGAAGAAAACGTTCACTTCGAGGCTCAGTCTTACAACTGCTTGACGTTACATGTTCTCATTTAAACAGGGCAGGATAGCTTTTAGTGTTCGAGAGCGTCGCAATGTTTTCAAATTTTAATGAGCCTGTACTTCCAGTGCGTATGTGCATTGTGTGTGTGTGTGTGTGTGTGTGTGTGTGTGTGTGTGTGTGTGTGTGTGTGTGTGTGTGTGTGCTCAACAATGTGTCCAGGTTTTAGTCTTTGGTATGTCATAACGAAGCGTCTCTAAACTTCGCGCATTTTCATATCTTAACATTTCAAAAGAAAAGCCCCCCAGATCTTTGCAATGAATGATATGTCTTTTCAGTAACTGAGTTTTTGTGAAAGCAAGTAATTGTTCTGCTTTGTTCATAATTTTGGCTTAAACTGTACAAATTTTCGGCAACCGTCAGTCTCACAGTTAATTCTGATCCGAAGTCGTGAAATTCAGCATTTACTTGTAACACAGCTTCCAATTAGAGTTTCGATATTGTCCCTTAGTTCAGTTGATGTGTAACCTGTTCTTTTCAAATCTGCTGGAGCGTCATAACTTGAATCATTTTCTCGGTGTCGTTGAAAGGTTTATGTTCCATTGGATCTTTTCTTGATGCGAACCATTAAAGTTCCACGTCCAGCCATAAAAACGTCAAAATCATGCCACTTTCTGGAATACGGCAATCTGGCAGTAGCTCTGGAAATAATCTGAATATAGGTATACATAGTTTTAATACTGTGCCTGTAGTGTTAGAAAAGGTTCATTTCTTTTTGCGCACAGCACTCATATTTTGAACTGATCTCAAACTATCAAGAGTGGTTTATTCATGTTCTACTGGTGAGAGCTAATTTCCTCAGATAATACGGCTTATGTTGCCGTTACTTGAAAGGTAAACGATTGGGAAAATGTAATAAGTAAGACTGGAATTGAAACTAGTTATGTAAAGCAATAGAGCACGCAGCTCTGTTCCGGGCGGGGGAGGGGGGGGGGGGCGGTCAGGGAAAGATAACGTCCGTCCGCAAATAGAGTTACCTTTCCTCAGTCAATAGTCAAAGAAATAGATCTAGAGAGTCATATGTCTTATGTGAAGCACACACAAGGATAGCGATCGGAACAGCGACTGTCTGCATTACAGGCGCGTCGTTTCACATTCAATGTTTTTGTATTTTCTCTCTGATTGAACTGTTAGCTGACTTCGTGGGGCACAATTGCTTGTGGCGAGCCCAACACCGGCATCTGACCCGTAAAATGGTGGGGTCATTCTTGCTGGACAAGAGTTCTAACAAAGATGATCTGTCTCAAAGATTTGCAAACATCGCTCTGTTCCTCCACACAGTATTCATCAGGCTTCGGCATGACATTGAGGCATGCTGAAAGTAGAGCTAAAATGTTTTAACGTCATATACATCCAGAACAGTGCGCAAAACGACGGCCTGTTTATTCACCAAACATACAGGCACATACCCCATCACCTTCCTCCCTATTCTCCCTAACCCCACCGATGTCTTCTGCGCGCAAACACACAGGCCTACCAACAAACGTTGACAAAGATCTGATTACAGGCATAACCACAAATGTGTCTATAAACTTCCATGTTTAAGTGTGGACGTCTGTGTTTGCACAAACGAATGGAGGGTGGAGAGGCGAAAGATCAAGCGCGGAGCTAAGCGTATTTCAGCCGGTGCTTTCACAGCTACTACAGAGCTACTGCTAAGAAGCAGAATAAAGCGTTTGGAGATGCGGGAACGACATAATGCGCTGGTACACCCATCTTGGTATCATCGTCCCATGATAGCAGGTTGCAGGGGCAAACCCGGTTGCAGTGGCAAACCCGTTGTCGTGTGACAATGATAACAAAGTGAGTGTACCAGCGCATTACGTCGTTCCCGAGTTCGCTGCGCCCGCCACCCCTGAACCATCTTCCTCACCCACCACCACCTTACTCAAAATCCTGCCTGCCACCCTTCTACCAAGAATCCTACCTGCCACCCTTCTACCCAGAATCCTACCTGCCACCCCTCTACCCAGAATCCTACCTGCCTGCCCTCTACCCAGAATCCTACCCACCACCCCTCTACCCAGAATCCTGCCCGCCACTTCTCTACCCACAATCCTACCCACCACCCCTCTACCCAGAATCCTACCTGCCTGCCCTCTACCCAGAATCCTACCCACCACCCCTCTACCCAGAATCCTGCCAGCCACTTCTCTACCCACAATCCTGCCCGCCACTTCTCTACCCAGAATCCTGCCCGCCACTTCTCTACCCAGAATCCTACCTGCCACCCCTCTACCCACAATCCTACCCGCCACCCCTCTACCCACAATCCTACCCGCCACCTCTCTACCCACAATCCTACCCGCCACCCCTCTACCCACAATCCTACCTGCCACCTCTCTACCCACAATCCTACCCGCCACCCCTCTACCCACAATCCCACCCGCCACCCCTCTACCCACAATCCTACCCGCCACCCCTCTACCCACAATCCTACCCGCCACCTCTCTACCCACAATCCTACCCGTCACCCCTCTACCCACAATCCTACCCGCCACCCCTCTACCCACAATCCTACCCGCCACCTCTCTACCCACAATCCTACCCGTCACCCCTCTACCCACAATCCTACCCGCCACCCCTCTACCCACAATCCTACCCGCCACCCCTCTACCCACAATCCTACCCGCCACCCCTCTACCCACAATCCTACCTGCCACCCCTCTACCCACAATCCTACCCGCCACTTCTCTACCCACAATCCTACCTGCCACCCTTCTACCCACAATCCTACCCGCCACCCCTCTACCCACAATCCTACCCGCCACCCCTCTACCCACCTTGATGTAGGGGACCTTGGGCAGCTGGGAGCGGGACCCAGAGAGCTGAGTGGTGATGGTCAACACGGTCAGCAGACCCACAGAGATGCGGGCCGGCACCGCCTCGTGGTTGATCCAGAAGGAGGCCCAGGACAGGATGACGATGAGGATGGTGGGCGCATAGTTCTGGGTGATGTAGTAACCGATCTTCCGCTCCAGAACCACTGTGGCCTTCAGGCAGGAGAAGGTGCCTGCACACAGTAAACCCCTTTTTCTGATGTTGTACACGGGACTGCTACCTCAAAAGCGTTTCCCAGCGGATCTCTGCTCACAAAGGTACTGGGGAAAATGAGATAGTAGATCAGCCGTTAAGAGCAAAGTAGCGAAAATAAGTTGCAGCTCACATCACATCTCTCGTACTAAGGGAAGAAAACATGCACCCGGAACAAAAGGGAATACTTTCAATCAAATATGTTTAAAAGATGCTTGTATTATTATTGAATATATTATATGCGCCTGTTCTCAGTTAGAGTCTAAGCTCAAAGCACTTAATAATCCATGATCGCGTTTACATCACGACCTGCCTACTTAGGCAGACCAGACAGAACAGCTGCCTGCTAGCGTTAATATTTCGTTTCCTTGTTTCATTTAGTCGAAGATTGGTCCAGTTTCCTAAAAGAGGGATGTATGCAGTGTATACGTGTCATTAATATAACGGCAATACTGGCCTACTCTTCGGAAAGTTGGGTAATGGATTTTAACCGTCAGAACCAGTGTGAACTCCGAAGGATATATCCTTCTGTATTGAAACAGCCCGGCGTAGATTTGAACCCGCGACTCCAAGACCATCAGGATCATGAGTCCGGTGCTCTAGCAACCGAGGTGCTCTATCAGCTGTGATGCAAATCTGAAGTGACCACACTGCCACCCGAACAGTCGTCAGCTGAGAAGAACAGGTTTAGGGACAACCAAGCTTGTGCCAGTGTGGGAGAGATGGTCAGGCATCATAACGCCATTTGGTGGCACTGTCCACTTCCTCGTCCACACAGACTGCGCATCCAGCACGTGATCACGTCCTCTGTGTGAACCTCCTAGGGTGTGCTGAAGTTTACGTCCAGCAAAACGATCTTCAACATTGAAAGGTTAACAGATACGTCCAGCAAAACGATCTTCAATATTGAAAGGTCAACAGATACGCGCCAAGGCATGTAAACTCAAGGGATCTATTTTCGTCTCAGTTTCAGAGAGAGAGAGAGAGAGAGAGAGAGAGAGAGAGAGAGAGAGAGAGAGAGAGAGAGAGAGAGAGAGTCAGACAGACAGACAGACAGCTACACAGGGCAGTTACCAATGGCGTAAGTGGTGGAGCAGTCCAGCACCTTGATGTCTTTGACGGTGTAGTCCGGTAAAAAGGATGTGGGCAGAAAGGCAGCGGCCGACCTTCCCGTTGACCACCTCAGTATCAGGTCGTCCGCACTGAAACTGTCTGGGTCACCAACAGTAGACACCAATAACAAGACTGACCAATCTATGGAGCATTGTCACTACTCTAATAATGATAATAATGATGACGATGATGGTTGTGGTGATGATGATGATGATGATGATGATGATGATGATGATGATGATGATAATGATGAAACTGCTACTACTAATAATGATAGTAGTGACAATAATAATAATAATGATGATGATAATAATAACAATTACTACCACCACCACCACTACTATACTACTACTACTACTACTACTATAGTAGTAGTTACTACCACTACAACTGCTGCTGCTGCTGCTACTACTACTACTATTACTGCTGCTGCTTTTGCTGCTACTGCTACTACTACTGCTACCGCTGCTGCTATTAGTACTACTACTACTCTGCTGCTGCTGCTGCCTCTACTACTACTACTACTACTACCAGTATTAGTAGTATCATTATTATTATTGCTGTTGTTATTATATTATTATTATTATTATTATTATATTATATTATTGTTATTGTTATTTTTGTTGTTGTTGTTGCTGTTGTTCTTATTGTCCCTCATCATCATCATCATCATCATCATCAAATGTTTGTCTTGCCTGCGGAAGACCTAAGAGGTCGAAACGCGTCGTGCTTTGTCTTGTGATTGGTTTGTTCATGTTTGGCGGATGCATTACATAAACTTTTAAAGAATTATTTAGATTTCCGCTTGCAGTGGCCTCATTTTGCAGCTAACTTCATTGCTAACTCACATAGTTTTGCCTTTTTTTTTTTTTTTAACAAAATACGTAAGTGTGCAGTGTTTTCAGAAAGTCACTATATGAATGGTACAAATATTTTGGGGACATGTAAGGATGATGCTGACAATCTGTACCTACTAATCATGTAGGAAATTTAAATTACCTCTGCCCACTAAGGAAAATAAAATTCAGTTAATAAAAACGTATGAATTCCCAACAGCATTTCCTTAGCAAACAACGTTATTGTTAAAGACCCGTCCAAATCTAGGGGAGGCAAATCGTTTGCTTTAGGCCAGAATTATTTCCCTTATCAGCAAAACGGCACAGCATTCGGTTGTTGTCTGTGTCTTACCATTACATATCGAAGAGAACACGGAAAGTAAGTATTTGAAGAGAGAGAGAGAGAGAGGAGAGAGGGGAGAGAGAGAGAGAGAGAGAGAGAGAGAGAGAGAGAGAGAGAGAGAAGAAGCAGTTGAAGAAGGCAAACAACCTGACATAGAAAAAGAATGCAACAAAACTAATATCTCTCTCCCCCTCCCCTCCCTCCCTCATTCCTCTCTCTCTGTCTCTCTGTCTCTGTCTCTCTGTCTCTGTCTCTCTCTCTGTATGTGGACTAACACACACACACACACACACACACACACACACACACACACGAGAGAGAGAGAGAGAGAGGGGAGAGAGAGAGAGAGAGAGAGAGAAGGCAAATAGACACAGAAAAATAATACAACAAAACTGAACTCTCTCTCTCTCTCTCTCTCTCTCTCTCTCTCTCTACTCTCTCTCTCTCTGTGTCAGAGAGCGACCGAGCGAACGAGCGAGCGAGCGAGAGAGAGAGAGAGAGAGAGAGAGAGAGAGAGAGAGAGAGAGAGAGACAGACAGACAGACAGACAGACAGACAGAGACATGTCCTTCTCACAGCTTTCAATCATGAAGTCACACTGTTGTGTATCGTGTGGAAATTTTTCCAAGTTCATTTCACAGTTCGACTGCACCGTCAACCTGAAACAATGTAGCCTTGTGTAGCATAGTGTAGCATAGTGTTGTATAGAGCATGGTGCACGTGAGATCTCATTTCATCGTATCATTAGAAAAGATAGATACAGCTGGTCGTCGTAGTGCGGTGGTTAAAGTAGCGAAATGGTTCTACCTCGACCGGCTTCGTCTTAGAGCTGAGTTTGACGCGGGCTCAGCTGGGAAGACTGGAACCACTCAGTTGAGTTTCGTCCATTGAATGGATGTGTCTCTGAGAGTTTTGCTCAGATATTCTGACCAACTCTGCAGGTGTCTGTATCTCTTGGGCCTGATTGGCGCTGGGATATGTTATGAAAGGAAGCGTACAGAACAGCATTGTCATGAAGTCTTAGAGCAGGACAGAACTCCATACATCATGTTCACCATCCTCATTGAATAATATGAAGGAAAGTCTTTAATTCTGTCTGCTCTCATGGTGAACTCAGTTTCGATTTTAACTTTGAAAATGTTATATTGAGGTCGTCAGCATTGGCGACTTTATGGGGACTGTAGCTGGACCGACCTACGGCACCTTCCAGAGGGAGAAGCTCATCTATGCCGGCTCTGAGGCCAAGCAACGATTGTCGTTGTAGGCGGCCTAGTAGGTGGTGCTCAGCGTACGTTGTATAAGAACAGGCGCCACTGAACACCATTAAACTGACATGCTCGGCGGCTGTGCAGTGTCTCCTCTGGTGGGTTGCCTCAGGACGATGTGACACTGACTGTTCCCTGTGGAGGGCTGACTGTGCCAGGGCTGCGATAAGACGAGCCAGAGTGTGGATGGGAATGAGTGGTGTGGGGGTAATGACAATGAAGTGATGTGGAAGATGGAACAGCACACACACGCGCGCGCGCGTGCACACACACACACACACACACACACACACACACACACACACACACACACACACACACACCACACACACACACACACACACACACGCACACACGACAGCAATCACTACTTCCACCACCCCTCCTCCTCCCACACCACCCGCAACCACTCCCAGCTCCCTAACACACACTTATCACCACCATCACCCCTACCAAACCCCTCCCTTCCTCTCTCTCCCACCTCCCCATCCCCCCTCCTCCCTCCTCCCCCTAACCTCTGGCTGTACAGCACGGAGCCGGTGTCGGTGAAGACGTAGACGAGGTGGTTGGGTACGGTGACGTCATGCTTGCGGTCGTACTTGCTGGTGGCGAAGAAGACGTCGGGCAGCCACAGTCTGTTGACCTCCTGGTGACCCAGCTGCACCTTGGAGTCTGGTCTCGTCCCCCCGCCCCCAGAGGCTGAGGAGGAGTTGTGGGCCCTGGGCAGAATCAGGCGGGGGTCTTGCCACTGCTGGCGGAAATAGCAGGACAGGGTCCACGTCTGTGAGGGACAGAGGATTGGGGATGAAAGACAGGGTCCACGTCTGTGAGGGACAGAGGATTGAGGATGAAAGACAGGGTCCACGTCTGTGAGGGACAGAGGATTGGGGATGAAAGACAAGGTCCACGTCTGTGAGGGACAGAGGATTGAGGATGAAAGACAGGGTCCACGTCTGTGAGGGACAGAGGATTGGGGATGAAAGACAGGGTCCACGTCTGTGAGGGACAGAGGATTGGGGATGAAAGACAGGGTCCACGTCTGTCAAGGACAGAGGATTGAGATGAAAGACAGGGTCCACGTCTGTCAAGGACAGGGGATTGAGGATGAAAGACAGGGTCCACGTCTGTCAAGGACAGAGGATTGAGGATGAAAGACAGGGTCCACGTCTGTCAAGGACAGAGGATTGAGGATGAAAGACAGGGTCCACGTCTGTGAGGGACAGAGGATTGGGGATGAAAGACAGGGTCCACGTCTGTCAAGGACAGGGGATTGGGGATGATGTCAGGAGAGAACACTGCTGACTGCAGAGTTCAGATGATTAGGAGAGGAGGGGGGGGGGGGGGGGTGACATACCCTGCAAGTTGATTGTCCTGCCTTTCCTAGAGGTTCACGCCATGTCAATCTGCAGGATGAGTTTTTAGGGAAGGGAGTTACGTTTCAAATTTGTTTAAAGTAATAAACGCCTTGATCGCTGTCGTATTTTCCAGGCTTCCAGATAGAACTCAAAACAGATTGAAGTCTTAACCCCTTTACCGGTCATAAAGGGGTGTGAAATCTTACCATCTTTACTACACATACAGCATTGTGAGATCTTACCACCTTTACCAGACATAAAGCGGTGTAAATTTTTACCATGTCTATAGGATACAAAGGAGTGAGAGGTCTTACCATGTCTATAGGATACAAAGGAGTGGGATGTCTTACCATGTCTGTAGGATACAAAGGAGTGGGAGGTCTTACCATGTCTATAGGATACAAAGGAGTGGGAGGTCTTACCATGTCTATAGGATACAAAGGAGTGGGAGGTCTTACCATGTCTATAGGATACAAAGGAGTGGGAGGTCTTACCATGTCTATAGGATACAAAGGAGTGGGAGGTCTTACCATGTCTATAGGATACAAAGGAGTGGGAGGTCTTACCATGTCTATAGGATACAAAGGAGTGGGAGGTCTTACCATGTCTATAGGATACAAAGGAGTGGGAGGTCTTACCATGTCCATCTCGTTCACTGGTCCCAGGGAAATCAGCACCGTGTCAATTTCCACAATGACTGGGCCTCCAGCTGTCAACATAAACCATCAAAGTCATCTGACATTCAACGTCAGTTTTCTTACCTTCACCCCCCCCCCCCCCACCCCCCGCAGCCCCCTCTCCACCCTGTCTCCCTTCCCAATTCCCTTCACTCCAATCCTCTCATTTATTTATTTATTTATTCATTAATTGTTTATTTATTTTCGTTGTTCTTAAACTATACACAAGTATGTTAAACTTACTTTAAGTCTTCCTAGGCTGTTCAAATAAATAAGTGTTTGTCAGTTTTCAGTCATTTTTTTTCATTGCTGATTGATTGTGTTCACGGAAAGAGCTTTTTTTTCTCTTTTCCTATAGGACTTCAACCGGTGAAAGATGAAGACAGAGCATGAGATGGATGCAACAGAATGAAGAGTGGGGTCAACTGCGCCTTGACCCAGATGAAGATTGCCTTGTATTGTGCCGGATGGTTGAGATTAACAAGTTTTCGTTTTGCTATATGATTTTTGTAACATTTTCAACGAAAAGTTTATTACCTGATGATGTATGTACAGATGCCGGAAGTGTGTACTGGTTCCAGAAACGAAATCATTTCGTGTTTGCTGTTTAACAGTGTCAACATACAATAGGCCACGATATCTGGTGGGTAATCTACGTCACGGTTTTTAAATTTTCTCTTATAAAACAAGCAACAGAGACTTTTTTCTGTGTTAGAGACGAAATAGTTGATGACTCTTTTCTTCAGCTGGAACTCACGTTTTCGTTCTGGAACCAGCAGAATCAACTTGTGAATCGTCTGTTAGAAACAAAGATTTCTAAACCTGTAATAGGACTCAGTCTCTCCTCTGTCTGATTGTAAATGAACGAGACGTTAGAACCAGCACGAGCCGGTTGTTCATTTCAGCCAGCGTGCTTTGTAAGCTGGTGTGCGTTTCTCCAAAGAAGAAGAAGACTTGTTCTTCATTGTAACAATGCACGTGGAAGGAAGCATAGCCATCCTCAATGTCCCATGCTGTCAGGTCGCTAGGATGCCGTGATGGTTGCTGACAGTCAGAGAATGGCATGGCTATCTGTTCTCACTCCTGTGTAAAGAGGAAGAGGTGAAATCGCATCCGTCCTTTATGGTTTTGTTTGTTTGTTTGGTCCTTCGTTTGTTTGTTTGTTTTTCTTTTGTAAAGTCCAGTCACCGTTGCGGATCAAAAGTATAAGATTTACATCCATACAAATCTCTCTCTCTCTCTCTCTCTCTCTCTCTCTCTCTCTCTCTCTCTCTCTCTCTCTCTCTCTCTCTCTCTCTCTCTCTCTCCCCATGTCGGTCGGTCGGTCGGTCGGTCGGTCGGTCTCTCTCTTTCTCTACCCCCCCCCCCCCCGCACACACACACACACACACACACACACACACACACACGCACGCACACACACACACACACACACACACACACACACACACACACACGCACAAACACACACACACACACACACATACACACACACACACACACACACACACACACACACACACACACACACACAGGTATGTACAGAGAGAGGAGAATGAAAGACGTGGGGAGAGAGAGAGAGAGAGAGAGAGAGAGAGAGAGAGAGAGAGAGAGAGAGAGGATCGGTGGGAGAGAAAGAGAGAGAGAGAGAGAGAGAGAGAGAGAGAGAGAGAGAGAGAGAGGGTGGAGGGAGGGAGAAAGAGCGAGCGAGCGAGATGGAGAGAGAGATAGATAGAGAGAGAGGCAGACTGACAGGCATCTGGCATGGGTCGGACGGAAGCGTCATATGCCGGATATGACGTCACGTTGATCAGCTGCTGGTGCATCTCTTCCTGTATGGTGGCAGCATGGCTGAGAGGGAATCTGCGACATTAGACGTCAATGACTGTACACCATCAGTCTGTAGGACAATCTGAGCCATTAGACGTCAGTGACTGTAGAAAGAAACTCGTGGAGAGCGTGGCAGCAGAGAGTCCTCAGAAGAGAAGCCCCCTTCAAGCAAGTGTTTCGGCCCTTATCTCCTGACACTCTAGGGGGGTTGGGCCACACCCGGTTCATGACTCCGGATGTCCCTCTGCTGCCCCTTTTTTTCCCATCTTGGGACGAGCCATGGCTGGGATTCGAACCCATGACCCTCTGGACATGCTCATTTTCCACTTAATGACTCGCGCTTTAACCACTGAGCCACAGGGACACCTGATATTTGTAGGGAAATTAAGCCTTATGAAGTTCACTTTTGTTCCTCCTTGACCAGATCCAGCTTGAACACCTCTCTGCCGCTTCTGCCATTGCTTTCAGGGCTCTGGTTTTTTCCTTCCCTGCAACTGAGAGCTGTTTCATGAGGCTGTATGCAGACGTTCCTACAAACCCCCTAGCTCCAATTTCTGCAGTGAGGACTTTGACCTGATAGCCTTCTCTCCTCAGGCTGTTTGCCAGATCAGCATACTTTTCAGTCTTGTAGATTTGAGCTGCCTCCATTCTGTTCTCATATGGCACCGTGAGCTCGATCATGATCAGCTGCTTGGTTGACTTAGAGTGGACTACTATGTCTGGTCTCATGCCACTCTTGCTGATGATCTCTGGGTGACTCTTCCATTCTGGGAGGTCTGCAGTGCACTCCCAGTCATCTGCCCCGTCCAGCAGACTCTGCCTGCATGTTTCGAGTGGCACTGTTGTTCTTGGCCATGATTTGCTGCCTCCTGCCGTGAAGAATGTTGCGGGTGCTTTTGGAGTCCTGATTTTCCCTTTTGTGGTGTTGGTACTAGCCCAGACTACTTGTACAATTTCTTTGAGCACTTGGTTGTGCCTCCATGTGTACCTTCCTTGAGCCAGGGCTACTTTACATGAGCTTAGGACATGCTCCACTGTTTGTTTTTCATGGCAGAGGGGGCATGCAGGATCGTCTGTTTTCCCCCACTTCACCAGGTTTGCATTTGAGGGCAGAAGGTCATATGCAGATCTGAGAATGAAGCTGATCCTGAGAGGGGCCATGTGCCAAATGTCATTCCAAGTGAGACTTCTTTGGAGTGCATTCTCCCACGTTGTCCATTGCCCTTGCTGGCTCTGCTGGACTGCTTTTTGGAGTCTTTTTTGGTCTTCTTCTTTTCTCATCTCCTGAATCATCATGTCTCTTTTGGCTTTTCCTTTGGCCTTTGACCACCATTCAGTTTTGGTCACCCCCAGTCCCTGTCTGTTGGTCTGTGTGTGTCCTGTTATTTCTCTGATCTTGAGACTTTCTTTTGCAGAATCCATCGCCTCTTGAACTTTCCATTTTCTGCCTGTCTTCAGCTGGGGCTTAATTGCTTCTACCACCTTGTCTCCTGAGTCCTCCAGCATGCTTTGAAGTCTGATCTTCCCTGCTTTGTATTCCTCCAGGATGGATTTCAGGGGTAGTTTCAGCTTTGCTTGGCGACAGTACAGCGCTATGTCAGTCAGACAGGGTGGGACACCAAGCCATTTCCTTGTGAACTTGTTGATTTTGGCTTCCATTGCCTCCACTATGCTGGTGCAGATGTCGTATATCATCAGAGGCCATAGCAGCTTTGGTATCAGCATGAACTGCAGACACCAGACCTTGTATTTGCCAGGGAGCCCACACTGGTCAATGGTCTCCAAGCCTTCCTCCGCCATCTGCTTGGTTTCTTTTGCTCTTTGTGTGTCTTTCAGCGTATCATCATACCATCTTCCAAGGCTCTTGACTGGTTCTTCTGTGACTGTTGGAATGGCCTGGTTGGCAACACTGAAGACCACAGATCCGGCCACTTTTCCTTTCCTCAGTGAGAGACTCCGTGATTTCTTTGGCTTGAACTTCATTCTGGATGAGGCAACTATGTCGTCCAGCCTCTCCAGCACATGACGTGTCTCGTCTTCTCTGGATGAAATCACTGTAGTGTCATCCATGAAGGCCTTGAGAGGAGGCATCTTGTATCCATCGCCAAGGTCTGTTTGTCTCGCGTTGTTTGTTGCTGCTTTCAAGATGAGTTCCATTGCCAGCACGAACAGTATTGGGGAAATTGCACAGCCCATTGCAATACCCACTTCCAAGTTGATCCAGTCTGTTGTGTACTCCTTGGTAGAGAACCGCATTGAGAAGCCATTGAAGTACTTCTTGAGCATGTCGCGGATGTTCTTTGGCACATGGTACATCTCAAGAGCCAACTGTATCATCTCATGGGGCACAGATCCATATGCGTTTGCCAGATCAAGCCACACTACGTCCAGGTCTCTCTTTTCTGTTTTTGCTTTTTGGATTGCGTCCCAGATCATTGTGGCGTGTTCTACACAGCCCGCCACGCCTGGGATGCCACCTTTCTGGACTGACACATCCAAGTACTTGTTTTCCATCAGGTACTTGGTCAGCCTTGCTGCCATGACAGAGAAGAAGATTTTCCCTTCGACGTTCAGTAGTGATATTGGCCTGAACTGGCTAATGTCACTTGAGTTTTGCTCTTTGGGGATGTACACACCATCTGCCGTCATCCACTGGCCGCTGATCTTCTGGTTTCTCCAAGCCGATCGCAGCAGCCTGTGGAGCCACTCCAGCACCTTGGGACATTTCTTGTAAAGCTGGTAAGGTATTCCGTTTGGCCCTGGTGATGATTTGGCTCTGGCTTTGTCGACCACCTTCTTGATTTCCGCCAACGTTGGAGGCTTGCCATTGAACTGTTCCTCAGGGTTGGTTGGCCACACCAGACCTTGAATGTCGAGTGGTGCTTTGCTCTGGGGGTCAGAGTATGTTTTCCTCAGATGCTGCTCAAGAACTCCTTTGTCCACACTTAGGGTCCCAGATTTTGGCTGCTCAAACAGTGTTCTGGCAAACTGGAAGGGGTCTCTGAAGAAGCGCTCTTGTGTCTTCTTCTTTTTGCTCTTCCTCTTCCTCGCAGATTCCGCTTTGCTGAGGGCGCTGTGTTTTTCTTTCAGGTCTTTCCACAGTTTTTCCAAGCCTTGTTTTTCAGCTGGCAGTGCGGTCTTCATTTGCATCTTGAGGTTTTTCTTTTGGACCCTGATCTTGTCCATCTTTTCTTGGCGTCTGGATTTCTTTGGAGGTGTTTTCTCTTTGGGTAGTTTTGCTCCATAGGCGTCTCTACATGTGGCATACACAATGTCCCCATATGTGGCTAGTTTGTGTTCTAGGGTGCTTTTCCCTATCAGTGCATCGAGTCTTTGGACGATTTTTGCATCCAGTTTCTCCCAATCTTCAGTTTCGTTTGCTCGTGGCAGGTTGAGTTTCAGGCGCCTGGCATCGAGGGCCTGTGCAAATTCCTCATCCGAACCAACAGCGTGGATGTCCTTGGCACTGTGGTTTAAATCCTGGCCTTGGTCTTCCGACGTCTTATCTGCTGATGCAGTGCGCTGCTGCTCATTCAGATGAGTCTTCACACATCCCATCTTTGTTCTGTGTATCTTCATGCCACGGGTGGTAGCGAAACGCTTTCCACAGACACATGGATATTCCATTTGGTCCATGTTCATAGTCCGTTTGGGATTTGCAGTCATGATTGGTTGAGCACCGATGGATTCATCATTCTCTCCCCCTTTCGGTGAATCCTGGGAGCATCTTTTCCTTTTATTTTTAGTAGCCACATGTTTAAGGCAAAGTGGGGAGCCAGCCCACAGAGCCCTTGGTTCTGGTCTTTCCCAGTGTCCTCCGGTCTTTCCCGGACGTCCTCCGGCCTATTCCCGGAAGTCAATGGTTTACCCATGCATCAGTAGAAAGAAACTCGTGGAGAGCGTGGCAGCAGAGAGTCCTCAGAAGAGAAGCCCCCTTCAAGCAAGTGTTTCGGCCCTTATCTCCTGACACTCTAGGGGGGTTGGGCCACACCCGGTTCATGACTCCGGATGTCCCTCTGCTGCCCCTTTTTTTCCCATCTTGGGACGAGCCATGGCTGGGATTCGAACCCATGACCCTCTGGACATGCTCATTTTCCACTTAATGACTCGCGCTTTAACCACTGAGCCACAGGGACACCTGATATTTGTAGGGAAATTAAGCCTTATGAAGTTCACTTTTGTTCCTCCTTGACCAGAT
>CM065734.1:33136566-33181566 GCA_033310375.1 Conus canariensis | reverse complement strand
TCTCTTGGGCCTGGGACCTATAAGGCCTGAGTCCTATTGAGCCTGGTGGGCCCTATTGGGCATGGGTCCATACAGCACTAGGCCTGAATGGTATGAGGCCCTAACAGGTCGACCCCTTTTGTTCATGATGAGACTTTTTCTTCATAAGGTTTCTCCGTATTTTGTATAGATTGTAGAACGTCTGATGACTAGAAACGCACTCAAACATGATCATCAATTGACCTAAAAATGTAATGGTTATCAAAAGGTGTGAGTGTACGGGCCTCTCTGTCTCTGTCTGTCTGTCTGTTTGTCTGTCTGTCTGTCTGTCTGTCTGTCTGTCTGTCTGTCTGTCTTCTCTCTCTCTCTCTCTCTCCCCTCTCTCTCTCTCTCTCTCTCTCTCTCTCTCTCTCACGCAAGTTGTCCTTAGAGCCAGATCCAGGGTTCAGCTCCACGTCGCCGCAACGCCGTAACAGATTTCCGTAAAACAGTAAGGAGAGTAACAGTCCAAGGGTGATACCGTCTGTACGTGTCTTCATCTTTAACATTGACACACTCATGGTGGTCTTAGCTTTTTGCCCGCTTCGACATGAATTGTGCATAAATGCCCGCTTCGACATGAATTGTGCATAAACAGCCGCGAATGCACCACAGACAAGTCTGAACCTGAGACTGTCCGAAGGCATGACAGCTGACACAACCTGTCAACAACCTACAGGTGACAGTTCCTCTTCTAGTCTGGACAGAACGACGTAGAAAGGCACAGCACATGCAACGTGACTTCTCCACTTTGTGTACCTCGATCATCCGCCAGAGAGAGAGAGAGAGAGAGAGAGAGAGAGAGAGAGAGAGAGAGAGAGAGAGAGAGAGAGAGACAGAAGACAGACAGAGACGTGCACAGACAGACAGATTGTTGCTCAACAATGCCTGGATATTTATTCCTCAGAAAAAGCGCGCAGTAAATAAGAGTTTTGTCCTGTTTGACCTCTGAGTTGAAACGTCAGACGTACAACCCTTTGTCTCTGCACCTGTCGTCGCCGTTCCAACATCCCGTTCAACAAATACAGGTAGGGCGTCAGAAGCTGCACCCACAATAATATGCAACACCGATACAGGGGAAAAAAACCGTCACCAGCCCAGCCACCGTGGCGAAGTGGTCAGCGTCGCAGAATCCCTGCTGGGAGGTCGTGGGTTCGATTCCCGTCAGTCATGTGGAATTTTTCTGCCCCGACGGGGTCCTACCCAGAGTTGAGTTTGCTACGGGCTCAGTTGGGAAGACGGATCACACAGTCGAGTTTCATCCACTTAATGGATACGTCTCTGAGAGTGTCGCTCAAATTCCTGACCAACACTGCAGGTATCTGTATCTCTCGGGCCTGGTTGACGCCGGGATATATTTTGAAAGGAAGCGTAGAGTACAGCCCTGTCATGCCGTCCAGACTGGAATGGAAATCCATAGCATCATCATCATCCTCATTCTCATCGATCAGCATAAAAAAGTCTCACATTCTGTGGTCCAACATGCCCTGCTCTCATGGTTACCTCAGTTTCGATGTCCTCTCCACGTCTGTGGCCTTGGTTTGGTTCCGTCGGGGTCGCCGGTATCGGCGAGTCCATGGGGGCTGTCGTTGGACAGACGTGGTGGTGCCCTCCGGAGGGAAAGCTCACGCCGGCTCCACGATTAAGCAATCATTGTCGTCAGTAGACGGCTTAGTAGGTGGTGTCCTGCATATGTTGGATCAGAACAGGCGCTTCTGAACACCACTGAAGTGACTCAGCAGCGGTGTAGTGTCTCCTCCGGTGGATTGCTTCTTGACGACTTGACATTGACTGCTCCTTGTGGTTGCCAGTGCCGGGGCTGCGGCGAGACTGACGGGGCTGTGGCTGTGGACGGGTGTCGGAATGAATGGCGTGGGTGCACTGCCACTAAGGTGGCAAAGAATACCCCACCACCTGCCCAGACTCAGGGTGACGGAGGGGGGGGGGTAACTTCTGACAGTGAACCACGTGCAAATCGCAACAAGATCACGTCTGCGATGATTTTACATTTTGCGCGGGCAGCCCGCACAAATTGTAACAATTGTTACATTTTGCGCGGGCAGCCCGCGCAAATTGTAACAATTGTTATATTTTGCGCGGCTGTTACAATTTGCGCTGTCACACACGTCAGCTTCCCTAAGACAGGCCAACATGAGGGATTCCGGAGGGGACGAATGTGCGCGCACGCACACACGCATAAACATACTCGCACACACACACACACACACACACACACACACACAATCACACACACAGACGCTTCAGGTGCGTTTTTATTGACAATGGCCAACGTAGCCCTTATGTCAAGGGGGTGTACATTAATATTTGCAGCGCCGAAAAATGTATATAATGCAAAGAAACATAAATTGTAACGGATTACGTAAATGTTAATAATGATGAGGCTCGAAGCTTTTTCGTCACTCAAAATGAATATGTTGTTGTTGTTGTTTTTTTAAAGTAAAAACAAGATCAGAGAGAGAGAGAGAGAGCATTGTCGTTCATTCAGAATCAATTTCTGCTTCAAGGGACCACTAAATAATGACAGAGTGCAGAGAGACACCGAATCAAGAACGGCACTGTGAACCTTCGCTACAGCGACTGGCATATCATGCCGTTTCCTATACTTGCCGGAAGGTGTCACGGTGTGTCGAGCGATCGCCTTAGAGGCTCCACTTAGGATTCATGCAAATGATTATGAACATAATGAGTTGAAATCGCATACGAGTCTGTGTAGTAGTACACGCTTGCACCGTACTGCCCGCTTAAATCAATGTTTACCATGGGATCTCGAGTCAAACTGAAATCGTCTTGCGTATGTGCGCGCGCAACTGTGTGATTGTACATACATTGATAACGCGAAATGTAACAACTTTGCTTTGATGCCAATACAATGATTAGTTACATTGATCGATTTTCTTAAGTTCGATGAAACAAAATGTTGTCAGAGAATACGTACAGGCAAACACTTGCTCAATGATGTCATTGCGTGTTTATACCAATATCGGTCACTGTAATATAAATATAAGTTTATTAGCAGATTAACAAAAATGTACTGAGAAAACATAGCTCTTTGCAGTTCATCGCCCTGAACAATTTTCTAAATAATGAAAAATAGACTGTGTGAAATGAAGATCGAGATCGTAGTTAAGCACATCAGTATGAGACCATGTATCAATATTACATAACGTAAAATACAACATTAAAAGCCAAGATAAACAACACATCTGTGTTCAAAATCTTCTGTCTGACTCAAACCTATAAATAGGGACACAACGTACTGCTGCTCTGCCCCCTTGGTATAACCTGAACATAGACACTTTTAATTCTGTGGTGCTCTCATCATCGAGGGATGGGGAAAAAAAAAAATCGTACGGCACCTCAAAGCATCCTGCAAAGAAAAGAAGTCGCATAGAACAAAGTACCGCAAGGAAGTAAGTCGCTTAAAAACTGACATCTTGTGTAAAGGATAAAAACTATAGGAAGAACTCTCTGAGCCTGCAATTGGGGATTGCTTGTCAAAATACAAGGGAGGTCATAAGTGTTAACAGTCAGTGTGTTCAGCTGTACTGTTTAATAACTCCAGCATTGTCAGTCACAGCAGTGCTTACAGCAGCTAAGAACTGAGCAGAGAAGCCTTTACTTGGATCTGCTGAAATAAACAATCCCCGACTAACTGGACTAAACAATGAAACATTGAACGAAACGTAGTGGCATGGAACGAGTGCAGGGAAACCATTCCTTCCCCATTACAACAATGACTTTGCAAAGATTTTTAGAAAAGGAGGAAAAAGTAGGACCGGGGAAGGGATTGTGTGAGAAAGAAAACGGGAAAGAAAAAGTGCGTTAGACCACAAAATATAAATTGTTTCACTGGCAGCATACTGGGGCAGTCATAGTCTCCCCTGTATACGATGTCATTTGTATCGTTTGAACACAGGCCTGAAGTCCTCTGATTTGAACCATCAACGGAAGACCGCTAATTGTGTCAGTCTTCCCTCGGCATCAAACGGAAATATAGCATCCATCATTCTGTGGTATCATCACCACAAAGGGTTCAAAACAGAATACAACGGCACCACAAAGCAACCAGCGAAGGATAGAAAAATAAAATGTGAAGAAAGCATCGTAAGGAAATAAAGTCGCTTAAAACAGAAATCATTTCTTAAAGCGATAACTTGCTATAAGGGAAACTCTTTGAAGCTATGCTTCAGGATTTCATGCCATTCGCCTTGTATTTATGAAAAGAATTGAAAATGCGGATTAATGTATCAAGATAGTAAATGATGCGTGAAGCTAGTTAACGTCTTCACTAATAAATTGCACTGTTTATTACTCATTTACCACTTTTAAGGGGCTATGATCCCCATAAATAAACTTCTGCATCTGTTTTTCTCTCCGTAAGGCTGCTTTAAACATTTACAAAAATTTTAAGAATCAGAATGTTGTTAGGAAAACAGTTATAAGAAAATGACAGTTACACATATGATGCAATATTTCTGAAAACAGTTATAAGAAAATGACAGTTACACATATGATGCAATATTTCTAACTTCCCACAAGAAAGAAAGACAAAATAACAGTATCAAAGAGGATTCAGGAGTTTTTAGACAGACGGAAAAAAGGAAAGAAAAATGATTTAACAAAATACATTTAAATGTCATACTGAGCCTGCGCACACACACGCACGCGCAGATACACATGCACATACAACACACACACACACACACACACACACACACACAACACACACACACACACGCACACACACACCACACACACACACACACACACACACAACCAGTCACACACACACACACACAACACACACACACATACACACACACACGCGCGCGCGCGCGCGCGCGCACATACACACGCATGCACACAACCACTCACAGACAGACAGACAGACAGACAGACAACACACACACACACACACACACACACACACACACACACACCACACAGCCTCACACACACACACACACACACACACACACACACACACACACGCACGCACGCACGCACGCACGCACGCACGCGCGCTCGCACGCACGCACACACACACACGGTTCCTATCCAAAGGGCACTCATATCTCACCGCTTATAGAGAGTACCCATAAACCGTAGAGGGCAAAAACCAGCCACCATCAACCGCCTGTATAGGTCATCACAGATAAAAACAACACTGGGAGGTACGCTCGACGCACACCTCGGGCAGAGATGACAGCCACAGAAGTGTAAGAATATTTGGAGGCAGGAAAACACACACACACACACACACACACACACACACACACACACACACACTGGAAAAAAAGAAATCATTCCTGATAATTATGTGCAAAAGAGATATCAAGTTCTAGTAGCATATCCCCCCTGCTCCATCCCTCCTCGGGGCGCGCCCCTCACCCCCCTCCTCTCTTCTCTCCCCCTCTCTCTTACAGAGAGAGAGAGAGAGGGGGGGGGAGGGAGAGAGGCGCAGAGAGAGCAACAGAGGGAGTGAGTGTGCGAGTCAGTGAACTTGCCAAGTAGAGGGTCTTTGAATCTCCGGCGCGACACGCACGTGATAAATGCATTGCTGGTTTGTGGTATCACGTGGTTTCCAGCCGTCCAATGAGCGTTGTCTGGTGTGTGCACGCGTTCTTCCCTTCAGTTCAATCTGCTGGGGTGCGGCTTCACGCCATGTTGAAAAGCAAGGACTTAGCCGGTGAGTAAATGTGTTTGTGTTCGTTGGCGAGGTAGAGCATAATCCACCCGAATTCGGTTCATAGCATCTCCCTGTATTCCGGGAGCCTAAAACTTAGGGACACCCCCTCCCTTCCGCGTTATTCAAACCTTTTGCAGGCAACTTCTCTTTGAAAGAGAGCTTTTCGGTAAAAGAAAAGAAAAAAGTCCAGTAATTTGATTCTGCCAAATTGTGCGTTTATTGTATAGAAGATTCAGTGTTCTCGAAACAACGAAAGATTTCATTTCATACTGCTTCCCTCCACCTTTCACTTGGAGGCTTCTCTACGAGAAATAATTCAAGACTTATTCATCGAAACTGCATGTGAATGAATGTGTTCTGGTGTTCGGCGTCTGAACTATTCTTCGTGTTGGCCGAACAGAGCGTATTGTGTGGGAAGGGGGTACATAATGAAATATTCCCCTACATCGAATACACGCAGATTTTTTATGGAAAGAAACTTACTCGAAGGTGACAGAATGTAGAGAGGGGGGTGGGGTGGGGGAAGGGGCTCAAAACCGGATATTTGCTGGAGGAGGCTGAAAGGATGCCCAGTAATTTGAATGACATAGTGGGCAGTGAGGTATCGAAGTCAAATAGTTAACATGTTTGCTCATTCGAGTCTAATCTTTGCACATCAGGAAAGCTTGATTTATCCCCCTCCCACTCCCGTCTGCTATCTTAACCCTGCCCATATCCATCTCCATATTGGGTGTGAAATTTAAAACCTGAGTGATGGAATTCGGCATGGATAGATTTAATTTACATTTGCAGTGCTGTGTTAAACTCGTCATTTTTATCTCGCCGTCATAGTCTGAATTCTCATGCGAAAGAAAGGGGTTTGGAAGGATATCCCTCCTCTCCGCTGCCGCATTCCGTTCAGATCATTTGCTCTTTTCCTCCATATTAAGGTGGAAATTTTCAAACCTAAATGATGAAATCGAGCATGGATTTTTTTGTTTTTAATTTTGAATTTGCAAACTTAACAACCTCATTGGGTTTTTTTTTTCATTGTCATATCTGAGTTCTCATGTCAAAAGAAAAGGGATTGGAAAGACATTCCTTTTTCCCCCTGCTCCATCCCATCCCGTTTAACTCGCTCTCGCTTTCCTGCAGAGAAGTTTTAGAAAAGCAGTCCTTTCCGTTTCAACCCCCCCCCCCCCTTTCAGAGGTCTTAATTGCCCCCTTGCGCGCGCGCACGCACACGCCACCTGCTCCAACCATACTTTTTTCATCCCTCGCCCCATCCTAACAATGAAATAAACAACAGCGTAGGCCTACTCGTTACCAACAGAAAAGAAACGATCATCGTATCATCCCTGAACATTCAGGCAAAAGCTTGATAAACTTGCAGGCCGAATTATTGATACATGATATGATGTATAATAAATTTGATCTGTCAACTCAAGGTAGCAGGATTTCATAATCCCCCCCCCCCCCCCCCCCCCAAATCTCTGATATGAATTTTCATAATGGGAAAACAGTTCACTTGAGACTGCCTGAAAATGCGGAAAGAAATGTGTAAAGACGACTGCTGTGTACACTTTGATATATGTGTCGCCATTGTACATGTTCAAGTGGAAGAAATATGTTCATTAACCCTTACCTAAGGGCTCGTCCGAGTGTCGAGTTGAGGTGTGGGCTCTATCAGCATGTCGTGCGATTTCAATGAAATACTCGACTCCGAGAGAGCTGCATGAATTTTGACTTTACCACAGATGATCAATGACTTGGCTCCGTTAACTAAAAATTACCGAATTTATTCAGCCAGAAGACAGCATTGCTGTCCTGACCAGTTGTTGAAAATCCCAGAGGGTGTGTGTGTGTGTCTGTATGTGTGTGTGTGTGTGTCTGTGTGTATCTGTGTGTGTCTGTGTGCGCACGCGCGCATTTAACATTTTTGTTTTATGTTCATATTATTTGGTCGACAGGTAGAAAAACTGCTTCACACGGAAGATCAGTGGTGGAACACCACATTTTCGTACTCGTCAAATTGATTGGAAAACGCCCGAAATGTTTTATAAATGCTAATTAAACACACGCAGGCAGTTTACATACATTGGCCTTAAAAAAGGCGAACAGAGAAGCGATGTCTCGATGGGAAGTTGCATAGTGGGGGTTTGAACTGTGGTCCCAAAACGTCATGCTTGTTTGCTCAATTCACAACCGTTGTTATCACTGATGTGGCTGTACTGCTGATTTCTTCATAATACTTTCCTCTCTCTCTCTCTCTCTCTCTCTCTCTCTCTCTCTCTCTCTCTCTCTCTCTCTGTGTGTGTGTGTGTGTGTGTGTGTGTGTGTGTGTGTGTGTGCGCGCGTGCGCGCGTGCGTGCGTGCGTTCGTTTTCTGATTAATTTCTAGCTTTCGTACATTGTAATGTTTTAGGCCTACATTTTGCCCCTTGAAAAACTTTCCCTATGTAAGTAATAACAATAAAGTGGGTGGGTGTGTGCGCGCGCGCACGCACGCACGCACATGCACGCGCACATGTAAATAAGTTTGTGCGCGTGTGTGAGGTTTTACTTGAAGCAACATTTAAAAAGAGGGGGCTAGTTACCGCCAACGACACAAACAAAAGTACAGGGCAAAACAATGCGTTTCGACCTCTTGGATCTTCATCAGGCAAAACCGAATAACATTCAGGACAGTGAAAACGAACGAGAAACCACTTATCTTATATTCGGCGCACGATCAAAATGAGTACTGGGTTACCCTCAACCCTTTTGTGACCTTTTTTTGTTTTTGCTCAGCCTTTTCCCCTATGTTGGTGTACAATCATCATCAATACTAGTACCACTATCACTACTATTACTACTATTACCACTACTGTTACTACTTAGTCCTACTGCTACTACTACTACTATTCTCTGTCACCGTTCTGTCTCTGTCTCTCTCTCTGTCTGTCTCTCCTCTCTCTCTCTCTCTCTCTCTCCTCTGTGTATCTGTTTATGTATATGTATGTATGTACACGCACGCGCGCGCACGCACACAACACACACACACACACACACACACACACACACACACACACACACACATGCTCATATACATAAATATATGTATATACAACTTGTTTGTGTCAAATAACAGTGATTACTGTACTTATTATGGAATTCATTGATGACGTCGTTGACAACGTATATATTCCTATTTTGATTGCAGCGTCACACTTTCTGGGTGACGTCAACAATTCTGTGAGGTCATCACGTCATTTGGTCCTTCCAAACGCAAGGCCAGTTAGTCTGACAGACCGACGACTAATTATTTTTTGAGTGATTTAATGTCTTGTCGCAAGCTAATCCTTGAGACTGCTTGAGAGCCTTTGCATTGTTTAACATTGCCTTCGTACATCTCTGGCTCTGTCTGTTGAGCTCAGAACAGAGATGTGTGTCTGGGCGTTCAGACCTGACGAGTTGGACTCGCTTGCCTCGCCTGGGTGCTGGTGCCCGGGGTCTGTGAGAGGTCTATCCCAGAGGGATCTCTGGCAGTGGCCATATTCTTTAGATATGTGAGGAGACTGGTATTCAGTTAGTCGCTTCCACTTTTCGCTGAGATCTCTAATTTTTTTTCTGCAGATTTCTTGCAGTCCGTCATGGAATGGTGAGTGTCTTCTGTGAGCACGAATCGTCGTGTGCGATGTCCCCCTTCATCATATCTGTCTGTGGGACACAACAGAGGGTGTTCAGAAACTCTGGTGCCGGGGTGGTTTGTCATGTTATACGTGGATGTTAGGACCGGACATCTTGTCTGGGGTGTTGGTACTGGTCAAACGTTTTTTCAGCTGTAAGTTTGATATTCTAGAACAGTGCATCCTATAATTCCTGGCCAGGCTGAAGACATGCAGGACGATGTGATGTTGACCTTCTCTATGGATGAGGAATTCTGAGGTTAGTGTCGTCAGAGACGTGTAGATAGACGTGTCTCTGAAGTCCACACATCAAGTGGTCTGGATGGATCTGTGTGGTTTTTCCATGCCATTTGTTGTGTAGTCAAATCAGCTTGACAAGGCGCTGTTGGCAACGCGGTGACAGGTTTGATATGGTCCTTTGCGGTCGGCTGGGCCATAAGCAACAATGCCTTACCAGGTGCTTGTCAGGCTGCAGATTGAAGGCAGTGAACTGTGGAGCATGGAGCCACAGGCCCACTGGCCTTCCTGCCTGACACATGACTGCTCTGGTTTCCAGTGTCGAATATCTGTGTAACAAAGGTGCACAATGTGTGGTGCCAGAGGAGATGCTTCATGACAGGCCTGTTCATGAAGTGTTACCTAGTGATCACCTGGTATCCTCGGGTATCCCTTGTTGTGCAGAAAGGCTGGCATGGCGATCAGATTGCAGCTCATGAAGGGCATTCTACATTCTGTGGCATTGCCTTGTCTGTGGTGTGCTTGCTACCACTTTCAGATTTCCACATCCATAGAGATCCTCCAACACCACCCCTCTGTCGAACAGTTTATGAGCTTGGAATACCTAAAGACGACACGAAAAAAAAAATCTTTGTATATTCATGGATATTTGTTAGTCTGTGGGATGAGCACTGCCATTCTTTCTAGATCTGACCGCCTTTTCCTGATGTATTGTCAAGGTGATTCTGTGTGGTTACCCAGAGTTGTTGGCCGTCCTCAGTTGTGTCCCACTGATGAATGCCATTGCAGGAGTTTCTGTGAATCATGGAGACAGTTAACAATGTTTATCTCTTCATAACAGATTGTGGGACAAGACAATTGGAGGCATCGGTAAACCAGTCTCAGCGAGCTGAGCACCAGGCTCCTCATGTGTCAGGAGAATACAGCCAATTGAACGAGAACTGTGCCTTTGTGGCTCTTGTTCATGCCCGATAGTTCCTCGAGGATAAATATCCTCAGAGCTTTACCCATTTGTTGAAGCGATGCATGGTAAAAGCGTGGGTCCGCGTTCTGGTTTCGTTTCCAAATTTAGTTCCTCGATGGATATGGTTCAGATCAAGGTTAAAAGATGGACAGGAAAACTCTGAGGCTTACCTTGTGATAAACCCAGACACCGGAATCGTTCACCGCCGTGTCATGCTCTCTGGCCTGTTGTTTGTGCAAGGAATAAATGCGTGCATGACCTCGGGAACAGCTGACGCCAGTGAAGATGCCAAGGACCCTCGCTGTCAGGAACAGGTGTTGGAGGCCTGTGATCAACCATGTGTCATGACCAGGTATGTTGACCACCATTCTCTTTCCAAACTGTAAGCAACGAAGGTCGATTTTTTTTTTCTGTTCTATTTAATGGTGATAAACCATATGAAACACAAGAACATGTAAGAAATATTGGCCTCTGCTTTCTAAAACCTAATGTGTGCAAAACACCTTAAATTTTTCAAAAGAAAAGAAAATACGAAATTTGCATTTCTTTCATGTTATACTCAAATGAAGGTATGCATAAAAACATTACGCATCATTGCAGATTTTTTTAATTGCCGCCTTCTCTCTCGTGCCCAATCTTTTCCATCACTGTTCTCGCAGTGTGTGACTGGTGTAATAGACGGTTCTTGGTGGGAGGGAGAACTTGTCCGTCCTTCTTTTGCAAGTATTTATTTTTCACTTTATGGGTCAAGCACCGAGAAGTATAGTGTCCAGTCCGTGACTTGAAGTGTATGCCCGAATATACCAGGAGATTACCGGCATACCGCTTCACACCTATGTTTTGTCTTTTTCGCTCTCTCTGATCGACTTAAGCTTTTGTTTGGTAAACTGCTTTGGCCGTGCCCACCAGCGACATCTGTTCCATGTGAACGCTAGATTCTCGCTTGCTGACCGCGAGCCCTAGCAGATTTCCCAGTGTCGTCTATTCTCTGTTATCGGAATAAGCATGGCGCAAGATGACAGAGGTTGATTGCGTGACACAGTGTTCCAAACCATTTGGCGTTCGTCTCGTCGTTGTCATGTAGGCTATCTATTTTACAATGCTGAAAGTAAACGGCTCATAAAAATGAAAATGCTTTTGTGAGGGGAATTTTTTTCCTAACTTGATTGTAAACTTTTGGTGAAGTGAAAGAAAACAATATAACCCAAAGATAGGGGTGGTACGCAGAGAATTACTACTGTCCTCAACTGCTGAACAAACCAGCTGGGAGCAATCCTGCACAACTCTTGGAAGCCTGCTCTGTGTTCATAAAGCACACAGTGTTCCATTCAGATGTCAAGGGACATAATTGCTCCCTGGTAAATGTCATTGTATGAAGGCCACATGATGTGACACGACACCTCCACTATCGGAATGTTCCCATGGGTGTACCAGCCCAGTTTCATGCTGCAGAGCCCACCAGTGAAAACTGACAATGTCAAGCAAGTACTGTGTGCATCTCGTAGCCTCGCTCGTTGCTGTTCTGCTGACAGGTGAAGACAGTACAACAAAACACAGCCAAGCTCTCGCCATGAGGTCTTGCGTGCCCTCTGAAGAAAATCCAGATTTACAGCCTTTCCCGCAGTCAACAGGACTCTCCATGCAGTCAGTCAGTCTTATCTCACCGTTACCTAGCCTTTACCTAGTGTCGGCTAAAAGATAGACAAAAAAGATAACAGCCAGAGGTGTGGGTGTCAACTGCCGAACAACCCGGCGCCATCCGTAGAAGCCTACGCTGTGTTCACCAAGGGTGCAGGCACACGGTGGAAATTCCATGAAGACGTCAAGGGACTATGTTCCCTGACAGATGCCATTGTGTAATGGCCACTGGGTGTACCATGACAGGGCCTCCACTGCAGCGTTCCCATGCGTGTATCAGTACACATTTCAGAGCTGCAGAGCCTGCCCTTTAAAAATGCCAATGTCATGCAAGTGCTGTATGCATCCCGCTGCCTCACTCATTTATGTTAAGCAGAAACGTAAAGACAGTACAACTCTAGAAACGGCCGAGCTTTCGCCATGAGGTCTTGCGTGGTCTCTGAGGAGAATCCGGAGTTTGTCTTTCCAGTTGTCAGCAGGACTTTTTACCTGCGGTCAGTGCGTCTTTCCTCACTGTCACAGGGCCTTTTCCCAGAGTCGGTCAAAAGGCAGACAAGAAAAAGATACAACCGCCAAAGCTGTGAATGGGACCCAGAGAAGTACTGTCCTTAACTACCGAACAAACCAGCCGGGAGTAATCCTGCACCACTCTTGGAAGCCTGCGTTGTGTTCACAAGGTGTGCAGGCATACTCAGGGTAAACCATTAAGACAAGGGACATAATTGCTCCCTGGCAGATGCTGTGGTGTAATGGACACTGGATGTGACATGACAGAACCTCCAGTTGATCTTTCCCTTGGGTGCACCAACTCATATTTCATGACATCGGAGCCTGCCGGCAAAAACGCCACGGTCAAGCTACTGCTGTGTGCATCCCGCAGCCTCCTTCGTTGCAGTTCCGTTGACAGGTGAAGACAGCACAACTCCAGATATAGCTAAGCTTTCGCCATGAGGTCTCGCGTGCTCTGGAGAGAATTCCAGGTTACAGTCTCTCCCGCTGTCAACAGGACTTTACCTGCGGCCAGCAGGGCTTTCCTCACTGTCACTGGGCCTTTCCCCAGAGTCGCCCAAAAGGCAGACAAGAAAAAGATGCACCTGAAGGTGCGGGTGGGACCAAGACAAGTACTGTCCTCAACCGAGCAAACAAGCGGGGAGCAGTCCTGCACCACACTTGGAAGCCTGCGCTGCGTTCACATAGGGTGCTGGCACGCACAAGACATTCCATTAAGTAGTAGTTATATGTGGATTTTAACCAGGCCGAAGAGGTACTAATATCCGAGATGTTAACCTTGCGTGAAGTCTGTATATATCCTCGCGTGAACCAGGCCTAAGATTACGTATGGCCGAGTTATTAGCTTTGGGTCAAATGTGTATATCCTCACGTGAACCAGGTCTAAGATGTACAAATGGATGAGTTGTAAAGGGAAAAATATAAACTACTCGTGCAGAAGCATCCATTCAAAACTAAAACAGTCCACCCAGCGATATTATCCTCAGGAAATCCTCAGAAGCATCCAGCCAAACTAGAAAACTCCACTGAGTGGCATCAATCCGGGTGGAAGGTTTCAAATCCCAGATTGGAACTCTTCGTTAGTCACCACTTCCACCACTGATCCTCAACGCCTATCACTCCCACTCTTCTCCGCCCGACTCCCCTGTTTTTTTCATCCCCTTTTCTCCACACGCATGCTTGAAGCTGTTTTTGAAACCGGGCTTTATGACCTGATTGATCCAGACAGCCTCTGCAGTTTTCCACCACAGCGGCAGAACCGTCAGCAGGATGAAGGACCGAGCATCTGAAGAAAAATACCAGTGGTTCAGTTGGAAAATAACATTCTGGAACTAAAGTGTCTGTTTCCACTACCTTAAAAGAGATGCACAATGCACACATTTTTTTCTGTTTGCACTTCTGTATCATTTCAGTTTGTCATAACTTCATTTGAACATTGATCTGTATGTGTGTGTCAGGAGTCGGGGATCCACGGGGCTGGAGACGACCTGGTGAGACAGAAGTGAACATTCCGGGGAAGAAGGGCGACAACCAAACCTAGAGTACCATGAAGCAACGTACGGCAGCCAGGGAGATCACCACAAGGAACAAAATGACAGCAAAAGAGACTGTCACAGCAGAAAAAAGGTGTCAGCAGAAGACTGTCACGCCAGGAACAAAATGTCAGCAGAAGAGACTGTCACGCCTGGAACAAGATGTCAGCAGAAGAGACCGACACGCCAGGAAGATGTCAGCAGAAGAGACTGTCATGCCAGGAACAAGATGTCAGCAGAAGAGACTGTCATGCCAGGAACAAGATGTCAGCAGAAGAGACTGTCATGCCAGGAACAAGATGTCAGCAGAAGAGTGTCATGCCAGGAACAAGATGTCAGGAGAAGAGATTGTCACGCCAGGAACAAGATGTCAGCAGAAGAGACTGTCATGCCAGGAACAAGATGTCAGCAGAAGAGACCGTCACGCGAGGAACAAGATACCACTGCGACACAAGGAACAAGATGTCAGCAGAAGAGACCGTCACGCCAGGAACAAGATGTCAGCAGAAGACTGTCACGCCAGGAAGAAGATGACAGCAGAAGAGATTGTCACGCCTGGAACAAGATGACAGCAGAAGAGACTGTCACGCCAGGAGCAAGACGACACTGCCACACAAGGATCAAGATGACAGCGTTCAGACTTCTACACATGGGTGCAGGTAAGACACGTTCACAAACTGTCATATGCTTTCAGCTTTGAAAGGAAATAACAGGTCGAATTAAAGCATTACTGAATTTAAGTTTTGCATATAACGAAAATGGGGCAGAGGTATTACAGTATTCTCTGTTACATGAAAGCACAGTAATGATGTTGGATCCGTAAATGATGTGAAACAAAGTGTAGCTAAACGCTACCGCAGACTCGCATCTCTTTTGGCTTATTGTAGTAGCCGTCACTGACTTGCTGCCCAAATTCAGTCAGTTCTAAAGACGTCAGCGTAGAGGGACAGACAACAGAAAAATGATCCAACCAGCCAGCCAATTTGCGCACGCATGCACATGCACATTGACACGCACATACACATGCGCGCGCACGCACTCACACACGCATGCACGCTTCAGTTTCATCAAGGAGGCGTCACTGCGTGCGGACAAGTCCACATACGCTATACCACATCCGCTAAGGTTTTGAGACCACACTACGCATGATTTTAAACTGATGGATAAATGAATTAACAACTAAGATGAGAGAATTGAAGAAGAGGGTCTCGTGGCTACGACTCGGCAGATGTCTGGCCTACGCATTAGCCCAACGCGCTGATCAGACGAGTGCCTACCTACTATTTTTTTTTTTTTTTTTTTGTGGGGGGGGTGAGGGGGGAGGCGGTGGGGGTGGGGGGGTATGTGTGTGTAGTGAATGTACACGTGTGTGTATGGATGTGTGGGCAAGGGCCCATGTCTGTGCCTGGGCGCGTGTATGCGTGTGTGCGCGTTTGTGTGTGTATGTGCGCGCGCACGTGTGTGTATGTGTGCGTGTGCAGAAGTGCGTGTGCATCTGTGTGGAATTTTGTTGGTTTGTGTGCGCGCACACACGCATCTGCATACATAGGTGTACATACATCTGTGTATATGTGTGCGTCTTTGTATGTGGGCGTGTACGCATGTGCGTGTGTGTATGCATTTGTGCGTTCATGTGTATGCGTGTATATGCGCACGCGTGTGGGTGTTGGACATGCACATTCACGCATTTGTATATGTGTGCGTAGGAGGTAGCGAACGTACGCGCACACATTTGTGGTGTGTGTGTGTGTGCGCGCGCGCGCGCATTGCACGCACATGGGCGCGCGCGTGCACGCACCCAAACACGCGCACGCGCCTACTCATTTGCACAAATACACGGACATAAGACATACGCCCGTGCAGACATGCATACAAATAAACGCAATACACACATACACAACACACACACACGCACACGCACACGCACACGCACACACACACGCACACACACACACACACACACAGATTGCTGCTGATGATGATGATGAAAGAAGAAACCCTAAAACAGCAATTGTTTTTCCTTGAATCGAGAATGTATGTTCACGACTTTTCCCCCCTGCATCGTGGTAAGACGAAGGGGACATAACCCCCTGCCTGTCCTCGCCGCTCCCACGTCATCTCACCCGAGCCCCGGACACCCCCAGGCCATTGACAAGGATTTCAACTAGCAGCTTTTACAGTGATTTCAGTGAACAGGAGAGGACAAGTCTGTTTCTCCGACCACTAAACGAAAGTCCTGTTCCCGACCACCTTTTTTCCCCCAACCGCACTGGATGGATAGAAAATGAGAATCGTATGTGGAACATCAGGATGTTAATTATTTTTCTTGTAATTGTTTTTGTCTTCATCCCTCGCTTGTGATCGATATCTCTCTCTTTGTCTCTGTCTGTCTGTCTGTTCTCTCTCTCTCTCTCTCTCTCTCTCTCTCTCTCTCTCTCTCTCTCTCTCTCTCTCTGACCGCATACCTTCCTTGCTTCCTTTACCCTCTGCCTACACCCCCTACCCCCATTTTTTCTCTCCTCTCGCGCCACTCGTCTCTAACCACCACCCCCATTTTCTCTCTCCTCTCGTCTCTAACCACACCCCCCACCCCACCCCCAATTTTCTCTCCTCTCGTTTCCACTCGTCTCTAACACCACCACCCATTTTCTCTCTCCTCTCGTCTCAACTCGTCTCTAACCACCCCCCACCCCCACCACCACCATTTTCTCTCTTCTCTCGTCTCAACTCGTCTCTAACCACCACCACCCATTTTCTCCCGTATGCATTCCTTCCCTTTCTTCTCCCCATCCCTCTCCACTTTACTCTCCACGCTCAATCAGTATTTCTCTCCATTTCTACCTCCGTGCAAGTCTCTGTCTGTCTGGCTCTCTGTCTCTCTTCTCTCTCTCTCTCTCTCTCTCTCTCTCTCTCTCTCTCTATGTGCCGCCCATTCTCTCTCCCTCAATTTACCCACTCCCTCCCCATTATCTTTCTCGTTTTCTGTGTCCCTCCCCCAGCCCAGCCCAGCCATTTACCTTCCCTAGATGCCTGTCTGTCTGTCTCTCTCTCTCTTTCTCTCTCTCTCTCTCTCTCTCTCTCTCTCTCTCTCTCTCTGATCCCTTTTCTTTCAGGAGTTGGCAAGTTGTCCAATTTAGGTCTAAAGGTGTTGGAATATCAGTGTGAACTCGGCGCTGACCCACTCCAGGAGTTGGCAAGTTGTCCAGTTTAGGTCTAAAGGTGTTAGAATATCGGTGTGAACTCAGCGCTGACCCACTCCAGGAGTTGAGCAAGTTGTCCAATTTAGGTCTAAAGGTGTTAGAATATCAGTGTGAAATCAGCGCTGACCCACTCAAGGAGTTGAGCAAGTTGTCCAATAATTTAGGTCTAAAGATGTTACAATATCAGTGTGAACTCAGCGCTGACCCACTCCAGGAGTTGAGCAAGTTGTCCATTTCTCCAATTCAGGTCTATAGATGTTACAATATCCGTTTGAACTCGGCGCCGACACACTCTTTTCCTAAAGTGACTGGCGCTGTGTTTCCAAGGCAGGGACAAAGTTGCAACAAATCGTGACACTGCTTCCCTCCCTTCCCCAGCCACACAACGTACCACACTATAAACAGGCATGTGCGCACCGAAACTGATGCACATGCGCCCACACTTACATATGCACGCATGCGCGTGCAAGCGCGTTCACACACAATAAGAATGCGCGCGCGCAGCTGCACGCACGCACACACAAACACACGCCCCAGCGCGCGCGCGCGCGCACACACACACACACACACACCACACACACACAAAGACGCGCGCACGTGTTCGCACGAGTACAAACATACACGCATATGCACACATACGCTCGCTTGTGTGTGTGTGTGTGTCTCTCTCTCTCTCTCTCTCTCTCTCTCTCTCTCAAAGACACACACACACACACACACACACACACACACACACACACACACACACACAATCACGCCGCACGCGCTCACACTTAAACGCTTCATTGTCTTTTTTTATTTATCTGCACGCAAAGTGAATGTGGGAGGAATGCATTACAGTATCACTGTTGTGGGGATGGGGAGAGCAGAAAGCTGTCATGTAGCTCCATATCACGTGATGTACATCAAATTATTGTAAGATGGCAAGAAAACACTTCTAAAACGTTGAGCTCCTTTTGCTCAATTATGTGGGTCAGGATTTTGTATATTTTTTTTCCCGTGTACACACCAATAATTCAAGGTGGGCTTGATTTCTCAACAGAGATAAGGATCTGCTCCATCAACGACCACAGACAACGGAAATCCAGCTCAGCAGCCATGGAAAACGGGAGACAGGTCACGAGAACCCGGGACATGCACTTAGAGTCAGGGGAGTATGGGCAGTGTTCTTCAGATTCCATTTTTCTCTGTCCATCCTCCTGTCCTTCCAAAATTCTCTTTGTATGACAGCTCAGTACTTTGCCACTGGGTTAGTGTCTTAGTTTTTGTTCTTCTGTTGAGCTTGGTGTCTTTTTTCAAAGCTTTTTTGTATTAATATACAATGTCATTTTCCTTAAGGATTTGGTGTTATCTTCATCAAAGGACTTTGCGTCATGTTTTCCAAGCTCAGTGTCCCTTTCATCGGCAGTTTTAATGTCTTCATTCACAGGTTTATGCGTATTTATTAGTACTGTTTTTTCTTTCTCTTTCCAAAGATTTAATGTCCTTTTCTTCTCCAGGGTAGAGTGTCCTGATTTGTCAATATGACTGGGTTTTTTAATATCAGTATCCTCTGGAACATGAATTTGAAAAGAAAACAGTGGGTATCAGACCCTCAGTGGGTATCAGACCTTCAGATCTCTCAGAAGCTGAGCTGCTGAGGAAGTGTTTGATCTCTTCCTGAAATGTTTTTTGTGTCTTGGTACCGTCTGATCTGGATATTGAAAGTCTGGCACGGTAATGGTCAGCATCAAAATTGTTCTATAAAGTTTGATACACTTGGTTTGAAGGGTTGAGTATTCTCTCAGAATTTGATATTCTTCTTGTCATTGTATACACTGTGTGCTGTTTTCAAAGAGTTGTGTACTTTCATAAGAATCCTTGTCCTCTTTCCATGGGGGTTTTGTGTCGTCTTTCCAAAGAGTTTAGCATGCAGTTCTTTCACGGGGTTTTGTCTCCTTGCATTATTGTGATTTCATAGGCTTAATGTCTTCCTAAATAGGATGTAGCCCCCCCCCCCCCCCTTCACTACGTTGAATACCTTCCTTATGTAGAATGTTGTGCCCTCTCTTCATAGTGTCCCTGTTCATCCAAAAGGATTAGTGTTGTTTCATAGTATTTTTCCATCCACAAATTCAGTGTCCTTTTCTCAAAGGATTTTGTGCCTTGGTCCTTTAGGATATCACTGTCCTCCTCTGTAGCCCTCATTGTCCTCCTTACGTAAAGCCTAGCGTCCTCTTTTCATGAGGATTAGTATCACCATCGATCAAAATGATTACTGTCTTCATTTCATTCATGTTCACCGTTTTTCACAGTTTCTTAGTTTGCCGGACTCGTTCTTTTCACAGGAGTTAGTGTTATTGTTTTTCTTGTTGCTCTAGTGTACTATGTCAGTGTGCTGTGGAACAAGGATACAACAACAGGGGGGTACCAGAGGGAATACTTTCAGGAAAGGCATGAAAGATTGACTCCCGCTGTGTAGCAGGTCTCATAAGTCAGGGGTCTGGAACATGGACGCATGTTTTCAGATCTGTTGGGGCTGAGCTGCCATGGTCTGGGGAAAGTCTCTAAACCTCATCCTGACGTATTCCCTAGTGATCACCTGGTACCTCCTGATCCAAGTGTCCCTTGATCAACAGAACGCATGACATGGTAATCATAGTAAACATGGGGTTCCTATCATAAAGTTTTCTGCCCTTCGTTCATATAATTTTTTTTAATCTGTCAATTTTACACCTTCAGTGGGTTCAGTATCCTCTTGTTTAGTGGTTTTTCGTAGGGTTGCGTGTCTTTATAGGTTGCTTGTGTCATGCTTCCAGAGGTTTAGTCTCCTCTTTTCGCAAGCTTTACTGTCCTCTTTCCTCCTTGTTTAATGTGCTTCGTTCATAGTAACTATTTTCTTCTCTGTGCATTGTCGCCTTTTTGTATGGTTTTGTCCGTTTCCAGAGGTTTAGTGTCCTTTTAGACGTTGAGTATCCTTTCACAGGTGTCACCTATTTACATTCAGCTTAGTGTCCTTTGAATACAGTATAGTCTTTTTGTAAGAGGATTATAGTCTTCTGTCACATGGTCTACTGTCATTTTGACTTTGGTTTTAGCATCTGTCTTCCAAAGGGATTTACAGGCCTTTTCTGTCTTAAGGTTTAGTGTGCTCTAATTTTAGAGGGTGTAGTGTTTCCATCTTGTGTCATTCACCAGAATCTTCTTTCCAAATGATAGTTCTCTTTACATGCCATTAATTTGTATTTTCTAGAGCTAAGGCTTCGGTCACATTGTTTATAATACATTTTTTCTATGGTTTTGTCTTGTATTTAGAGGCGTGCGAGCGTGAGCGTGTGGGGGTGTGTGTGTGTGTGTGTGTGTGTGTGTGTGTGTGTGTGTGTGTGTGTGTGTGTGTGTGTGTGTGTGTGCAGAACTGCCCTAGAAGCTTTCGTCTCTTCTTGGCACGATTTATTGACTAAGTTCTAATTGTTAGCGACTTCTGTTTTGTCAGAATTTAATCAAGTCTGTGTGTTTGGCAGGACATAGGGCTGGCCACTCTCCAGGGATCCCCACCAGTCTACCTAGAGGACCATTGCATTGCTCTGGACAGCCAACATCCTCACCGTACCAGTCTACCAGGAGGACCATGGCATTGCTCTGGACAGCCAACATCCTCGCCGTACCAGTCTACCAGAGGACCATTGCATTGCTCTGGACAGCCATCATCCTCGCCCTACCAGTCTACAGAGGACCATTGCATTGCATTGCTCTGGACAGCCAACATCCTTACCGTACCAGTCTGTCAGAGGACCATTGCATTGCATTGCTCTGGACAGCCAATATCCTCACCAAGCATATGACTCTAGGAACGGAATAATATGATATAGGTTAACAAGTTCAACTCTATGCTGCCATAACCTTTAAGAAACTGTATTGCCAGGGTATACACAGGAGAAACTAGGAGCCCTTCTATACATCAACCAACAGCAGGAACTTCACAACGACAAGGGTACCAGCGGACAATGATGCTTCCTTCCAGATCGAGGAGTTCTTGAGAGCAAAGACCGAGTTTGTGAAGCAGTGGAGAAGAGAGAAGACTGCATGTTATAATTTTGAGAAAGAGGATATGAAAAGTAAAACTCGCGTAATATTGAAAGCGAGCAGGGATCCGACCACTCTCGTGGAAAACGGAGAGCTGCTGATCAGAAAGCAGATAGATCACTTTGCTAGGGTCTACGCCAATGGAAGTGATATCACTGTCAGAAACACGTATGACCAACACGCACTACACATGGCAGACGTCCAGCAAACACTCGAAGGCGAAAACGGGAAAGGCACCAGGCGTGAAAACTATAGTCGACTACTGCCGTTGTGTGGAAACTAGGACAACTGTGTGAAGAAAGCGCTGACACTGATTTTGATCGTGAACAAGAACAAGCCTGGATCCACTGGCACACAGAGGGATATGATACCATGACTGGAGTAGGGTCTGGAGTCCGCGTCAGATTTCCTAATGTATCGGCAAAATGAAAGGAATTTCAAACCAGAACCATTCTGATCTCAAATCACAGGTTGAGGTTACGTTAGCGGCAGTCAACCTGAAAGTTGCCTCAAAATGTGACAACAGACAGATGGTCAACCTCACAGATGCCCAGTCGTTCCTGGAAACCATGTCAACGGACACATTAGAGGAGCTGAGGAATAAGCTGCATCAGGCCGACGGGCGGACTGACGGTGTTAAGGTGAATACTTTCTTGTTATAGGATCATAAACCATTCTATGGGCTGGGTTGAATGAACGGAATTGTAGAAAGATGGGAACAGAATTTGTAGACCAGCTTGCTAAACTGTGAGTCGCAGTTTTAAAAAAAAAAAGCACGTGCACTGAAAATGTGCGCACGCGCACATACGCACACACACACGCGCGCGCACGCACGCACGCACGCAATGCATGCACACAAGAGCGCGCGTGAGTACACACACACGCACATACAACACTCTCTCTCTCTCTCTCTCTCTCTCTCTCACACACGCACACGCACACACACACACACACACACACACACACACACCACACACACACACACACACAACACACGCCGTCTCTTACACGTAGTACATGCTTGCACTCAAAACACCCCACGGTCTACTTGTTTTTAACTTCTACACACAGAAAGCAAGAGCAGGATGAATGCATTACAGCGCCTCTGCTATGGCAATGGGGATAAGAGAAAGCTTTCATGCGGCTCCTATGTCACGTCATGTGAGTCGCATTACTGGCCAAGGCCAAGAGACCGCCTCAGCAACGTAAAACTGAATTAGGTGGGTCATAAGGTTTTCTTTTTTTCCACTCGTACAGTCCAGTAACTAAAGGTGATCTTGATTTCTCAACAGAGATAAGCATCTGCTCCATCAACGGCCACAGACAACGGAAATCTACCTCGGCCACGGAAAAGGGAGATAGGTCACAGGAACCTGGGACATGTACTTTGAGTCAGGGGAGTACTGACAGTGTTGTTCTTCAGATTCCATTTCTCTCTATGTTCTCAACCATCCTGCCCTTCTTTCAGTATTGTCTGTCATGTATTATATAGCTCAGGACTTTGCCACTAGGTTTGTGTCTTATAGTCTTGTTTTTCCATTGCAATCGGGGTCTTTTTTCAAAGTGTTCATTTAATTAGCATTCATTATCATTTTCCTTTAGGATTTAGTGTTGTCTTCAAAGGACTTTGCGTCGTCTCTTCCAAGCTCAGTGTCCCTTTCATCAGCAGTTTTAGTGTCTTCCTTCACAGATCTATGTGTCTTTATTAGTATGTTTTCATTCTCTTTCCAAAGACTTAATGTCCTTTTCTTTCTCAGAATAAAGTATCCTGATTGATCAACATGGTTTTTTTAATATCAGTGTCCTCTGGGTATTAGACCCTTAGATCTCTCAGAAGCTGAGCTGCTGAGAAAGTCTTTGATACTCTTCCAGAAATGTTCGTGTGTGTGTTGGTACCGTCTGATCTGGGTATCCTATAACTCATCGAAAGTCTGACACGGTAATAGTCAACATCAAAAATTCTTCAGTAGAGTTTGATACACTTGGTTTGAAGGGTTGAGTATTCTCTTAGAATTTGATATTCTTCTTGTCATTGTATATATAGTGTGCTCTTTTCACAGAGATGTGTACTTCCATAAAATTTACTGTCCTCTTTTCATAGGGGTTAGTGTCATCTTTCCAAAGAGTTCAGCATGCAGTTCTTTCAAGGGGGTTTGTCTTCTCCATGCATTATTGTCCTTCACAGGGCTTAATGTCATCTTCCTAAATAGGATAAAGCGCCCTCCCTTCTCTGGATTGAGTACTCTACTTATGTAGAATGATGTGCCCTCTCTTCATAGTGTCCCTGTTCATCCAAAACGATTTCTGTTCTTCCACAAGTTTAGTGTTTTCCTTCCTCAAATTCAGTGTCCTTTTCTCAAAGGATTTAGTGCCTTGGTCCTTTAATATATCACTGTTATCCACTACAGCCTTCGCTGTTCTCGTTACATAAAGCCTAGCGCCCTCTTCATGAGGATTAGTATCACCATCGATCAAAATGATTACGGTCTTCATTTCATTCGTTCATGTTCACCGTTTTTCACAGAGTTTCTTAGTTTGCAGGACTCGTTCTTTTCACAAGAGTAAGAGTGTTGTTCTTTGTCTTGCTGCTCTAGTATACTATGTCAGTGTGCTGTGGAACAAGGATACAACAACAGGGGGTTCCAGAAGGAATACTTTCCGGAAAGGCATGAAAGATTGACTCCATCTGTGTAGCAGGTCTTATACATAAGTCGGGGATCTGGAACATGGACGCATGTTTTCAGATCTGTTGGGGCTGAGCTGCTATGATGTTGAGGAAGTCTTTCTACCTCGTCCTGACGTATTCTGTAGTGCGCACCTGGTACCCTCTGATCCAATGTCCCTTGATCAACAGAACACATGACATTGTAATCACAATAAACATCTTGTCATAGATTGTACTGCCCTTCGTTCATAATGTCTTGTTTAATCTCGCGATAAATACACACCCTCATTCAGTTTAGTATGGTCTCGTTTAGTGGTTTTTCATAGGGTTGCGTGTCTTTATAGGTGGCTTGTGTCATGCTTCCAGAGGTTTAATCTCCCCTTTTCACAAGTTTTGCTGTCCTCTTTCCTGATTGTTTAGAGGCCTCCTTTCACAGTGTCCTCTTCTCTGATCATTGTCAGCTTTGTGTATGGTCTTGTGTCGTGTTTCCACAGGTATAGTGTCCTTAAATATCGTTGGGTATCCTTGCACTGAAGTCCCCTACTTGTATCAGACTAGAGTTCTCCTTTAAATATGGTACAGTTTTTTGTAAGAGGGTTATGGTCTCTTTTCTTATGGTTACTGTCATTGTTACTTTGGTTTTATCATCTGTCTTCAAAGGGGATTACAGGCCTTCTGTCTTAACAGTTTGCTCTCATTTCAGAGTGTGTAGTGTGTCCTTGTATCATTTAGTAGAATCTTTCCAAACGATGGTCCTCTTCATATGCGATTAATCTGTCTTCTCTAGAACTAAAAGTTTCGACCACATTGTTTGCAATATTCACTTTTCTTAGGGTTTAGTGTCTTGTATTAAGAGCCACTCTGTGTGTGTGTGTGTGTGTGTGTGTGTGTGTGTGTGTGTGTGTGTGTGTGTGTAGAACTACCCTAAAGGCTTTTGTGTCTTCTTGGCACGGTTTATCGGCTTCGTTCTAATTGTTGGCGACTTCTTTTTCGTCGGCATTTAATCAAGTCTCTGTGTTTGGCAGGACATAGGGCTGGCCACTCTCCAGGGATCCCCACCAGTCTACCGGAGGACCATGGCATTGTATTGCTATAGACGGCCAACACCCTCGCCCTACCAGTCTACCAGAGGACCATGGCATTGGTCGGGACAGCCGACATCCTACCATAGGACCATTGCATTGCATTCCTCAGGACAGCATCCTCGCTCTACCAGTCTACCAGAGGACCATTGCATTGCATTGCTCAGGACAGCCAACATCCTCACCGAGGACACGACTTCAAGAGTGGAATATTATTATATAGGTTAACAAGTTTAACTCTGTGCCGCCACAACTCGAGAAAATGTATTGCTGGGGTAGGCAGGAGAAACTAGGAGCCCTTCTACACCAACCAACAGCAGGAACTTCAGCGTGCACTCAAAACAAGGGACAGAGCAGACGAAGATGCTTCCTACAGATTGATGGGGAGGTCATGAGAGCAAAGACTGGGGCTGTGAAGAACTGGTGAATAGACAGGACTGCATGTTGTGATTTTGAGAAAGGGGCTGTGAAGATTAACAGACTCGTCCAATATTGAAAGCGAGCAGGGATCAGAACACCACTGTCGTGGAAAACGGTTAGCTGCTGATAGAAAACAGGTAGCAGATCACTTTGCCAGGGTCTATGGCGATGGAAGTGATATCCCTGTCAGCAAGAAACACTTCAATCCAACAAAGAAACAGCTGAGAAAACGAAAACGGGAAAAGCGACAGGCGTGGAAACCATAGCCGACTACAGTCGTTGTGTGGAAACCAGGACAGCTGTGTGACGAAAGCGCTGGTTTTGATCGTGAACAAGAACAAGCTTGGATCCACCGGTACACAGAGGGATATGCTATGACTGCAATAGGGTCCGGAGTCTGCGTTGATTTTCTGATGTGTCGGCAAAATGAAAGGTATTTTGAACCAGAAAGAACCATTCCTATCTCATATCATAGGTTGAGGCTCTGTTAGCGGCAGTCAACCTGAAGGTTGCCTCAATTGTGATTGCAGACAGGTGGCCATCTTCACAGATGCCCAGTCGTTTCAGGAAACCATGTTAATGGACAAATTAGAGGAATTCAGGAGAAAGCTGCGACACAGACAGAATAATAGTGTTAAGGTGAATACTTTCTCATCATAGAATCAGACATTCTGTGGGTTGGGTTGGATGAACGGAATTGTTATAAAAGGGGGACAAAATTTGTAGACCGGCTCGCCAAAATGTGAGCAGCAGTTGTAAGAAAAGCATGTGCACTGAAAATGTGCACACACACGCGCGCGCACACATGCACACACGCACGCACACACACACACACACACACACACACACACACACACACACACACACACACACACACACCACACACACACACACAAGAGCGCGCGTGGATGCAAACACTCGCATACAACACGCTTTCTCTCACTGTCTGTCGGTCGGTCTGTCTTGTCTATCTCGTCCTCCTCCTCCTCCTCCTCCTCCTCCTCCTCCCTCTGGCTTTCTTTTACATAGTACATGCTCACACTCAATACACCCCAAGGTCTACTTGTTTTAACTTGTACATACAGAAAGCGAAAGCAGGGTGAAGGCATTACAGTGCCACTGTTGTAGCAATGGGGATAGGAGAAAGCTTTAATACTCCAATAAAGGTGGGCTTGATTTCTCAACAGATAAGGATCTGCTCCATCAACGGCCAGAGACACCAGAAATCTACCTCAGCAGCCGTGGAAAACGGGAGAAAAGTGACGAGAACCTGGGACATGTATATAGAACAAGGGGAGTATTGACAGTGCAGTTCTTCATATTTCATTTTCTCTTCCATGTTCTCCTTCCTCCTGTCCTTCTTCCAGTATTATCGCACATGTATCACAGCTTAGTTTTTGCCACTTGGTAAGTGTCTTAGTTTCTTATTCTTCTGTTGAGTTCGGTGTCTTTTTTAAAGTGCTTTTTTAAAATTAGCATTTATTTTCCTTCAGGATCTAGTGTTATCTTCATACAAAGGACTTTGCGTCATCTCTTCCAAGCTCGGTGTCCCTTTCATCGGCAGTTTCAGTGTCTTCATTGGCAGGTTTATGTGTCTTTATTAGCAGTGTTTTTTTTATCTCTCCAAGGTTTTACTGTTCTCTTTCCCAGGGTACAGTGTCTTTGTGATTGATAGTGTGGCTGTGCTTTTTTTTAATATCAGGATCTTCTGAAGCAAGAATTTGAGAAAAACAGTGGGTATCAGACCACTCAGATCTATCAGAGGCTGAGCTGCTGAGGGTCTTTGATCATCTTCCAGATATTTTCCTGTGTGTATAGGTACCTTCTGATCTGGGTATCCTTTAACCCATTGAAAGTCTGATACTGTAATAGTCAGCATCAGAATTCTTCTATAGAGTTCGATACACTTGGTTAAGAGGGTTGCGTGTTCTCTCAGAAACTGATCACGTTTTCCTCGTTGTACGTGTAGTGTATTCTTTTCACAGAATTGTTCACTTTCATAAGATTCCCTGTCTTCTTTTCGCAGGGCTTAGTGTCCTCTTTCCAAAGAGTTCAGCATTTAGTTCTTTAAAGTGGGTTTGTCTCCTCCATACGTTATTGTCCTTTCATAGGGCTTAATGTCTTCTTCCTAAATAGGATGTAACGCCCCCCCCCCCCCCCTTCACTAGGTGGAATACCTTATGTAGAATGTTGTGCCCTCCTTTCTTTCTGCCCTGCTCTTCCACGGGGATTTTTGTTCTTTCACATTTTCAGTGTTGTTCTTCTACAAATGTAATATTCTCTTTTCTCAAAGGATTTAGTGCTCTAGTCCTGTAAGATATCACTGTCCTCTCTAGTCTTTAGTGTCCTCGTTACATATGGCCTAGAGTTTTTTCATGAGGATTAGTATCACAGTTAATCAAAAGGATCACTATCTTCATTTTATACTTTATGTTCAGCGGCTTTTCACGGAGTTTATTTCTCAGTTTGCAGAATTCATTCTTCTTTTTACAAGATTAAGAGCGTTCTTTCTCTAGCAGCTCTAGTTTCTTACGTCAGTGTGCTGTGGAACAAGGATACAAAAACGGAGGGGGTACCAGAGGGAGTACTGTCCGGACAGGTATGACAGATTGACTCCAGCTGTGTAGCAGGTCTCGTAAGTCAAGGATCTGGAACATGGACGCATGTTTCAGATCTGTTGGGGCTGAGCTGCAATGGTCTGGGGAAAGTCTTTAAACCTCTCCTGACGTATTCCCTAGTGATCACCTGGTACCTCCTGATCCAAGTGTCCCTTGATCAACAGAACGCATGACATGGTAATGACAGTAAACGTGTGGATCCTTTGATAGTGTTCTGCCCTTCGTTCATACCATCTTTTTTTAAATCTGGCAATTAGTGTACATCCTCATTGGTTTGAGTATCCTCTCGTTTAGTGGTTTTTCATTAGGGTTGAGTGTCTTTTCAAAGGCTTGTCATCCCTTCCGAGGTTTAGTTTCCAGTTTCTTCACGAGCTTTACTGTCTTTCCTTCTTGTTTAGCGGCCTCCTTTCATAGTAACTAGTGTTCTCTTGTCTGACCATTATCAGCTTTTTGCATGGTTTTGTGTCTTGCTTCCACAGGGTTTAGTGTCCTTGGATATGGTTGAGTATCCTTTCACAGGAGTCTCCTACTTGCATCAAGCTTGGAGTTCTTTCAACACGATATAGTCTCCTTCTGTTTGGGGGTTATGGTCTCCTTTGACATGGTCTGCTGTCATTTTGACTTTGGTTTTAACATCTGTCTTCCAAACGGCTTACAGGCCTTTTCTTTAAGGTTTAGTGAGCTATAATTTTAGAGGTCTTAGTATTTTCCTCTAGTATCATTTAGCAGAATCTTCTTTCCAAATGGTAGTTCTCTTTACATGCCATTAATTTGTCTTTTCTAGAGCTAAGGCTTCGGTTACATTGTTTATAATATTCCCTTTTCGTAGGGTTTATTGTCTTGTATTAATAGCCACTCTGTGTGTGTGTGCGTGTGCGTGTGCGCGCGCGCGCGCAGAACTACCCTAAAGATCTTTTTTGGCACGATTTATTGACTAAGTTCTAATTTTTAGCGACTTCCTTTTTGTTAGAATTAAATCAAAGTTTTTGTGTTTGGCAGGAAATAGGTCTGACCACTCTCCAGGGATCCCCACCAGTCTACCAGAGGACTATTGCATTGCAGAGGACAGGCAACATCCTCACCCTACCAGTCTACCAGAGGACCATTGCACTGCTTTGCTCTGGACAGCCAATATCTTCACCAAGGACATCGACTCCAGGGAATGAATATCATTATATACGCTGACTAGTTCAACTCTGCGCCGCTACTTCCTTTCAGAAATGTATTGCCGGGGAGCGCAGGAAAAACTAGGAGCCCTTCTACACCAACAGTGGAAACTTCAGTGTACACTCAACGACAAGGGACAGAGAAAAAGGATGCTTCCTACAGATCAGTGAGTTCTTGAGAGCAAAGACAGGGGCTGTGAAGAAATGGTGAAGAGAGAAGACTGCATTTTATAATTTTGAGAAAGAGGTGGTAAAATTTAAGATTCACTCAATATTGAAAGCGAGCATGGATCCGGATCACTCTCGTGGAAAACGGTAAGCTGCTGATTAGAAAGCAGATAGATCACTTTGCTAGGGTCTACGCCAATGGAAGTGATATCCATGTCAGCAAGAAACACTTAAATCCAACAAGAAGAGAGCAGAGAGAACAAAAATAAACAGACATGAGAACAAATGATCTGAACAGCACCGCACACTGGCAGATGTCCAGCGAACACTCGAGGACGAAATTGTGAAAGTGCAGCCCTCTGCTTCAAATCCATCGAGTCCTCTCCTCGGTATTTTACCGAGGTATGGCACCAGTGCACCCATTACGTGAACTCTTTGTTCATTTCTCGTCTGTTCGTTCTTCCCTCCGTCTGTATTCTAACTTTCGGACATCTTTTAAATCGGTCAACCAGGGAAACCTTTCTTTTTCCTTCCAATCGACACGGCAGATCAGCTACTGTCTTGTTTTGGAGGCGTAATAGGCGTTTGCCTCGCTTGTTAATTAGTTGACGATTGTTTTTGTTAGATGGGTGGTGGTGTTGGGGAGTGGGGTGTGCGGGAAGAGTGGAGATATGGTTGGATGCAGTAGGAGCATGTATCATGCGTTGCTGGCAGTTCTCACACATTTGTTTTGGAGTTTAGTGTGGATAGTTGTTGATTGTGGACGTTTAAGTCATTTGCTTGATTAGATGTATGGATATTCTTAATAATGTAGATAATAATAACAGTAATTACAGTGGTAGTAGTAGTAGTTGCAACAATATGACACCAAACAACAATAGGAATGATAATCAAACATTCAACAAACGCTCGCTCTCTCTCACGGGCAAGCGCACACACGCACACACACACACACACAAACGCGCGCGCACAGACACGCACACACACACACACACACACACACACACACACACACACACACACACACACACACACACACACACACACGCACAATGATATGAAGCAGGAGAAGAGTTATAAAACAGATTTTTGACCACAGATCTTATGTGAACAATGCAAAATGTATTTGAGGATTCTCAGAAGATTTTTGAAATGGACAACAACAAAAAAAACGAACAAAAACCTGCAACGTTTCAGTCATAGACCGGCTTCAGGACTTTTGACATGAAAAGAAAAACAAATAAATAATCAATAAGTAGAAGTTATCTTCAATTGTTTAATGACTGAGCAGACAACAGAATAGTTACAAAGGCAAGCGACCAAATCGTTTATAGCAATACATTTTAGCTACATAAAATGAGTGTTGAAGGAATGCTGAACTGTTTTGGCATTCGAAGATAGTTCAGAGTTTGTTTGTAGTTCTCACTGTCCATCGTGTCAACAAACATGTCCGAGGGCAAAAAGGTAACTTGTACACATTTGCTAAACTTAGTGGATCGAATTATTTACACAGAAAATTCAAATGTGTTCAATGTAGTTATGTTTTCATCAACAGGAACAAAGGACTCCTACATGGACGGCCGTGGAAAACGGAGAGCAGCGCAAGTGAACTTGGAGAAGGCAGCTGGGAGACGGAGAGTTTCGGAGTTTTCTCTCATTCTTTGCATTCTTTTTCTTGTATCTTCTCCTGCACGTCTAATATAGTAACCGTAGTTTTTCATAGTTATATGTCTGTCTGTTTAGTTGCTTGTTTTCTTTCAGATGGTTAAGGGACTGTCTTTATTATATGGATGACACGTTACACACAGCATGCACCCTGCGTAAGAAATGGAAAAAAAAAAAAAAAGAATGAAGGAAGTAAAGAAACTGAGTGAACGATATTGACTGGATGACACGGGAAACGACTGAATGAAGCGCCAGCTGGCAGCTCTTCAGTCGGCACTACCCAGGTAGGCAGCCCGTTGTGTAAACGAGTGTTGATGAATAAGTGCAAATGGTGGATGTAAGCGCATTGAGTTGTGTAACAAGAAATGCGCTATATAAGTATTATACATTATTATTATTATTATTATTATTAACAAGATTTGGTGTCTTTTCCAGGTTCATCGTCTCTTTCACTGTACGGTTTCAGTGTGGTGTTTCCATCGAGTTAATATCTCCATTCAGGCTTGTGCGACTTCTTTCTCAGGGTTTTGAACCTTCTTTTCAAACGTTCAGTTCTGTCTTTCATACGATAAACATGCTAGCTGCTATGGTTGTCAATATCAGTGGTCTGTGGAACAAAGGTACAAAAAGAGGGGGTACCAGAGGGAATATTTTCCGGAAAGGTGGACTCCAGCTATGTAGCAGGTCTCCTAAGCTAGTGATCTGGAACATGGACGCATGTTTTCAGATCACTAGGGGACTGAGCTGCAGAGCCTTTGAGGCAGTCCTTGCATCTGTTCCTGAAATATTGCCTAGTGCGCACCTGGTACCTCCTGATCCGAGTGTCCTTTGATCCATAGACAGCCTGACATGGTCACCAGAGTTAGCGTGTGGGCCCTTTAGGGTTGTACCGCCCATCTTTCATCATAAGGTTATATAATCTTTTTCTATGTCCCCTTTTTCCATAGGGTTTAGTGTTTACCTCTTAAATGCTTGAGCGAAGCTTTTTCCTTTCAAAACGAAACACGAAAATCATCTTCGTGGTTCTTTGGTCTTTTCAAGTGCTTAGGTTTCATAAACGTTTTCCCAAGGTTTGATGTCTTGTAACACAAGTTTCGGGGTGTGTGTGTGTGTGTGTGTGTGTGTGTGTGTGTGTGTGTGTGCGTGCACGCACGTGTGTGTATGCGTGCGTGCGCGTGTGTGTGAGTGCGCCAGCGTGTATGTATATGCGTGCGTGTGCGTGTGTGTGTGTGTGAACCTCTTTCCCAGGCTTTTTTTTTTTTAAACATGATTTCTTTCTTTCTCATAGTTTAGTGACTTCTTCGGCAGAAATAATCAGAAGCTTTGTGTTTGGCAGGTGACAGTATTGACCACTCCCCACGCGTCACTACCATTGTACCAGAGGACCACCCCTACCATTCTACCAGAGGACCATCACAACCATTGTACCAGAGGACCACCCCTACCATTCTACCAGAGGACCATCACTACCATTCTACCAGAGGACCATCACTACCATTCTACCAGAGGACCATCACTACCATTGTACCAGAGGACCACCGCGTTACAGTGACCTGGACAACCAATATCCCCACCGAGGACATGCGACCCCCAGTGTAACCTGACGTGTCAGCGACTTCAACTCGGGCTTCATTGACATCATTTCTGCTTTCTTTTCCCAAGGTTTGTTCTGTGTCATAGGTTTCGATGGGTGTGTGTGTGTGTGTGTGTGTGTGTGGTGTGTGCGTGTGTGCGTGTGAACCCCTTTTCTAGGCTTCTGTTGTGGGTGTTTTTTCAACATGATTTTTTTTTCTTATGGTTTAGCGACTTATTCGGTTCTTCGGTAAAATGTAATCGGAGGATTTGTGTTTGGCAGGTCATTGGGTTGATCACTCCACCGCATTACCTCCATTCTACCAGAGGACCATCACTACCATTCTACCAGAGGACCATCACTACCATTCTACCAGAGGACCATCACTACCATTCTACCAGAGGACCATCGCTACCCTTCTACCAGGGACCATCTCTACATTCTACCAGAGGACCATCTCTACCATTCTACCAGAGGACCATCCTACCATTCTACCAGAGGACCATCCTACCATTCTACCAGAGGACCATCACTACCATTCTACCAGAGGACCATCTCTACCGTTCTACCAGAGGACCATCTCTACCGTTCTACCAGAGGACCATCTCTACCGTTCTACCAGAGGACCATCACTACCGTTCTACGAGAGGACCATCACTACCGTTCTACCAGAGGACCATCGCTACCATTCTACCAGAGGACCATCGCTACCATTCTACCAGAGGACCATCGCTACCATTCTACCAGAGGACCATCTCTACCATTCTACCAGAGGACCATCGCTACCATTCTACCAGAGGACCATCGCTACCATTCTACAGAGGACCATCGCTACCATTCTACCAGACCATTCCTACCATTCTACCAGAGGACCATTCCTACCATTCTACCAGAGGACCATTCCTACCATTCTGCCAGAGGACCATTCTACCCTTCTGCCAGACGACCACCGCATTACAGTGTCCTGGACAACTGATATCCTCACGAAGGACGAACCACTCCCAGTGTTATCTAACGTGTCAACGGGTTCAACTCGGTGGCACTGCAGCTTTCCAGAGAATCCATTTCCAGGGGATGCAAGAAAAAGGGGGAGCTCCACTCTACCAGTCGACTGCAGGAACGTCAGGATGCACCCACAAAGGCAAGGGGCGGAGCTGACAGGGAGCCTTCCACAAACAAAAGGTGAAGAAACCTAGCCATCTTTCTGTGATCAACGGGAGCCTTCCTCAAACAACGATGAAGAAACCTAGCCATCTTTCTGTGATCAACGGGGAGCTTTCCTCAAACAGTGAAGAAACCTAGCCATCTTTCTGTGATCAACGGGGAGCCTTCCTCAAACAACGGTGAAGAAACCTAGCCATCTTTCTGTGATCAACGGGGAGCCTTCCTCAAACAACGATGAAGAAACCTAGCCATCTTTCTGTGATCAACGGGGAGCCTTCCTCAAACAACGGTGAAGAAACCTAGCCATCTTTCTGTGAACAACGGGGAGCCTTCCTCAAACAACGGTGAAGAAACCTAGCCATCTTTCTGTGATCAACGGGGAGCCTTCCTCAAACAACGATGAAGAAACCTAGCCATCTTTCTGTGAACAACGGGGAGCCTTCCTCAAACAACGGTGAAGAAACCTAGCCATCTTTCTGTGATCAACGGGGAGCCTTCCTCAAACAGTGAAGAAACCTAGCCATATTTCTGTGATCAACGGGGAGCCTTCCTCAAACAACGGTGAAGAAACCTAGCCATCTTTCTGTGATCAACGGGGAGCCTTCCTCAAACAACGGTGAAGAAACCTAGCCATCTTTCTGTGATCAACGGGGAGCCTTCCTCAAACAACGATGAAGAAACCTAGCCATCTTTCTGTGAACAACGGGGAGCCTTCCTCAAACAACGGTGAAGAAACCTAGCCATCTTTCTGTGATCAACGGGGAGCCTTCCTCAAACAGTGAAGAAACCTAGCCATATTTCTGTGATCAACGGGGAGCCTTCCTCAAACAACGGTGAAGAAACCTAGCCATCTTTCTGTGATCAACAGGGAGCCTTCCTCAAACAACGGTGAAGAAACCTAGCCATATTTCTGTGATCAACGGGGAGCCTTCCTCAAACAACGGTGAAGAAACCTAGCCATCTTTCTGTGATCAAAGACACGAACATGCAGATGACTGCTTCGCCAATTTTGTTGTATAAAGATGAGAAAGCTGACACGGCAGTTAAAGTACCGGGGGCCTGATCACTGTCGAGGAAAACAGAGCTACTGACAGTGAAACACACAGCCGATGACGTTGTAGGGGCATAGCAAGGACCACTTCGGTGCCAGAAGAGAGCGGAGAGCGAGCTCAGTTCAACAGACCAGGACACAAATGAAACGGACAGATCTCGCTCACACTCTGTGTGTGTGTGTGTGTGTGTGTGTGTGTGTGTGTGTGTGTGTGTGTGTGTGACAGATCTTGTCGGACCATCTGTTTAAATATGTATGGATTGAGGTTTTGGCGGACTGTCGTTTATATTGTTTGTTGTTAATGGATTTAATATTGATGATACGGCCTGCTATGGTTAACAGTGCCTGTCGGCAAAACGACAGGCAAAAAAATGAAACGTTAGTGCTAAGACGCACTACACACGCACACGCACACGCACTCTCTCTCTCTCTCTCTCACCCACCCTGCCACCCACCCACCCACCCACACACACGCTCGCTCTCACACACACACACGCACGCGCGCACGCACACACATACACGCGCACACACACCACACACACACACACACACACACACACACACACACACACACAATGCATGCATGGGTCAATTGGTTGTGTTGCTGCCAATTGTTTGCAAGGGCCTACCTTTGGTACGCCATTGCAAACATTTCAGTAACCAAACGGATTGTAGACTGGAGATGATTGTATCGCGTGGTTCATGTGCATATGTGAAGGGGTATGCTTTTCATGACCTTGGTGTCTTTCTAAATTAGCTTGCACGAGTTTTTGTTGGTATGTGTGTGGTTGGTATGTATGACGTTTTAGGGGCCATTTTGTGACGGAATTAATTTTGACAGCCTTGATATGATCCCCAAGGTTGGCTGGTTGTGAGTTAAACGAAAAGGAGTGATAAGAAGTTACAATGTGCGTCGAATAACAGTGCAATCAACAGCTGACCCCCCCCCCCCCCCCCCCCCCATGATGCAATTATGAAGTTTTGATGTATTTTGGGCACTTTTACCTGTAATTTTCACTCTAATTTGGGCGGAAAGTGTACCGGAAGTCGTTAGCCTACCGGAAGTCGCCATTGTTTACAGTACTACATGTCTAACTCGTACATGGCGAGGAAGAGAAAGCAGTGTGCGAAGTCAGCTTCTAGCAGTTCGGACACCTCGTTCAATACACCTCCTCCTAGTTCCAGCAGCAAGAAGTGTAAGGCTTCAGGAGATACTCAGCAGACGGAAGATGAACTTTCTGTGAATTTTCCCTTAAGACAGAACAGTGCCGAGTTGGACAGCAAGGAAGGTGAGAACGTAAATTCAGTCAGTCACAGTATGGGTGATAAAGACAAGGCTTTCTCACTCGGAGTTGAACAGGGTGCAACAAATGACGATATTATGTTGAAACTGTGTGGGGTCAGCAAGACTCTGGAGAAAGTGATGGAGACGGTGGAAGAGTTGAAATCAGTAATCTTCACTCTACAAACTGAAAATGACACATTGAAAACGGAGGTGAAAGGTCTGAGGGATAGGGAAGATCAGCTTGAGGATAAGATCAGTGAAGTGAAATGCACGGCAGAGCTAGCTGATCGCAGAAGTGAAGAGTTGTCTGCATATATCAGACGTAACAACCTCAGAATTTTTGGTGTAAGTGAAGACAGTCAGGGCAGAGAGGAGACAGCAGCAGATTGTGAAAACAAAGTGCTATCTCTCTTCAAAGAGAAGCTGAAGATCAAGGTGGACCCCAGGGACATTGAGGCAGTACACCGGGTGGGTGGTCCCAAGAAGGGGGCCTCGGACGCTGCAAAACGGCCACGGGGGATCATTGTACGATTCGTGTCCAGGAAAATGCGCGACGAGGTGCTCTATGCTCGGAGAAATCTACGAGGAACCAAGGTCTTGATGGTGGAAGACTTGACACCCCGGGCTTACGCTCTGTTGTCTGTGACAGGGCCTGGACTAAAAATGGGAAAGTCTTCATGAAAACATTCACGGGGAAGATAGTCCAGGTGGATTCGACTGCAGATCTCTCTAAGTGTGTAACAGAGTGTGAAGAGACTGTGGCGTCACCAAAGCCATCCACCAGTGGGAAGAGATAGGACTGTTTGAGTTGCAATCATTTTCAGAGGTAAAAAGGCAGGCCAATAATGTCTATGTGTCTGAACTGTAGAGTGCAGGATTGTGTGAAGACAGTAAACCTATGACACTTCAGCAGTTAACAGTGTTACCTAACATCAGTATCACATTGTCAGTGACAATTTCATTAATTCTAGGGTGTGGCTGCCAGTATTTAAGTTTTTAACTAAGAAGTGAAAACATAAATCATCTTATTCCGTTCATAGTTTTGGATTTCAGCATTAATTATATTTATAATTATACAATTGGAATGGTTCTTCCATGTCTATTTCAGGGGGATACCCTATGTGATTCTCTTGAATGGTTAATGTTGTTCATTTACGGACATATTGCATTTAGTTTAAGACACTGAGGCAATGCAGTAATTATTGATTGTTTTTGCATGTTTTTCTTTATGGTTACGAGGTAGCCGGAGTTAGCATATCATGTGATGAGGATGTTTCCTTATAATGTTTGCTTATAATTTGTATGGAAGCTTGACCACAAATGTGTGTATCCGAAACTGAAAACCCTATGTACAACATTAATGGGGTACTTTTTGGTAGTGTGTGTGTGTGTGTGTGTCTGTGTGTGTGTCTGTGTGTCTGTGTGTGTGTGTGTGCGTGTGATTACAAGTGTAGGGTTATTTTTCCTTAGCTATTGGGATACAGAACACCAGCGACGGATGATGGTTCTTCAAACTGTTTTCATTAAGCAAACATATACTAGGGAGGAATAGCTGATCCCATTCCAATCATGAACTTGCTACTATGGTATTAGTAACCATAAGTTCTGAATGAGGTCATGAGAATGAGCACTGTGGTTTTGTACGGCTTGCACTTTTTGTACAATTTTGTAATTTTGTATGGTTCTTCAATGCCTAAATTTAGTCTACTTTCAGTTTGTATGCGGGGGTGTCAGCAATGTTGCCCCAATATGAATGATCATTTACGTATGTATATTTTTGTTTATGTGTTATCTTTGTTGTATATTGTGTTATTGTGTGATTTGTGTATCTTACAATGGTTTTGGCATGGGCTGTGGAATGAGAGAAAATACCTGAGGAATACTTTTTTCATGCTTTGTTGAAAATCAAGGTGCTTTGTTACAACTACAAGATAAGTATACTCTTTTCAGTGGGTTTTGTCATACATCCTCAAGTATAAAGAGCAGCTTCCTACTGGAGAATGAGAGTGGAGTATATTGGAAAGACACTTTGTACAATTATAAAAGGGTGTTGGATGTATCTCTGGGAGGTTTTGCCTTTTCTTTTTTTTTCTAGAAGAAAAAAATGGACAGCAAATTAATGGGGTTCAAAATATGTTCTTATAATTGCAATGGGATAAATGACTTCAAGAAAAGGAAAGATGTCTTTGAATTCCTGAGGAATCAGAATAGTAACATATATTTTTTACAAGAAACTCATCTACCCTATAAACAAGAAAATTTTATTAGGTCAAACTGGGGATATTCAGTATGGTTGGCAGGATCAGATACAAATAAAAATGGGGTTGCAATTCTATTTAATAATAATTTTGAGTACAAAGTACTTAATGTTGTAAGGGACCCCAATGGACAGTATCTTTTTTTAGATGTGGAGTTTCTCAAGAAACGATTCACTTTGGTCAATGTATATGGGCCTAGTGCAGGAGATAACCCAGACTTTTTTAATGCGTTAAGTGCTAAACTTGAACAGTCTGGTAATAACTTGATCTTGGGAGGAGACTGGAATGTTGTTCTAGATGGGAAACTTGATTCAAGAAACTATTCGAGTGCTCCAAATAGACCTAGATCGCGTAAAGCAATACTGGAGTTAACTGCTCAGCATGAGTTGATTGATGTGTTCAGAACATTACACCCAAATTTAAGAAAATATTCATGGCGCAAATTCAATACTATAAAACAAGGCAGGTTAGATTACTTTTTGATATCAGAAAGTCTGTTGTCGGATATCAGTAGATCCAATATTGGACTCAGCTATCGTTCAGACCACTCCATTATTGATATAAGCCTTAGAGAAGAGGAGAGAGTGAGAGATAGACAGTACTGGAAATTTAACAATTCTTTATTAAGAGACAAGAAATTTGTAGATGAAATAAAAGGAGTCATTTTAGAGTTAAAAAAAGAATACGCCTTACCAGTATACAACTTTCAGAATATTAATGAGGTGGCAAATGATATGTTACAGTTTACAATATCAGATCAGTTATTTTTTGAAATGGTGCTACTAAAAATAAGAGAAAAAACAATAGCCTATTCATGCTATAAGAAAAAAAATGACTTAAAACGGGAAAAGGAACTTGAAACGAAGATTTCCAACTTGGGTTCATATGTGAATGAAGAAAATTTAGGGGAATTAGAACAATTGAAATTGGAACTAGAAGAAATACGGGAAAAGAAAATAGAGGGAATTATTGTTAGATCAAGAGTAAAGTGGATTCGAGAAGGGGAGAAACCTAGTAAATACTTCTGCAGCTTAGAAAATAGAAATTTTGTTGATCGCTCTGAGTTTTCTTGAAAGAGATGGTAATATTATATCCGATCAAAAGGGTATCCTAAAAGAGGTTGTAACATTTTATGAAAAACTATATACAGAACAGGAAGCAAGAAACGTAGATCTTAATGGTATGATAATGGATGCTAATAAATTAACGCAAGAAGAAAGTAACCAACTGGAAGGCCGATTGACTTTTAACGAGGTGGGTGAGGCCCTAAAAAATATGAAAAACAACAAGAGCCCTGGGTCAGATGGTTTTACAGTTGAATTTTATAAGTTCTTTACAGATATTGGCACCTTTCTTGTCAGATCTCTGAATGATGGTTTTGATAAACAGAGTATGTCAGTTACACAGAGACAAGGTGTCATTGTTTGTATTCCCAAGGAGGATAAGCCAAAACAATATTTGAAAAATTGGAGACCAATTTCCCTGTTAAATACGGCTTACAAAATAGCATCGGCCTCAATCGCTAATCGTATTAAACGTGTCTTACCAAAAATAATTCATGAGGACCAAAAGGGCTTCATGAGAGAAAGATATATTGGAGAGAATATTAGAAAAATCTATGATGTACTTCAATTTACTGAGGAAGAAGGCATCCCAGGTCTACTACTTAGTGTTGATTTTGAGAAAGCATTTGATAGCGTCTCCTGGACCTTTTTGAATAAAGCGCTTAAATTTTTCAATTTTGGCCCTGATATCATAAGGTGGATTATCTCCTTTTACAGAGACATGACATCCTGTGTTTCTGTTAATGGACAATATTCAAAATGGTTTCCAGTCAGACGTGGAGTGCGGCAGGGGGATCCTTGCTCTCCTTACCTTTATCTGATTGGCGCAGAGGTCCTGTCGCTTCTTATAAGACAAAATATCGATATCAAAGGTGTCATAGTGAAAGGACAAGAGGTCCTCCTGTCGCAATTCGCAGATGATACCAACATATGTCTTGATGGTACAGAAAAGTCGTTTAAAGAAACCATAAATGTATTGAGAATTTTCGCCCAAATGTCTGGTTTAAGAATTAATAATGAAAAAACGAACGTTGTGTGGTTTGGTTGTATGAAGCATTCAAATGTGAGATATATGCGTGATGAAAACTTTCGCTGGAATTTTTAGAATATTGGGTATACAGTTTTGTGTAGACATTAGAAGAATAACAGATATAAATTTTGAAGGCAAATTGAATGACATTAAAAAGGTACTGGGTAGATGGAACAAGAGAGACCTCTCTCCCTTAGGCAAGATAACAGTATTGAAAACACTGGTAATGTCTAAACTAACTTATCTTTTGATAAATCTACCGGATCCCCCAATGAATTTTGTTAAAGAACTACAGACAGCTCTGTTCTCCTCCTTATGGAGCAATAAACCAGCCAAGATAAAAAGAAGTATAGTGTGTAAACCATATGTGGATGGTGGACTGCAGATGGTTGACTTACATGCTTACATTGCTTCATTAAAAGTATCTTGGCTTAAACGGCTAACTTATGAAGGAAGTCTGCAAACTTTTGTATATGCCTTATTTCCTAATTTTGTGAATTTGTCAAAACTGGGAGAAGAATATGTACATGTTTGTTTGAAAAGTTGTAAGAACTTTTTTTGGACAGATGTGCTGAAGCACTACAAACATCTGTACATGCGGTGCCCCCCACCGAAGCCTGCAGAATTTTTGGCTGAGTGCATACATTATAACAAGCACATACTAAGAGACAGGCATGTAGTATTCATTAAAGAATGGGTTGAGGAAAATATTCTGTTCTTTCACCAATTGTATAATCTAAATGACAATAAATTCCTTACCTTTAGAGAATTTAAGGAACGTTATCCAAATATCAGGAGAACTAACTTTCTTCTCTATAATGGCATTATCAACGCCATCTTGGAATTCCAGCAGAAATATAGAATTGAGATTGATCCTAGATGTAGTGTAAAAGATACTAAATCTTGGAAAGTAATCAAAGAAGGAGGCAGAAGTGTTCAGGCAATGTTTACAAGATCAGAGGTTCATCCTACTGCAGTCTTAAAATGGAATGAAATCTATAACAATTTAAATTGGTTTGAAATTTTCAAACAGTGTCATAAGTGTCATGATGTAAAATTGAGATGGTTCCAGGTGAGAATACTACATCGCCTCTTAAACACTAGAAAATATCTGTATGCCTGTAAAATTGTAGAGGACCCTGTATGTAATCTCTGCCAAACAGAAATCCAAACAATACAACACCTATTATGGGGCTGTAGTATTGTCCAAAAGTTTTGGATTGATCTTAACCTTATGTTGTCCAGCAACTGTCGACATTGGTGTCGTCTGACATTCTCAGAAACATTGATTATATTTGGATGTAAAGGAGGAGTTGAAACAGATTTAGGTCTTAATTATATCCTGTTGCTTGCAAAATTTTACATTTATAAGGTTTACATGAAAAATGCTTTGCCCAGTACACAAGGCTTTCTTAGTGTATTGAAACACAGATATGCAGATCTCAAGTATATGCACTTTTTGGAAGGCACGTTGCCTCTCTTTAATGACCAGTGGACATTCTATCAAACACTGATTTCATTGTAAAGCTTTTCTTCTTCATTACATGGAGAGTACTTTGTTAAATTTATTTATTTAATTTTATTTTATTTATTTTTATTTTATTTTATTTTTTTTTTTTTGGTCATCTTCTATTAGTTGCTGATGTTGTTGTTATTGCTTTTATTATGAAAACACACCAGGCCTAATTTGTTGATGTGAGTTCCCCCTTTCTTCCTTATTTGAAGGATGGGGGGCAACTCTGAGTTTCTTGTGCAGTCTTGGCCACTCCTTTGCTCGGTCCTTCTGTTTTTTCGCTTTCATTTATGGAGGGACAGAGGGTATAGGGGAGGTGCCACTACTCTTACTTCTCCCTTACTCGCTTAGTTGAAGGAAGGGAGGCAACATTATTTCACACCTTTTGTCTGGTCGCTCCTCAGAACCTCAGCCCTTCTGGGTTTGTTTGTGTATGTGTGTGTGTGTTTGTTGATTTTTTTTGCTTTTGTTTGTTTGGTTGGTTTTTTTTTGCATCTGGAGGAGCGGTGGACATTTGAGGATGAGGCCACCTCTGTATGACTTAGGGCCCGCTGCTGGTCTGGCATCATGGTGCCGTGACTGTGTTCTGCTGACCAATCAGCAGATTGGTCTGCCCAGTGGTCAGCTTGTTGGTTGGTTGGCTGTGCTCTGCTACGGTGTCGGATCGGTGGCGGGCTTTACCTTTCCAGATCCTCAAAACTATATCAGTATATGAAAGTCTTATAAATACAAGTGATATATGACCTGTAGAAAATCATTATGGGGTGAATTTATATGATGTGAAGTTATATGGTTTGAAATATTTGTGATAATAATGTTTGATTTTTCATATATACTGTTATCAAAAGTGGTGATATTATTGTTATTACTTATTATTATTATATCATTTCTTTTCATCTTATTTTTATGTATCCCTTTTTTTTTTTTTTTTTTTTTTTCTTTCTCCTTTAAATCAATGAAAGAAATCTATGAATCTGTGTACACGCTGATCTCTGAGGTACTGTCTGGGGGGCTTTAGGGTCTCGGATCCAATATTCAAATTCAAGAATGTCTCTAATACATTACTGAAACAGTGGTTGGGAGTTCCAGAAGCTGTCTAGACTGTGCCCTCGGAGAAAGCACAATTAGTAAATGGTCATCTATACATGTACCGGAAAAATTAAAGACTTAAAGTAAGAGGTACAAATGGGAGTGAAAGAAGGATGGAAAGTGATCTGCTGAATGCAACACTGCAGAATATTAAATGAAAAGGCAAAGATTGAAACTGTAAGAGCATAAACTCTAAGGCAAACTAGCACCATCCATATTAAGGATGTTGATCTTTTGAAATATCTCTCCGCATGCCCACCTACCTAGCTAATGACAATGGTATACACTTGACTTGTGTATGTGTGTGCGAGTGTGTGTGGATGTTGCCTTCTTGTTAGTTTCTTTTTTGTGATTGTTTACTTGTGACTCTATACACCCTTTAAGAATTGCTTAACTATTGAAATATTTCCTCTAAAATTTAATGTATTTGTTTTCTTCTTCTATTGTTTGTCCTTTTTGTGCACAAAAAAACCTTCATAGATGGAACATTGGAAACATATATTTACAATACTGAAACTGCACTTTCATTCGCTCACAGATCACTAGATTGTGATTCATGAAACTCATTCAGTCTCAGACAAATAAGAGGTTTATAATATTATTATCACCACAAATTTTTGGATACAACTTTGAATTCATATGTACATCACAAGCTTAAAACAAGTGTATGTTGTATTTCTATACAATGACTGAGAGTGAGAGGAATGTTTGGTTGTTATATCATATATATGTTGTAACATGTGTTCATATGTTCATGATCTTGCTGAAGGAGTTAAAAAGATTTATTAATAATAAAAAAAAAAGATCTGGGAGGAAGGGGAGGGTATTGAAGGTAGTATTTTGGCTTCAGATGTAAACACCAAGATTGCACCATTTTGCTTCTTTAGATTTACAACAACAACAAAAACCTGTCGTGATGTGCATCCCTATCCCCTACCTCAGCCCCTTCTTAATATGCAACACTCCACCCCCTCTTTGACAAGAATTTGGAAGATGAAGATTGCTGGTGAGGAAAAAAAACAGGCCCAGACTGCTGGTGAACAGATACAGCTGCAATAAAGTTGACAGCTGGTTGGCATTGTACAAGGGATGATATGGAGTCGATAGCTTGTGAAAATGAATGACAGTCTCAAGACTGTTTCTTAATCATTTGAAACACAAACATGCACACTCAAGTGGAAACATCACACTTGAACCCTCCCCTCCCCCACTTTTTTCCTCCCTTTTCAGTTGATGCCAAAAATTCACGTCATCCTACTGTAATCCATTATGCCTGTGAATTGTGCAAGAGTACTTTCCCCGACATTCATTTCAGTGGATTGTGTGTGAATTTCTTGCTGTACAAGCATTCTTGGAAACCGTTATTTTTTTCTAACTTGTGAATTTTGATTATGCGCTTAGTAATCAATAAATATTACAAGTTGAAAAAAAAAAAAAAAAAAAAAAAAAAAGAAAAGGAGTGATAAAATCTTGCCACTTTTGATGCCAGGTGATTTACTATGTGTTTCAATCTGACGTGGGTTGCTGTTTTGGTACGCTATTGCAAACATTTCACTAACGAATGTGAATGGGATGGATTGGAGATACAAGCTTTCTTATTCAAGTTAATACGCGGGTGTATGCAAGGATGGGCGGTGCGTGTGTGCGTGCAAGCAGCCGTTCAGATGTGTAT
>CM065734.1:33114066-33126566 GCA_033310375.1 Conus canariensis | reverse complement strand
AGCAAAATGAGCAAGAATGTATGATGAATTATAATCATTTTACTTTTAACATCAGCTTATTACTTTATATCTATAGATCTATGGATAATGTCTGTGTGTGTATTTCATACATCTGGTTTTCCCACGATGGATTGGTTGTGTTGTTGCCAAATCCTTGCAAGAGCCTCTGACTTGCAACCGACAGATATACAGTGACGGATTGTGGATGCATAACTTGGTTCGTTTGCGTTTGGATGTGCAAATATGAAAGGTTAAGTGCGTTAGGTGGTGCGTGTACGAGTGCTTGTATGCAAGCGCCTATAATTGTATATTTCAATAAGAGAACTTAATGTGATGAATTGTTGATAATAGCTGGGTTCTTTTTTTTTCCTATGATGAACGTATGTGAACGGGTTGGTGATTGTGGTGTGCTTGTAAGTGTGCTTGCATGAAGGCGACAGTTTGTATGTCTGTGGTTAGGTGGGGGGGGGGGGGGGAGGGGGGTTAGGTGTGTGTGTGCGTGTGTGTGTGTGTGTGTGGTTAGGGGTGTGTGTGTGTGTGTGTGTGTGTTGGTAGGTATGTGTCTATGGTTAGGGATGTGTATGTGTGTCTGTGGTTAGATGTGTGTGTGTGTGTCTGTGGGTAGATGTGTCTGTGGTTGCGTGCGTGCGTGCGTGCGTGTGTGTGTGTGAAATAGATCCTGCTTTAATCCATTTTTAGGCATGTATGTAAATGCCTTTTAAGAGGACTTACTTTCTTCTAAGTGTTTTACAGTATGAATGTGGACATTGTTACAGCCCTGATATGACCCCTGAGGACTGTGGGCTATAAGATAAATACGTTCGAGTAATGGTTGATTTTTTTCCGTTTTTCATGCCAGTTGATTACTCCACATTCCAGTAAACGTTTCGTGCTGCTGCCAAATGGTTGCAAAGGCCTGTCAACGGTACGCCGTTGCAAATGTTTCAGTAACAAATCTGAATGGAACTGATAGGAAATATACTGCTTGCTTGTGTAAGTTAGTGTGTGGGTGTGTTGGACAATGAGTGGGTTGGGGGTATGGGTGTACGTGTGCAAACATTGCTGGTTTTGAAATGTCTGTGTGTTTTTCGTTTGTGTGTGTGTGCGTGTGTGTGTGTGAGGGGAAGAGAAAGAAAGGGAAGGGTCGGGGGGGGGGGGGGGAGAGAGAGAGAGAGAGAGAGGTTTGTGTCATTCTGGTATAAGACACCTGTGTTGAACACCATTTGAAGGGAACTTTTTCATGTTTTTTTTTGTCTGCACAAAATAGTATTTTATGCTCATACAGCTCTGATATGAACCGTAACGGTCTGCTGAGCTGTGAGCAAAATGACGAAGGAAAGTCTTGTTCACTTTTCATGTTAGCTCATTGCGTTTCATCTCTCTCTCTCTCTCTCTCTCTCTCTCTCTCTCTCTCTCTCTCTCTCTATATATATATATATATATATATATATATGGGTGAGTTGTGCGTGTATGCGTGCTTGCTAGTAGGTGTTAGGTGTGTATGTTAATCCATCCTATTGTAGCATTATTGATTTTGTGTGTGTGGGGTGTTAGTATTTTACAGTACTGATGTGGACATTGTTGTAGCCCTGAGATGACCCCTGAGGTCTGTGGGACTATAAGATGAAAAGAAAGTTAGTTATAAAATTGACTTTCACTACCCATTGATTGACTGCTGTGCATTAAAATATACGGGTCGTGTTGCTGCCAAATGCACGCAGTGGCCTATCACTGGTAGACCGTTGAAAACATTTCAGTGACAGAACTTCATGTGATCAATCGTCGATGATAGCTGGGTTCATTTTTTGCTATGATGTGCGTATGTGAACGGGTTGGTGACTTGAAGTGTGCTTGTGTGTGCTTACATGCAGGCATCGGTTGGTTTGTCTGTGGTTAGGGGTGTGTGTGTGTGTGTGTGTGTGTGTGTGTGCGTGTGTGCGTGTGTGCTCTGTTTTAAACCATTTTTTTTTTTAGCACACGTGCAATGCCTTTTTAAAGGACTTTTTTTTTTTTTTAGTGTTTTAAAGTATTGATGTGGACATTGTTACAGCCCTGAAGACTGTGGGCTATATGATAGGTAAGTTTGAGTAATAATTTGTTTCCGCTTTTCATGCCAGTTGACTGATTACTCCAAATTCCAGTAAAAGTTATGTGTTGCTGTCAAATGTTTGCAAAGGCCTATCTATGTATTGTTGGCCGTTGCAAATGTTTCAGTAACAAATCTGAAAGGAATTGATTGTAGATACATAGCTTGCTCAGGATGTGGGTGTGTTGGACAGTGGGTAGGTTGGTGTGTGTGTGTGTGTGTGTGTGTGTGTGTGTGTGAGTGTGAGTGGTGTGTGTGTGTGTGTGTGCGCTTGTGTGAGTGAGAGACAGAGAGGAAGGGGGGGGGGGGCGGGCAGGGAGGCAGGAGAGAGAGAGAGGGTAAGTTTGTGTCAAATTCTGGATTAAGCCGCCCGTGTGAATCGACATTTTTGGGGACATTTTACGGGTTTTTCGTCTGTTCTTCCTCTCAATAGAATTTTTTTTATATCATAACAGCCCTGGCATGACCCATTGAGGTCAGTTGGGCTGTGAGCAAAACAATGACTAAGAAAACAAAACCGTTTCACTTTTAATGTCAGTTTATTACCTTCATATATATATATATATATATATATATATATATAAAAACCCAGGATATACATCTGTATGTGTGTACATATGTATATATATGTATATATATATATACATCCATACATGGATATATATATATATATATATATATATATATATATATATATATGTGTGTGTGTGTGTGTGTGTGTGTGTGTGTGTAAATTCCCCCCCCCTTGCTCCAATAAATGGGTTGTGTTGCTACCCAATCCTTGCAATAGCTTACGATTCGTACGCCATTTCAAACAATAAGATTTACAGTGACGGATTGTTAATACATTACTTGGTTCATATATGTTAGGATGTGCAAATATGAAAGGGTGCGTGAGTTGGGTTGTCTGTACACGTGCTTGCATTGTATGTCAACGTGTGTGTGTGTGTGTGTGTGTGTGTGTGTGTGTGTGTGTGTGTGTGTGTGTGCGCGCGCGCACGCAGTCAATGTGTGTGTGTGTGTACGTCTGTGTGTGTGAAGAATAGAGGCTGTTTTGATCCATTCTTTTGTAGCATGTGCTTTATTTGTTTTTTTTTGAGGGAGGGGAGGGGTGTTAGTGTTTTCCAAGTACTGATGGGGATATTGTTATAGCCCTGAGATGACCCCCTAAGGTGTGTGGGATTGTAGGATACTGATGGGGATATTGTTATAGCCCTGAGATGACCCCCTAAGGTGTGTGGGATTGTAGGATAGATGAAAGTGAGAAATGAAATTGTTCGACTTTTTTTTTTAACCCAGTTGATTTACCACTCTAAGTTGAAATGAACGGGTCGTGTTGCTGCCTAATGTATGCAAGGTCCTATCATTGTATAGTTTAGTAACAGAACTTAATGTAATGAATTGTCGATGATAGCTGGGTTCATTTTTGCTGTGATGTGCGTATGTGAAGGGGCTGGTGACTAGTGGCGTGCTGTGCGTGTGCTTACATGTAGGCGTTGGTTTGTGTGTCTGTGGTTAGCAGTGTGTGTGTGTGTGTGTGTATATGTGTGTGTGTGTGTGTGTGTGTGGTGTGTGTGTGTGTGTGTGTGTGTGTGTGTGTGTGTGAGAGAGAGAAATCGCGTGTTAATCCATCCCTTTTTTGTTAGCATGTATGGAATGACGCTATAGAATGCATTTTCTGTTTTGTGTTATATAGTGTTTATGTTGACGTTGTTATAGCTCTGAGCTGACCCCTGAGGTCTGTAGGGCTGTATTTCTGTTTTGTGTTCTATAGTGTTTATGTTGACGTTGTTATAGCTCTGAGCTGACCCCTGAGGTCTGTAGGGCTGTAGGTACAAAAATAGTCATGAAATGTTTCCGCTTTTTGTGCCAGTTATTGATGATCACTCCGGTTATTGATGATCACTCCGGTTATTGATGATCACTCCAGTTATTGATGATCACTCCAGTTATTGATGATCACTCCAGTTATTGATGATCACTCCAGTTATTGATGATCACTCCAGTTATTGATGATCACTCCAGTTATTGATGATCACTCCAGTTATTGATGATCACTCCAGTTACTGATGATCACTCCAGTTACTGATGATTACTCCAGTTATTGATGATCACTCCAGTTACTGATGATCACAACAGCTATTGATGATCACTTAAGTTATTGATGATCACTCCAGTTACTGATAATCACTCCAGTTATTGATGATCACTACAGTCGTGTTGCTGCCAAATGTGCACCGTTTGCGCAAGCAGACGTTCATTTGGAAGTGCGTGCGTGCGTGTGTGTGTGAAATAGTTCACATTTCAGACTAGTGCTATTGAAATAATTGTATTTTTGTCTTTTATATGTAATAAATTTGAACGTTGTATCAGCCCTCGTATGATCCCCTGAAGTCCTGTTGGTTTGAAAGAAGACAATGATGAGATCTCTGTTACAAAAGAAACGAAACGCATCGTGTGGTATTTACGTAATCGGTTGTGTGTGTGTGTGTGTGTGTGTGTGTGTGTGTGTGTGTGTGTGTGTGTGTGTTTGCGCATGCATGTATTTGTATGTTGCGTGCTACAACATAATTGAATCGCTGAAATGCATTGCAACAAATGGTAATTTAGAATCGACGAAGACACAAAAGTTATCTTTACAGAACGGATCGGAGTATGTGCCTTGCACTTGAAGCATGGGTCTAAGATCCTGTCTGCAAACCATATTGCGAAGCGAGCAGTCATAGCTGTACACATCCCTAGACGATCAAGGACATGTCCAGAGATCCATTTCTGTGAGATGCACATCACTGCAATATGGATATCGGTCTGAAGTATGGTTTCCGTTTTTGTTTGTTTGATTTTTAAATCTCGGCATGATCGGTTCAATGTTTCCTCTTTTCCAGGACGCAGCATGCTGTGAGAATCTGTCAGACCTCTGTAATTTGACGGATTGTCACCCAACGACCTGGGCTGATATTCTGCACCCACATTGCGGTACCAAATGTCACTCGATGGAATCAGTGGATGAGTGGCTGAGATTATTGCCATAACATTTACTGACCACCCCTGCAAGTGTGTCTATTTCGCGGGCCTGGTTAACGCCGGATATATTATGAAACTATACGTAGAGCACAGCCCTGTCGTGCAGTCACAGCCCTGTCGTGCAGTCGTAGAACACAGCCCTGTCGTGCTGTCTACGTAGAACACAGCCCTGTCGTGCAGTCACAGCCCTGTCGTGCAGTCGTAGAACACAGCCCTGTCGTGCTGTCTACGTAGAACCCGCCCTGTCGTACAGTCGTAAAACACAGCCCTGTCGTGCAGTCGTAGAACACAGCCCTGTCGTGCTGTCTACGTAGAACACTGTCTTCGTAGAACACAGCCCTGTCGTGCTGTCTACGTAGAACGCAGCCCTGTCGTGCAGTCGTAGAACACAGCCCTGTCGTGCAGTCATAGAACACAGCCCTGTCGTGCAGTCGTAGAACACAGCCCTGTCGTGCTGTCTACGTAGAACACAGCCCTGTCGTGCTGTCTACGTAGAACACAGCCCTGTCGGGCAGTCACAGCCCTGTCGTGCAGTTGTAGAACACAGCCCTGTCGTGCAGTCGTAGAACACAGCCCTGTCGTACAATCGTAAAACACAGCCCTGTCGTGCAGTCGTAGAACACAGCCCTGTCGTGCTGTCTACGTAGAACACAGCCCTGTCGTGCTGTCTACTTAGAACACAGCCCTGTCGTGCTGTCTACGTAGAACACAGCCCTGTCGTGCAGTCGTAGAACACAGCCCTGTCGTGCAGTCGTAGAACACCGCCCTGTCGTGCAGTCATAGACCACAGCCCTGTCGTGCTGTACGTAAAAAGCAGCCCTGTCGTGCAGTCGTAGAACACAGCCCTGTCGTGCAGTCGTAGAACACAGCCCTGTCGTGCAGTCGTAGAACACAGCCCTGTCGTGCAGTCGTAGAACACAGCCCTGTCGTGCAGTCTATGTAAAGCACAGTCCTGTCGTGCAGTCACAGCCCTGCCGTGCAGTCGCAGAACACAGCCCTGTCGTGCAGTCTCGGATCACAGTAGAAACCCGTTGCATCGTGTTCATCATCATCATCATCCTCATCGATCAGCACAGGAAGGTCTGGGATTCTGTGGTCGTTCACGCTCTGCTTTCATGGTGACAGTTTCGATTTCCTCTCCGCGTCTGTGCCGTTGATGAGGTTCTGTCGGCGTCACCGGTATCAGCACGTTCATAGTGACGGAGCGATTAGTGTCGTCAGTAGGGGCTTAGTAGGAAGTTTCCTCCGTATAGTGGATCCGAACAGGTTCCACTGAATACCACTGAAGTGACTCGGCAGCAGTGCAGCGTCTCCTCCAGCTGGTTGACTCATGACGACATGGACTGTTCCCTGTGGATTGCCGGTGTCGGTACTGTGACGGGACAGGCCAGGCTGTAGCCGTGGACTGGGAGCCAGAATGAGTAGTCAGGATGCAATGGCACCGAGGTGTAGGCTGTGACTGTGGACTGGGGGCAGAATGAGTGGCGAGGATGCAATGGCACTGAGGTGTAGACTGTGGCTGTGGACAGGGAGCCAGAATGAGTGGTCAGGATGCAATGGCACCAAGGTGTAGGCTGTGGCTGTGGACTGGGGGCTGAATGAGTGGCGAGGATGCAATGGCATCAAGGTGTAGGCTGTGGCTGTGGACAGGGAGCCAGAATGAGTGGTCAGGATGCAATGGCACCAAGGTGTAGGCTGTGGCTGTGGACAGGGAGCCAGAATGAGTGGTCAGGATGCAATGGCACCAAGGTGTAGGAGAAGATATGAAAGAAAATTATGTCACTCGGATCACAGTTTGTACTGGCAGGTCATATATTCATGTCTTCTGCACAGCAACTTTTGAACGTACGATTATTGTCAGGTCTGATTTTTCGCTGGTGTGAAGTGATCTAGGGGCAGAATGTAGGCCTAGAAAAGAGTACTGTGCCTAACTGACGATAATGGCGGGCTTGGACTCAGTTTTTTTACACACACACACACACACACACACACACACACACACACACACACACACACACACACACACTCCAAATCAAATCAAATGTAAAAGTTTACGGAAATATATTACCATGTCAGCATCGACTCATATAGACGTGTTTCTGAGGACTATTTTTTTCCACTAGTTAATGTGCGTCATTTGGATCGTGATTCGGAGAATGAAGTAAGGAATGGCATAATCACTCGAATACAATCGTATTCTTTTTTTTTTCTTTCATACTTTGCATATAAAGTGGCATTGTCATGATGTATAAACAGTACTAGTCCTACCTATACATTCTCCTTCTCCTCCTCCTCCTCCTTGGGGAGTCACTGGGGCACCACCTTGAAGAACAGTTCACCAGATTCCTCCAGTTCTGTCAGTTGTGTGCCAAAGACATGGATTTGCGCCATTTGTTGTTGTGGTTGTTCACTCTGCAATTTCGTCCTTTTTTCTGAAACGATCTGTTTTGAATGTCTAGAAGACATAATCTCTCATCAGCATCAAGAGAATGAAATACGTCATGAACAAACGGAAGCTTCTGCAAACAAAACGCAAAACTTCAGGACTACAATTTCCCCTCAGATTGTCAAGAAATTACTGACAAAAATCATGTATAATAAATGTAAAAAAAAAATCGCGAACAAAAACGTGAACTCAGCAGATGTTGCGTCAGCTCTCATGACCTCACCATAGACAGAGGTCAATAGGCTACATGAATTCTAAGAAGACAGAAAATGCTCAGTATGTAGAGGGGTCAAAAAACAAACGCATTTTTCGAGACAGCTAATCCAAGTACATGCTAGTATCGCAAAGGAAATCGGCAGAACTCATCATCATGTACTAGATGCAAACTTAAGAAATAATGCCATAGTGAAATTCTATGCAATGATGATCAAATATTCAAGTTGCGAAGTATGTCCATGATTGCATATACTTCAAGAGACAATGTTTGACACGATCTGCGAAGAATTGTAAATCCTGCTTCACGCATTCAACAGGATCTGACTTTGAGTTTATGTTCTTGCTGTACTGTTTCTATATAAAGTGTTCCCTTGACAAGTTGAGTTCTCTCTCTCTCTCTTCTCTCTCTCTCTCTCTCTCTCTCTCTCTCTCGCACGCACGCACGCACACACACACACACACACACACACACACACACACACACACACACACACACAGGACACACACACACACATTTCACACTTCCCCTCTCCTCCTATGTCTTCTACTCTATTTCCACCTCAGGCCACACCTCTAGCCCCCACCCCTTCCCCCTCCCTCCGCCCCCTTCCCATCTCGCCCTCCGCTTTCAATTTACTTTCTACCCTCGTCTATTTATTTGCTCATGATAATGGTGGTAGAGGGAAGGTGATAATGATGATTGTTGTTAGTATGGCTGTTGTGATTATTGTTTGAATTCTCTCCCCCTCCCAGCTCATTTCACCCTTATCCCTCCATTTCTCACTCTTTGCTTTCCACCCTCTACACCTTCACCCCTCCCTCCTATCCCCTCCCTGTTCCTTCTCCATGGCCTCCTACAATTTCCCTTCCATCCCTCATCCCTCAGTGAACTTTTTCAGTGAACTTTTTTTCAATGAACTCTTTTCCAGTGAACTCTTTTTCGAGTGAGCTCTTTTCCAGTGAATCCATACTTCTCAGCTACACACGCACAGAGATCTAAACTGTTTTGTTTGTCAGTTGGCCAGTGTGGCTGTAGAAAGATTAAATTAAGCCGAAATATTGCAGTTGTCTTATGGGTGTCGTGTGGCTTCAATTTTTCATCTTCCTGATCTGATCCAAAGTTCATCCGAGAGCCAGTCCGCCCTGTCATGTTGAAGGAGTTGCTCGATTGATTCAAACTGCAGGCAGACCATTGCAGAGGGCTGAGCAGGTGTGGAGATAGGGAGATGTACAATGAAAAAGATCTACTTGCTTAGTTCTGTGCGAAAACGGTCTCCTGCACTGAGGGCATCTGTCTGTCTCTGTCTGTCTGTCTGTCTGTCTTTCTCTCTCTCTCTCTCTCTCTCTCTCTCTCTCTCTCTCTCTCTCTCTCTCTCTCTTGACTTTTGTATGTTATCAAGCTAGTTCTGCGTTGTAGCACTGTTTCAGAAGTCTGTGCGTTCTTGCGTACGTGTGTGTGTGTCTGGGATGTGTGTGTATGCGTGTGCGGTTTTTTTTATATGTGTGTGTAGGGGGGACGGGGGGGGGGGGGGGGAGAGGGGAGCGTGCGCGTGCCTGTGTGTGTGTGTGTGTGTGTTTGTGTGTGTGTGTCGTTTTTTCTTTCTCCTCGAAAATGAAATGCTATCAATCAGAGAGGCGACAGCGATATTAAAAATGGAATGACATTTGTTCACGCGCTATGAACCTAAAAACGTAATCTCCATTTCTATGGTAATTCTGAGATAGAATGAAATCTATCAGCTATGATCTGAATCACGTCTTTAATATATATGCTATTCAAAAACATGTCAGTTGGATATGCCAAGATTGCCTGTTTATGAAGTACATAATGCTCAAATTCATGACAAAAACAATACAATATCATGAATCCTCGGCCTATACCCAGAAGCATGTCATACTAAACGTTGGGGCAGACAGGACCCAAAATGGCTAGAACATGCCAAAACAGACGTTCTGTATGTGACCTGATATACATACCGTCCTACTCACTACAAAAATGACTAAGACGTAAACAAATACCAGACTGACTGGTGGATGTACTAGACCACTTCATGCTAAATTTGGCACCGATTAATGCCGTAATGGCAATGAGACAGGCTAGAAGCAGAATGCACCATTATCTGGTTTTAAAACACATCCACCAACATTCTGCTGAAAATGTGATTGTTGCCCAAGGTATTCACGGCTATTTCTTGCATGACCAACACCAGTTCATACTCGCTTTGGGGACAACACATTGGTCCTTCACTGAATGACAAAGGGAAAGCTCGAAAAATAGTGGTTTACTTTACAAGGCCTACTCATTAAAAACAGCGATGGACAAATTGGTTGAAAACTAATTTGATGCATAAAACATCCATGGCGTTATAGTCCATGGCTAAACGCATATCATTGTCAGTTAGGGTGCAGACTGATTCTGAAACGGCAAGAGAACAGGCGGAAAGACATGTTTCTGGCCTGTCCCCTTGCTGTCTAGAGAGCAGTCTGCGCCATGGCTGGGTGTGTTATACTTTGGTACATAGTCCACAGAGCCATGCCTGTTTTATCCATTTAGCTGGTTTTTATCAGTGAGTCTTTGGTGCGTTCCATGACTAGGCCACACACAGTATTCCTCTCTTACTGATCTCTCACATTGCCGTTTAAAAAATGTGTGTGTCCCCAGCATGATCATGAACTGGTTTAGGACACGTACTAACAGTCATGGATAATTTATGCATCAAAAGCGTTTAAATCAGTGTGTCCGTCGATGAATTCAATATATAGACTACACATAGTTCGTCTTTTTCTTGCCTGTGCCATTGAAATGTAAGGCCCGTTCTGCATAATCGTCAAGTGTAAACTGCTCTGGTGCTTCCACCTAACAGCCACATGTGTTCCATGCTAGCATGTTGTTGTTATGAATGCGACCGTAGATATGTTTGATGAACCGTCCATAAATACTTTCTTTGTGGCCTGTCCTCTGCACATTTAGGTACCAGTGAGTGCACAGACTATACAGAGCCATGGATGTTTTTATGTATAAAACAGGTTGTTTCTATACAGAGCCATGGATATTATATGCATAAAACAGGTTGTTACTTGTGAGCCCATCGATGTGTATCATAAATGGGCCACATAAGATCTGTCACTTTCTGTGACATTACCAATTTGCATATGAAAACCAGGACGATTAAAAGTTAAGTAGGAAATGATCCGGGGCATGCAATAAAGAGCCGATGATAAGGTACAAATGATGATGATGATGATGATGATGATGATGATGATGATGATGATGATGATGATGATGATGATGATGATAACGATGATGGATGGATGGAGGAGGAACTGATCTGGGGCATGCACTTAAGAGTCAATGATAAAGCACAAATGACTGCAGAGTTTTAATGATGACACACGAAAAACATGTTACATTCACAGTTTGACGAATTAAGGTGAAAAAAAAAATGACTGCAATCTCCTAATGACGACACACACAAAATGTCACATTTACAGTTTGGCGCTGTGGTGAAACAAAGGACAAATGACAACAGGCTTTTGATGACGATTGGTTTGACGTTGTGGTGAAACAAAGTACCAATGATCACAGACTTCTGATGACGACGGTTTGACGTTGTGGTGAAACAAAGAACAAATGACTGGAGACTTCTGATGACGACGGTTTAACGTTGTGGTGAAACAAAGAACAAATGACTGGAGACTTCTGATGACGACAGTATGACGTTGTGTTGAAACAAAGAACAAATGACTGCAGACTTCTGATGACAGTTTGACGTTGTGTTGAAACAAAGAACAAATGACTGGAGACTTCTGATGACGACAGTATGACGTTGTGGTGAAACAAAGAACCAATAATTACAGACTTCTGATGACGACAGTATGACGTTGTGGTGAAACAAAGAACAAATGACTGCAGACTCTACAGCAGGATCTTAATTTTTTGCTCGCTTTATAATGACGACGACGACGACGGTGACAATGACGATGACAGTGATGATGATAATGATGACGACGACGACGATGATGTTGATGATAATGATGTTGGTGATGATGATACTGGTGTCTGATTATGCTGAACAGTCTTTTTAAATCCTTCAAAGGCTGCAAAAAGCTATATTGGTAGGATAAGAAGAGCTCAGATTAGAGTATTTTTATTACAATACACATGCACGCATACATATGTACGTACATGCATGCATGCATGCTTACATACATACGTACGTACATGCATGCGTGCATGCTTATATATATATATCTACACACACACACACACACACACACACACACACACCCCACACACACACACACACACATATACATACATACATACATACATACATACATATGCAAGTACAAACGTACGTACGTACGTACATGCATGCATACATACATATGTATGTACGTACGTACGTACGTATAAACATATATAGACTTATGCATATACATACATACCTATATGATACATAAATATATACGTACACACATACCACGAAAGAATGATGTGTGTGTGTGTGTGTGTGTGTGTGTGTGTGTGTGTGTGTGTGTGTGTGTGTGTGTGTGTGTGTGTGTGGTGCGTGCGTGCGTACATGTGTGCGTGTGTGTGTGCGCGCGCGCGCGAGCGCACCTCTAACAAATCATTAGTGGGTGAAACCACGCACGGGCAAACCCTTCCCTCGTCCTGACGGCTCTGGTAACCGCGTGTCCAACCAGCAGTCGCCACTCACTATACAG
>CM065734.1:33104066-33109066 GCA_033310375.1 Conus canariensis | reverse complement strand
AAGGAGAACCAGAAGCAGGTCGACACACACGCCACAGTTCCCGTCAGGTGAACTGAAGAATAGACCGACTTCTTTCTAGGATCCAGTGTGATCCCATATTTGGGCGTTCGTCTGTAGATCAGCAACTGGCCCGTCAGAACGACAGAGCTGACCGTCAGGTTGACCGCCACGGCCGCTGTGAACCAGTTGAATTCACGGTCACAGCCGTAGCGGTGGAAGAGAGCCAGGCGACAGAGCCCTGTCTGGCCGTACAGACAGCGGTGTGACAGGGCAGGGTGGAGAGAGGTCAAGGACCACAGGATCCCCACACACCAGGTGACTGTGCATGCTGCTGCCGTGCAACTGTCGCTACACCTCCAGGAATCTTTCGGCAAACAGACGACAATGACGTGGTCCACAGTAATGAACAGAATAATCAACAGCGAGACCTCACTGGACAGAAAGGACAGGACGCCGTTCACCTTACAGGCCAAACTGTCGATCCATATCTTCTCAAACTGGAGGTAATTCCCTTGGAACAGCTGATCAGCCCCTACGGCAATGCTGACGTGAGCTCCCATGCAGAGGTCGGCAACCTGCATGTGGATGATGGCTTTCAGGTGACTGCCTACAGACACTCTGCGAACGGTGCACGACACCGCCAGACAAAGCATATTGCCTGCTATGGCCGATGTGCTGACCAGCCAGCTGAACACTCGGTACAGATGGCTGGACATCAGGTCTGTACATGACGACAGTGCGGGCTGTGGCGCTGAGCATGTCAAGTCATTCCAGTGTCTCGGAAGTACTTTTTCACAACACACTCTGTGATTGGACGAAAAGATAGTTTGTAGACGATTTGATTCTGATAATAAATCTAACGAAAAATACTTCAATGAATTCCCTCTTATGTCCAAAGCTGTAAGTTGTGGTATGTTCTGAAATACTCCAGACGTAATGGTTTCAATGTTGCAAAATGATATATTCAAATGCTTCATATAGGGTAGGTACACAGACGGTCCTTCCTTGATCATACCAACACGGGTTTCTGATATGTCCACTCGTTTCAGTTTGTAATGAATGTGCTTGGGGAACTTACTCACCAGCTGCTTTAGAGGGTTGTTTGTTAAGTACAGAAAATTTAAATTTGGTAGCATGAGAAAGATAGTCATGTTGAGAGTTTCTATATCGTTATTGGTAAGATCAATATATTGCAAATTTAAAAAGTGAACAGCAGAAAGGTTAGCCAGGAAACAGGAGGACAAAGTCAGACGAACAAGGTATGGACTGTACATGAAATGCTCCAGCGACATACCAGAACGTGAAGCATCCACATGACGCAGCTGAGCGAAAGAGTCGGACGGAAAAGGCTCACCACACAGGATTGAGTGACCTTGACACCGACAACCCCCAGGACAGCTAGCGTCACACAGCAGTTCATCATCTCTCTGTGGGCACTGAGCCCATCCGTCACAGAGACTCTCCTCACACACACAGACACTGGAAGCTCGACAGCGGTACAGACCATGACACATCTCTCTGTCGCAGTGCTGTTCGTCCTCCCCGTGGATGCAGTCGGAAAAACCATTGCAGCGGGTGTAGACAGGGAGACAATCCTGTGACTCCGCTGTGCAATGGTAGTGACTGTGGGGGCACGGTTCATTGTTTTCCATCACCAGCTGGCTGAAATACCCAGCACCATCCAAGCTGATGTAGAGCCGTTGCTGTTTATCTTCATTCTCGATCACAGCTTGCGTGGTGCCCCTTGAAGAACAGTCGACCTCATCAGAATCATCCAGACAGTCGGAGTAATCGTTGCAACGTTGGCTGCATAGTAAGCACTGACCACTCGAGCATGAAAACCCGGCACAGACCACGTATTCACAAAATGATTCATCGCTGTTGTCTGTGCAGTCCTCCCTGAAGTCACACACGAGAGCAAAAGGTACAGACATGACGTCATCATCACAGTGAAACAACGTGTATGGGTGGGAGGTACTTTTGTCGAGAGAAAGCGACTTCAGACTCTGCGTTTCACTGACATTCCCAAACATGCAGTGATGTGAGTATGTTGCCTTTCCACAGCTGGTCTTGGGGTCGCACTGCAAAAAGGCGTGTGTTATTTGACTCTGTGAACAATCAAACAAAAGATGCTGTCTTGTCATTGTAAAGATAGCCTCTGACAATTGCAAACGTGGTGCAATTATTTTTGAGGGAAACATATTGCTGGATTGTAACGTTGTTTCGCACAATATTGTGTTGGCTTTGACTGCATTCATACTCCCTTGAGATTCCAGCTGCATGGAGACAAGGAGCATTGTTCTGACAAGCCGTGAAGGACGGTACGGGTATGCGGTTCTGAAATGATCCAGATTGTAGATCAAGGTGTTGTCAGACCATCGGCGAAACTTGCTGTACATGAAAGGCAAACCAAGCCACCCAGACATGTACCCTACAAACACATAAAAAGTGTAATAATTCTTGAAAATGTGGAGAGCGTCTTCTTGTTCCTGTCTGCCTTTGATTGAGGCCAGTCTATCCCCGGTTCTCTGACACTCGTGCACTGAAAAGGTGGCGGGTAGAAATTTGCTGGACACCCTCAGTTTGAAGCATTTATGACGTGAAGCCACCATCCCCTGACACTGCAGACTGCTGAAGGGACAGTGGCCCGTTTCATCCCGCCCATCTTCACACTCTGTCTTCAAATTGCAATCCAAGTGAACCCGGAACTGAGGGTAGTGATTTACCGAGCAGTTGAACACATCACCGGGTAATGTTTGGGGTTGGTCGTGGACAGACAACGTGGAGAAATACAGAGCGAGACCGGCGTGTGCTGACAGCAGGTAATGCAGCTGAATGTGTACACTGGACGTGTCAAAGACGTGAGCTGGCTGTGACCGCTCAACACATATGTGAGTGACGTGATGACTGTTGGTGTTCCTCTGTTGATAGGTGGCTGTGGCCTGCAGACACCTGGAGTATGGAGTGGGCATGTAGGATTGCTGGACACTGATCAGCAGGACTTGGCCTGGCGGGGCTTTCAACACCTTTTGGAAAGCAAAGTGTCCACCATGTAGATAAGCTCCTGTCATACACCCTGTGTACTTGCCGGTGTATTGGACAATGAAGTCATGCTGCCCTATCGCCTGGATGTTAACTGTAACTGAAGGAATGTTGACGCTCAGTATAAATGTTTGATTTGCTTTTGATTCAAAATACATATCTTCCAGACTGTGGAGATCACATTCCACGACCAGTTTCCTCCCATGCTTCCAGCCGCTGTGTATGTGCATTCTCCAGCGATGTGCATCACACCAATATGCCCGCCGTTGAATACGCACACGTACATACATAGTTTGTGGCACCTCCACGTGCAGTATACAGAAAGTGGTGGAATCCTGACAGACCCCGTGCACCACAGCCTGGTGGGCAGGGAACTGAGGCCAGGTGTTGTCACAGTCCGACATGTTGACCTGCAGGACCTGGCCATGGACGTTTGCTGCGCCGGGACAGGTGTCGTGGATCGCCGGTAGCTCCCGAGTCGTGCCCACGTCAGTGGAGTTCCCGTGTGCCCAGGGGGTCGTCTGTCCGCCGCACGTCAGAGGAAGACAGAAGGTCAGTGCCCAGTGTTTCAGCATGATGAACACGCTGGACAAGGTGTTTGGACAGCACTCTCTGCGTCTTCTGTCAGGTTGGTTGACATTTCTTTCCGCTTCCCGAATTAACGCTTCTGCGGCATACATGTTGTATTCCCACTTTCAGATGGTTAGGGTTTTCTTCCTGTAAAATAATTCAGTCTTGAAGTGATCCTTCCGTCTAAGCCAATGGTTTGTCTCAACACGGGAATCACTATCATTCAGTCCATCAAGATGACGACTTGCCACGAGCAGTGAAAGGATTGTATATCAAACCGTGCTGGCTCGTAGAAGTAATGGAAGTAGTAGCAGCAGCAGCAGCAGCAGTAGTAGTAGTAGTAGTAGTAGTAGTAGTAGTAGTAGTAGTAGTAGCACCCACACGAGCTTGGCACAAGCCTAACAGTCTCGTCTGTTGAATTACATACTACAGCAGGGTGTGTAACAACATGTCATTTTCTGCACACTTCTTTTTAAAAATGGTTCTGATATACTGTTTTGTTGAACTAACCGCATCACTAGCTGAAACACATGAAACAAGAGCTGTAAAACATATCTTCAAGTACAGTGACCAAAGTTGTCTCACAACACACTACGGGCGCGTTTTATACGGAGCCCCCTCCCACAACCCTCCAACACCCTCCCCTCCCTTCTCCCTCCGTTCATCAGCTTTCGCGATGACAGCTTTTGTGTTGTTGTCCGGGTGTTCCTAATGTTCCTGCACCACTGTGGGATTGGGGGTGGGGGTGGGGGATGGTGGTGGGGAGAAGGTGGAGGTCGGTGTCTTTGCTCGTTGTTTGGCGCCAGACCAGAGTGCCCTAAAACACCTGTTTCAAATCACACATGAACAGATTTGCTGCTTTCAAAGACATGTTGATATCAGTGCCCTACAACACCTGTTTCACATCACACATTAACAGATTTGCTGCTTTCAAAGACATGTTAATATCAGTGCCCTAAAACACCTGTTTCGCATGGCACACTAACAGATTTGCTGCTTTCAAAGACATTTTCAACACGTTTTCATTCGGATTTCCTATTGTCAGTAGAAAGAAACCAGGGGGTGGGGTAGCGTTCCGAAGTGGAAATCAGCTTAAAATAAAATAAAATACAATCAGCTGACAAGAGGTCTAATGATATACCTGCAAGACACACACAGGAGAGACACAGACAGGAGAGAGACAGGAGAGATACAGACAGGCGAGACACAGACAGGAAAGACACAGACAGGAGAGATACAGACAGGCGAGACACAGACAGGAGAGACACAGACAGGGAGAGACACAGACAGGAGAGACACAGACAGGAACGACACAGACAGGAGAGATACAGACAGGCGAGACACAGACAAGAGAGATACAGACAGGAGAGACACAGACAGGAGAGATA
>CM065734.1:33069066-33099066 GCA_033310375.1 Conus canariensis | reverse complement strand
AATCATCAGGCAGAACTCTGTATTGTCCGCAGTCAAATACTGTTCATCTGGTTAACAATGAAATATTCAGGCAGAACTCTGTATTGTCCGCAGTCAAATAATGCTCATTTAGTTAACAATGAAACCATCAGGCAGAACTCTGTATTGTCCGCAGTCAAATACTGTTCATCTCGTTAACAATGAAATCATCAGGCAGAACTCTGTATTGTCTAGAGTAAAATACAGTTCATCTCGTTAACAATGAAATCATCAGGCAGAACTCTGTATTGTCCAGAGTCAAATACTGTTCACCTCGTTAACAATGAAATCATCAGGCAGAACTCTGTATTGTCTAGAGTCAAATACTGTTCATCTGGTTAACAATGAAATCATCAGGCAGAACTCTGTATTGTCTAGAGTAAAATACAGTTCATCTCGTTAACAATGAAATCATCAGGCAGAACTCTGTATTGTCCAGAGTCAAATACTGTTCACCTCGTTAACAATGAAATCATCAGGCAGAACTCTGTATTGTCCGCAGTCAAATACTGTTCATCTCGTTAACAATGAAATCATCAGGCAGAACTCTGTATTGTCCGCAGTCAAATACTGTTCATCTGGTTAACAATGAAATCATCAGGCAGAACTCTGTATTGTCCGCAGTCAAATAATGCTCATCTAGTTAACAATGAAATCATCAGGCAGAACTCTGTATTGTCCGCAGTCAAATACTGTTCATCTGGTTAACAATGAAATATTCAGGCAGAACTCTGTATTGTCCGCAGTCAAATAATGCTCATTTAGTTAACAATGAAACCATCAGGCAGAACTCTGTATTGTCCGCAGTCAAATACTGTTCATCTGGTTAACAATGAAATCATCAGGCAGAACTCTGTATTGTCTAGAGTAAAATACGGTTCATCTCGTTAACAATGAAATCATCAGGCAGAACTCTGTATTGTCCAGAGTCAAATACTGTTCACCTCGTTAACAATGAAATCATCAGGCAGAACTCTGTATTGTCTAGAGTCAAATACTGTTCATCTGGTTAACAATGAAATCATCAGGCAGAACTCTGTATTGTCTAGAGTAAAATACAGTTCATCTCGTTAACAATGAAATCATCAGGCAGAACTCTGTATTGTCCAGAGTCAAATACTGTTCACCTCGTTAACAATGAAATCATCAGGCAGAACTCTGTATTGTCCGCAGTCAAATACTGTTCATCTCGTTAACAATGAAATCATCAGGCAGAACTCTGTATTGTCCGCAGTCAAATACTGTTCATCTGGTTAACAATGAAATCATCAGGCAGAACTCTGTATTGTCCGCAGTCAAATACTGTTCATCTAGTTAACAATGAAACCATCAGGCAGAACTCTGTATTGTCTAGAGTCAAATACTGTTCATCTGGTTAACAATGAAATCATCAGGCAGAACTCTGTATTGTCCAGAGTCAAATACTGTTCTGTTTGGTAAAAGAGAGGAGAAGACGGAAAAGGACGGGTGGGGTGAGGAACAGGGGGAGGGGAGAGGAGCTTAGGATTGGGGGTCAAGCACAGCTGTTGTTTTTAATTCATTCATTTGTTTACTTATTTCTTATGAATGAGATTAAGCGAACGGGCGTGATGTTTCTTGCCTTGTTAATCGATTGGTTGATGTTTCACTGTTGTTTCCTGATAAATGGTAGGTCTGTTGTCAGCTGTGATGATGCCTTTCCTTGCCGTCTGATTAGAGTGCCCCGTGCTTCGCTGCTATTTCTTGTTGACGGCTTTGTGTGTCATTGTCTTTTTACTGACTGGTCGGTCGATTGCATATTGTTTTGCTGCTGGTTTTTGTTGACTGTCAGTCGATTGCTTAATATTTCACTGCTGTTTCTTGTTGACTAGTCGTTCGACTGCTTAGTGCTGGATACTGTTTCTTGTTGATCAGTTGGTCGATTGCTTATTATATCCGTGCTGTTTCTCGTCTGATCAGTAGATTGCTTAGAGGGTTTTTTTTGTTTTGTTTTGTGTTACGTTTTTGCTGTTTCTTGTCGACTGATTGATTTCCCAACATTCTGCTGTTGTTTTGTCTAATTGGTCGATTGTCGAGTGTTTGGCGGCTGTTTCACCTCGATTAGATTATAGACTGCGTAATGTTTCGCTGCTGTTTCTTGATGACTGGCCGGCCAGTTGCTTAGTATGTTGCTGTTGTTTCTTCTTGCCTGGTTTGTCGATTGTGCAGTGACTCGCTGCTGTTTCTGGGTGACTGACTGGTCGATTGTTCATTGTTTTGCAGATGATTCGTATTGTCTGGTTGACTTGTTATTTGATGTTTGGTTGTTGTTGTTGTTGTTGTTGTTGTCGTTGTTGGTGGTGTTGGTGTTTTAGCTGTTTGGCTGGTCACTGAGATAACTTTCATTATTGTTACAATCATCCTTATATTGAACAAACAAGCCCTGGTCACCTGGGCTGATCTGAATTCACACAAAGAGTCAGGCTACCTGGTAGTCGTTATGACGTCAAACATGTCGGGCTACGTCACAGCGAGGGGAAACCTAAGTGAGAGAGATCCACGTGACTTGTGGATAAGCCTTTGTGTCCCAGAGAAACACACAGTCATGACCAGTGTCCGTGAACTTGCCTCTCATATGACCGAAATCAGTCTGTTCAGCCATTCCCAGATCCACGGTCACTCCCTCCTCACCTCACCACAAAACCTGACTGAAATCTGGAACAGACTGGACGTCGAATCTGATTTCGCTCATGTGTACAGGATCACAAGACTGAGCGTTCGTGTCTTCAGAGACCTCTGCCTGAACACAACTTGCTTTCATCTTTTCTTTTCCTTTTTCAGCGAGAGTGAAACCCCACAGACGTTGTCTGCTGGTCTGTGGAACTGCTCAGTGCAGCAGTACCCCCGCTTTCAGCACCACCTGGCCTGTAACCTGCAGACAGAATGTCAGGACGACAGGGACGAGACGGAACGCTGTCCTTTCAGCAGTCCGGAATGTGAGGGGTTGATTTCCTTGTGTAACCGCTGCTACACCTTGATGAAGAGTCTGCGTGGATTTGATGGCGATCAGCAGGACGCCAACAAACGAGCGAACCAGTACTGTGTACTGCTGAAAGGCACTCTAGGCTTTCCTACGTGCACGCGGGATTGGTACAAGTGGATTCAAAACCACAGGAGGATTCACCCACTGAGGCTGGCAAAACTGTTGGTGGGTTTTTACTCCAACGATAGGTCTCTGCCCCCCATGTACAGGCATGGCGTGATTGGTGAAGACAGAACGGTCCTTCATTCCGTTAACGTGCAGACGTACAGACACAAAGGGTACAAGACTTGTTTTCAAACTCGTTACAGTACGTCACAATTCACACGTCACGGCTGTCTGATGCTTGCAAGGATTGGTGTCCACGGCGCGGTTTGCCAGACCAGGGGAAACAACAGTGAGAAGAAAGCAGATGTTGCAGAATCGCTTCCCCTGACTAAGACGCAGTTTTTGTTACCAGAGGAACAAGAATCGATGGTCACGTGCCGTGAAGGTCACGTGACTTTCGTGTTTCTGGTGTGTGGTTCCAACCTGTACCAACTATGTGATCAACGGCACAGATCTTGCACCTTTCACCGTCATCGCTTTTCCATATATACATCCGATGAGTCTAAGCAGACCATTGTCATTTCGTTGCACACGTTCACATGCGATAACGAGTTGGCCACCACACTTTCTTACTCTCTGGTGTGTGATTTCATCAGAGACTGTCCCGACGGGAGTGACGAGTCCTTCTGTCAACATCCTTTTTGCACTAATGTGTTTACCTGCGATAATGGGCAGTGTCTGCCCTACGATCATTTGTGTGACCAGTTGTTTCACTGTCGAGACGCATCAGATGAAATGAATTGTGGCATGTTCAGAGACGTTCACATTCACAATCGTTTCCTTCCATCTCCAGCTCTCATACAATTCGACGGCGTCATGCAGTTCACTGTCACTGCAATGAATTCCAGTGAGTCCTGTCCTGACAGTCATTACCGTTGTCCTGGTGACTTCAACGACTGCCTGCCTGTCTACACACGATGCAACGGAATGTACGACTGTTTCCATCGTCAGGACGAAGATGGGTGTGATGACGTGTCTTGTGAAGGTTATTTTAGATGTAGAGCGTCCACCATGTGTTTGCATGCCCATCATGTGTGTGATGACTGGCCCCACTGTCCACTGTATGACGATGAACTGTTGTGTGATGTGGTCTGTCCGGCCGAGTGTGTTTGTCAAGGTCACATCTTTCAGTGTCTTCAGCCGTTTCCGGCAGCCCTCTTCCCCACTCTCCGTTCCCTGGACGCTGCAAGGTCTGGCATGACTTTGTCTGATGTTGCTGATAACCATTATCTCATTCATTTGGTTCTCGCTCACTGTTCTCTAAGTGTCTTGCCTGACCTGAAGCTACTCAACCTCAGGTATCTCGACCTCCGTAGCAACAAACTGCAGCGAGTGAACATGACTGTTTTCCTCAATTTAGAAAGTCTGCAGGTGCTGTTGCTGTCGAGAAACCCTCTGGCCTCACTCAGTGCCTCACGCTCTACTTTCCAGCGAAGCGTGCTGAAACTAATCGACCTCTCACACACCACACTGACAGTCTTCGACGCTTCCGTCTTACTGCAGTTTTCTATTGTCGAACAACTTAATCTGACCTCCACCTCCATTCATACCATCGGCAGTCATGGTTTTCGTTCCACGCCACGATTGACAGAACTACTGATGCACGGCAGTCCAGTCAATACTTTTCAGTCTGATGTTTTTGAAGACCTTCACTATTTACGAGTAATATACACAGACAACTATAAGCTATGCTGCAAGCACATACTTCCACATAACTTTGATGGCAATTTCTGCTTTGCACCAAAGGATGAAATTTCATCGTGTGAAGATTTACTTAAGTCGGCAACATACCGGGGGTTTTTATGGCTGTTCAGTTGCCTGTCAGTGACTGGCAATTTCTTCTGTTTCATGGTACGCCTGTGTGCTCGAAAACTTGTGTCTCCAAGTAGGTTCAGTGTATTCGTTATCAATCTTACCCTTGCTGACTTTCTGATGGGTGTTTACATCGCTATTATCGGAGTGGCTGATGAACTATTCCGTGGCAGATACCTCCACCATGATGACACGTGGAAGAACAGTGTGGTCTGTAAGATGGCCGGCTGTATGTCTTTGTTGTCCAGTGAGGTGTCAGCATTCATCATCTGGCTCATCACGCTGGATCGTTTTGTGGCCATTAGGTTTCCGTTCAGCTCTGCGCGATTTGACAGATCCTCGGCAGGTATGGCTTGCACACTGTCCTGGTTAATAGGGGGCTTCCTGGCCGTGTTGCCTTTACTTCCGGTGACGTCACACTGGAAATTTTACAGCCAGACGGGAATTTGTATCCCACTTCCAGTCACGAGGAAAGATTTCAAAGGAAGAGTTTATTCCATCAGTGTGTTCATCATCTTTAATTTTGCCCTCTTTTTGTTCATATCTGCTGGTCAGGCTTTCATTTACTGGTCGGTCCAGAAGAATGCGATGAAAACCAGCTCTGCAAATGTGTCACGGGACATGACCATTGCTCGGCGGTTGTTTACCGTGGCATTAACAGATTTTATGTGCTGGTTCCCCATTGGACTGTGTGGGATGTTGGTATTAGCTGGAATTACCATCCCTGAAGGAGTCAACGTGGCCCTGGCTGTGTTTGTGTTGCCATTAAACTCTGCTGTTAATCCTTTTATATACACATTTAACAGGCTGGCAGAAAAGCAGAGGATCTCTGATGAAGCGAAACTGTTGAAATGGTTGGAATCCCATGCTGATCTGGTCACCTGTTGAACACACTCATCCATGCAGAAGACGGCCATCCGTCAATTTTGACTATGCACAGTTAGAAAATAGTAGGAACACATATTTGGAAGCAGCGTCATGGCTGTATTTTGAAGAACTTTATTAAAATGATCATTTTGTACTCTCCTGAAATCACACACACACACACACACACACACACACACACACACACACACACACACACACACACACACTAGTGATGCTAATTACAGGGTTGTGAACCGTCGTTCTCCCCTGATGCAGAAGATGGACTAACCCTCCTCCCCTGATACAGAAGATAGACTAAGCCTCTTCCCCTGATACAGAAGATGGACTAACCCTCCTCCCCTGATGCAGAAGATGGACTAACCCTCTTCCCCTGATACGGAAGATGGATTAACCCTCCTCCCCTGATGCAATAGTGGACTAACCCTCTTCCTCTGATGCTGAAGATGGACTAGCCGTCATTCCCTCATACAGAAGATGAACTAACCCTCCTCCCCTGATCCACAAGATGGACTAACCCTCTTCCCCTGATACAGAAGATAGGCTAACCCTCCTCCCCTAGTACAGCAGAGGAACTGATCCTCCTCCTCTGATCCAGAAGATAGACTAACGCTCCTCCCCTCATCCCACTGTATGCTCCTTCCTTCACATCACCTACTCCCCGTAAAAGATGTCTGTTCACGCCACCTTTGGTTCCTGATTGTTATTTAGAAAGAAAGAGAAAGGGTGGACAGAAGAGAGGGGGAGGGGGAGGGGAGATACACAGGGATGGATAGACAGGTAGTAAAACGTAGAGAGCGAAGAAACAGGCAGGCAGCAGACATAGCGGTAGAGAGAGAGAGAGAGAGAGAGAGAGAGAGAGAGAGAGAGAGAGAGAACAGACACACTGACAGACAAACAGAGAGTACTTTTACACGATGGATTAGCGGGTACGTGGGAAACGGACGGAGAATGAGTTGTTAATGGAATAGCTGTGGCGATGTTACTCCCTATGCCGTCAATGCTGTCATTTCTGCTGTCACAGGATGGCAGGAGGATCGATTTGTAAGCGAAGAAGGTCTGGAGAGGAGATAGTGCGAGAACTGTCAACAAGAACACCGCGGTGGGGAGAAAGAAGAGACACATGCTTTTTGCACGTTGCAATTGCTCACACTAATGAATCAATTGACAACCAGGCCATTTCATCTGGTGGAGGTGAGGGAGATGAAGGGAAGGGGTGTGTGTGTGTGTGTGTGTGTGTGTGTGTGTGTGTGTGTGTGTGTGTGTGTGTTCCTACGTCTGTGTGTGCATCTCTTGCTCTGCTAACGATGTGAACAGATCGCAATGCTGCAAAACATCCAACAGTGCTATGTTCAAAGGACGGCCGAGAAAGTCCTTTTGTTCGTTTGTATATTATTGTCGTTGGACCATCGTCAAGCCATTGGAAATGCGCGTGCCAGTACTTTACCGCTTCTTTTTTCTTCTTCACTACAACTCTCAAATTTAATGTGACATAAACGAATTTTTGTTGGTGAAGAATTGTGTTAGAAATATAATTACCACAGTGAGTTTTATTTCAAGATGAGTGGAAGCACGGAAACAGAGTGGGAGACACGGAGAGGGAAGGGGGGGGGGGGGGGGGGGGGGGGGGCTGTTCAAATTGTCTGGGTTGTCAACTCGCAAGGTAATGGTTGGACTTAAGGTTCAGCTTATTGCGCAGTGTTCTCGGGAAAGTGAATTAAGGAATCCCAGATTCATATTGTGTTGTTTGTAGCCCAGCCAGCTGCAAAGGGCCATAGCAGGGCTGTCGCGAGTGTGACGGGAGTTAGAAAACGATTGTGATGATCCCACATAAAGCTGGAGGGGACACGGAGTAACCGAAGAACCACTGTTACGTTGCTGCCTCATGTTAACAACAGTCTAGTCCTTTATGTTGTCTACCCAGGACTTCTTCAAACTACTTCAAGGAAGTTCATCCTCCACTGTACCTGAGGAATGATCTTGAACAGGGAGTAACGGCAATCCTCCACTGTACCCTGTAGAATGATCTTCATGGAGTAGCGGCAACCCTCCACTGTACCCTGTAGAATGATCTTCATGGAGTAACGGCAATCCTCCACTGTACCCTAGAGAATGATCTTCATGGAGTAACGTCAATCCTCCACTGTACCCTGTAGAATGATCTTCAGGGAGTAACGGCAATCCTCCACTATGCCCTGTAGGATTATCTTCATGGAGTACCCTGTAGAATGATCTTGAACAGGGAGTAACGGCAATCCTCCACTGTACCCTGTAGAATTATCTTCATGGGGTAACGGCAATCCTGCACTGTACCCTGTAAAATGATCTTGAACAGGGAGTAACGGCAATCCTCCACTGTACCCTGTAGAATGATCCTGAACAGGAAGTAACGGCAATCTTCCACTGTACCCTGTAGAATTATCTTCATGGGGTAACGGCAATCCTGCACTGTACCCTGTAAAATGATCTTGAACAGGGTGTAACGGCAATCCTCCACTGTACCCTAGAGAATGATCTTCATGAAGTAACGGCAATCCTCCACTGTACCCTGTAGAATGATCTTCACGGAGTAACGGCAATCCTCCACTGTACCCTGTAGGATGATCTTCATGGAGTAACGGCAATCCTCCACTGTACCCTGTAGAATGATCTTGAACAGGGAGTAACGGCAATCCTCCACTATACCCTGTAGAATGATCTTGAACAGGGAGTAACGGCAATCCTCCACTGTACCCTGTAGAATGATCTTGAACAGGGAGTAACGGCAATCCTCCACTGTGCCCAGTACAATGATCTTGAACAGGGAGTAACGTCAATCCTCTACTGTACCCTATAGTATAATCCTCAGGGATTAACGGCAATCCTCCACTGTACCCTGTAGTATGATCTTCAGGGAGTAACGGCAATCCTCCACTATACCCTGTAGAATTATCTTCAGGGAGTAACTGCAATCCTCCACTATACCCTGTAGAATTATCTTCAGGGAGTAACGGCAATCCTCCACTATACCCTGTAGAATTAACTTCAGGGAGTAACGGTAATCTTCCACTGTATCCTGTGGAATGATCTTCAGGGAATAACGGCAATCCTCCACAATACCCTGTAGAATTATCTTCAGGGAGTAACGAAGATCCTCCACTGTATCCTGTGGAATGATGTTCAGGGAGTAACGGTAATCCTGCACTGTACCCTGTAGAATTATCTTCAGGGAGTAACGATGATCCTCCACTGTACCCTGTAGTATGATCTTCAGGGAGTAACGGCAATCCTTCATTGTATCCTGTGGAATGATCTTCATGGAGTAACGGTAATTCTGCACCGTACCCTATAGAATGATCTTCATGGAGTAACAGCAATCCTCCACTGTACCCAGTAGAATGATCTTGAACAGACAGTAACGGCAATCCTCCACTGTACCAGTGGAATGACCTTGAACGAGTAACGGCAATCCTCCACTGTATTATTATTATTATATTGGGTATTTATATAGCGCCTACCCTCGGTCACAGACCAAGCTCTAAGCGCTTTACAATAAACACACTACCTCACTCACTCACTCAACGGGCTGCCTACCCAGGTAGAGCCGGCCGAAGAGCAGCCTACTGGCGCTCATTCAGTCGTTTCCCGTACCATTCAAATATCAGTCACTCATTTTCATTTATCTCATTTATTCCTCCAGTTTCTCACATAGGATGCATACGATGTTTTATACGTGTCCTCCATTTCCACCGGCACACGACGGCACACGTACCCCGTAGAATGATCTTGAACAGGGAGTAACGGCAATCCTCCACTGTACCAGTGGAATGACCTTGAACAGGGAGTAACGGCAATCTTCCACTGCACCCTGTAGAATGGTCTTGAAAGGTGAGTCATAGCAATCTTCCACTTTTCCGGTAGAACTGTCTTCAGGGAGTTATGCCAATCCTTCACTGCACCCTCAATCCTCCGCTGTACACTGTAGAAAGATCTTGGACGATAATTTAAGGCGAGATACTTGCAAGTGCTGAGTAATCCAACTGCACTCGAAAACGGCGAGGACAGGTTCTAAGACAGCGACTGTGCTGACCAGCAGCCGGATATAGTGGTTTGTTTGTTTTACATTCCTTTAAAGAAGCATTGATTTGTCTTCAGGAGCTTCCGCTCAAAATCAGCTGTTACTGCTCGGCTTTCGTAGACTGGCTGCCACTGATGATGCAGTAGAACTTTCAGAGCTTGACTTCACGGAGAGGCTGATAGAACTTCACACACACACACACACACACACACACACACACACACACACACACACACACACACACACACACACACACAGAGAGAGAGAGAGAGAGAGAGAGAGAGAGAGAGAGAGAGAGAGAGAGAGGGAGAGATAACGATAACGATAACGATAACGATAACGAAAATTTATTCAGAAAGGCCACAGCCCCATTTGAAGGGGGTAAGTAATAAAGAACATAGTTAAACAAGGTATTTCATCACAAAAAATTAAACATTCTCAACATATGCAAATTACCTATGTCAAATCACTCCTTCTTTTAAATGATTTGTACAGATATAAAGCAAGGTTTCTTGCAACGTTGTAATTTTTTGACGACAAAAGACAGACTAACTTGAACAGTGCTGGACGTCGATGATATTTTAACGGAATAAGTTTTTGTCGTAGATCTGCCAGAACAGGACATAAGAATACAAAATGAAGTTCATCTTCCCTACCAGATTTACACAATGGACACAACAAATCATTTTCTGTATGGATATTATATCGTTGACGATGTACAGCAATATCCGATACACCAAACCTGAATTTTGTTAATTCAGACCTGATAAATCTATTCAAGTTCAGAGACAAATAAGCTTCTGCTTCTACTAAATAATTACTTTTCAGCAGTCTAAATAATGAAAATCGTTCGCTGTTTTGAATATGGCTATCCCAGTCTTGCCATCTGCAATCTATTGTTCGTTGCTTGAAACAAGCCAAGAAACTGCTGACACAGCTAACCCCTTGTTCTAACCATACAAACAAAAAACCATAATTACATAAACATTTACGAATGCCCGATGCCCACGTAGTTTTCCCTCTCATATCCAGGTCAAACAATGTTTTATAAGCTTTGGCTGGCAGTCTATGTTGACCCATACGTAACAGTTTAAGCCAGTAGCTTACACATTTTATATATGAATTCAAATAAATAGGGAATCTTCCAAGTTCTCCATAAGCCAAGTCATTTGGGGTACGCCTATCGACATTCAAAAACCGTTTCATAGCAAATAAGTGCAATTTCTCTATGTCGTGTCCTTTCTCCAAACCCCAAATCTCAGCGCCATATTGAACTATAGGCTGGACCTGAGTATCAAACATTCTGAAAAATAGTTTTACTGACTCGTTTTCAAACTTATACAAGACGCTTAAAATGGCCATAACAGCACGCTTCCCTTTACCCACAAGATCTTGGCAGGCAAATGAAAAACTTAGTTTTGTAGAAAAATATAAACCCAGATATTTGTAGGCGTTTACAATCGCAATTTTAGAATTTAGAGAGGGAGAGAGAGAGAGAGAGAATGCGAATGCGAATGTTTTATTCAGTTTAAGGCCACAGCCCCATGCCGAAGGGGGTTTCACACATGCATCACACAACATTCCTAATACGTAACAAAATTAAATCATGAAACAAAATGTAAATATGTTACAAAAGGCAGAGTACATTAGGACATTACTGTCCGAATTCTCTTATTTGCTTCATAAATATACTTGGCTAAATTCAAAAGTGTATTCTCATTCCTTGTCGATAGTAAGAGAGTTAGCCTGAAATTACATGGTTTGGTGTAATATTTGGGTTGAATAAATCTTATTCTAAGATAGTTCAGAGCAGGACAGCAAAACAAAAAATGTATTTCATCTTCTCTTGCTCTGTTATAGAGTCGACATGTCAGTTCATTTCCAACAACATTACTATACCTGGGACGATGCATGAGAGAGAGAGAGAGAGAGAGAGAGAGAGAGAGAGAGAGAGGGGGGGGGGGGGGGTACGGATATACGAAGCTGATTTGGAGAATTCCAGAATACCCCTGACCGAATCGATCTATATCAAGAGGGGGTCTTTCTGGGAAATTTCAACGCTTTTCAACAATATTCCCTCCTTTTAACTGAGAGACAAAAGGGATATTTGTTCACGCATCTTTCAAGGTACAGTACGTGAATGGCTGGGCGTGTCATATGTTCTGGAAAGTATTTACTGCCACATTAAGGGAATCTTCATACAGAAAAAGGGTTTGGTACCGGGGACAATGCTCACCATAGCACTGCCAGCAACCTTTTATGTACTATTGCTTTTTAAAAACTCTGGTTAACCACCTGATCATCACTGCCATTGTATATATTCCAGAAGTACATTGGGCGATGCTTTCATGCAACATCAACATTTGTTCCTCGCCATCCATTCTCTATTACATCCATTCTCTATTACATCCATTCTCTATTACAACTTCACAATGTCCAAAAAATCCTTATAATCACAGAGTTGTGAAAGGTTTCCAGTGGACTATATAAGATCACGATTCTGGTTTGATCCCTGTTGGGAAACATTGGAAGATACAATATGATGAGTATGATTCAGCAGACTCCACAAAAGAGGTGAACTCATCAAACTTATCGAAGGTACGAAGTTAAGGATTCAACCCTTCTTTTCTTTTTTGAGTCATTAAAGCTAGACCATGCAACATTGTTCGTTTTAAAGGACTAACATAGCTGAACAGCATTGATTGTTTTAAAGGATTGAAGTCGTTATCACAGCGCCATAGTTGAAGTCATGTCATGATCAGGATATCGAAGACTCGGACTTTCGCCGAATGGACTTTAGCAAGCTGGATTTTTGTCAAGTGGATTTTTGCCAAACAGGAGTAATCGCCAATGTTTGAATTTTGGACCAGAAAACAAAAATAAAAGGAAAGAAAACGCGTGAAACTTGACCATGATGTAAACATCCCCTGACCTTGATGTAAACATCCCCTGTCCATGATGTAAACATCCCCTGTCCATGATGTAAACATCCCCTGTCCATGATGTAAACATCCCCTGAACGCCTTTACTGCAACCGTTACCGGGACATTCATGAATAAAATTTAACTGAAAAATCACAGCTTTTTTCAAAATCGCAGATTGATACATAAGAATGACCTTATCTTTGTTTAGTCCATGAATAGTGTCAAAGCTGATTGTAGATCTGCAGTTTAGTAATGCACACATCAAAAACTTTCGCAACAAGAGAGAGAGAGAGAGAGAGAGAGAGAGAGAGAGAGAGAGAGAGAGAGAGAGAGAGAGAGAGAGAGAGGAAACAAGTGAATGAGGAGAGAAGGGGAAGGGGCGGGAGAAGGGAGAACCAAAAGAAAGCTGCTCCAAACCGCTTTTGGCTGATCTCCTTCTTCGCCTTCACTCTGTTCCATGGCCATGACGATGACTGCACACCACTTAGATTTTTGCTCATGTGGCCATTTTTAACCCACCATTAAGGCAGCCACACGCCTTCTTCGGGGCTTCCTTCGCTCCTGACTGAAGGCACTGAGCTCTATGAAGAGATAAGAAACATGGAAGGTTTTTCCCCTTTCTGTGTTGTGTGGATGAGGGTGGATTGAGCAGGAAGAAGTCACCTTATTCAACAAACAACATCATGCTACCTTTTTCCTTTGTGAGGTTGACGATGACCAAGTAGACTGTTTACACCATGTTATGAAACCATCTCTTCCCTTCTTCTTTAAACCAAAGTATTACACCCCTTTACAGTTTTCTGAATCTAAAATTCACGTAATGAATCCAATGAACTCGAGAACTCTCACGAAAGGGGGCGTTTAAAGAGGAAAGCGCATGCTACACATCTTGCTTCAGTTTCAAAACTGTACATTATTGTGACAGAAATGTTCGCAGTGACACTTTTAACTGTAACAGATCCATATTATCCAAATGTATTCCACTTCTTTCCTTGAAGCTGCACATCATAGCCATAGCAGGTTTCGAGTGTGTGTGTGTGTGTGTGTGTGTGTGTGTGTGTGTGTGTGTGTGTGTGTGTGTGTGTTGGGATTGGGGGCGTGTAGAACGGCTGTATGATAAAGAAAAGTAATAATGTCAATGCATTTTTCCCCTTGAAGCTGCACATCATAGCCATAGCAGGTTTCGAGGGAGGGGTGGGGTGGGGTGGTGGTGGTGGTTGGGACGTGCAGTAGGGTTGTTTGATGAAGAAAAGTAACATTGTCTGCACATTTTTTTCAAAATTCACTTCAAAGTACCTGTCCACAACAAGCAGGTCAATATTGTACTGTGGCGATAGATGAAAGCCCCTCAGACTGTCTGTCCCAGGGCACAGAAGTCCACAGAAAATGTCACTGCAGTAGAGAAACACGTGGTGTTGTGAAGGATTTCTGACACTGCAGTAGAGAAACACGTGGTGTTGTGAAGGATTTCTGACACTGCAGTAGAGAAACACGTGGTGTTGTGAAGGATTTCTGACACTGCAGTAGAGAAACACGTGGTGTTGTGAAGGATTTCTGACACTGCAGTAGAGAAACACGTGGTGTTGTGAAGGATTTCTGACACCTAGCAGTAGAGAGAAACACGTGGTGTTGTGAAGGATTTCTGACACTGCAGTAGAGAAACACGTGGTGTTGTGAAGGATTTCTGACACTGCAGTAGAGAAACACGTGGTGTTGTGAAGGATTTCTGACACTGCAGTAGAGAAACACGTGGTGTTGTGAAGGATTTCTGACACTGCAGTAGAGAAACACGTGGTGTTGTGAAGGATTTCTGACACTGCAGTAGAGAAACACTGGTTGGGTTAGTTGTGGAAGGGTTTGTGCATAAGATCTGTGAAGATGGATTGTCTTTCTACAGAACACTGAAATATTGGCCTGATGTGCTCAGCTTGATCGTCATAAGCTGACAGTGTTTTCAACGACAAGAACAGACAAAGAAAAAACGGTGTTTTACAACTTGAGTTCAAACTTTAATATCGTTGACATCATACATAAAGACTTCAATGCCTTAGACTTCAGTTTTCTTGGTGTTAAGTTTTCCATTCAATAATATCAAGAACTTAAGCAGTTTGGACTTAAGCAGGGCATGATGTAAATCTAACATCCTTGCATGTCATCTGTCAGAGAATTCTTTGTGCAATGATCAGCCTTTTGTTTCATTTAAAACGTTTTAGGTAAAATGTGTTAAGATATGTAAATGTAATTCAAAGTATAGGTAAATACCGTTAATAATCATGTCAGTGGACACATTCGCTGTCAGACAAGTAAGGAACCGCTCCTCAATGCATCTAAAGCGCTGTAAGCTTGTATAGCATGGACATGAACCTCACCATCACTGCCTGCCTAATTCCATTCAATAGGGTGCCAGATCGGAGAGGGTGGGAGTGGGGGGGGGGGTGTTCCTGGTGCACTTTTGGCATCTTTTCCCCCTTTCCTCACTGGGGAAGGACCTCTCTCTACCCCCCTCCCCCCCCCCCCCTTCAACCCCACCCCTCCGTGTAACTGATCCGGCTCGTAGTTTTGGGGGGACGTCCAAGAGACTAAGGCAGATAAGCTAAAGTTGTGATCAACGACCGTGGTGTAGTGGTAACTGTCACAGGGTTGAACACTAAGTCAGATAAGTAAAGCTGTGATCAACGACCGTGGTGTAGTGGTAACTGTCACAGGGTTAAAGACTAAGGCAGATAAGCTAAAGTTGTGATCAGCGACCGTGGTGTAGTGGTAACTGTCACAGATTTGAAGACTTGGGGGGTCAATCACATCAGATTGTTATTTGTGGGAGTGATCGGCCCTGGCCCCTCTCTTAGAGTGGAGAATATTAAAGGGTCGGTTGCTTGTATTGGAACCTCACAGCACGACAGTAAATAATGGTTGGTATAAACAAAGCCTTGTCTGAATGTGATGTCACTATCTTCAAAGGAGCGCACTGCCCGATAACGTCATGGGACTATGAAGTTGCATATAGTTTGTCAGTACTGGGAGAGTTGATTCCGTTCTTCCCTTGTCATATTTACTGCGTCTTTTCCTAGTACTGACAAAACCTAAGACTGTGCAACAATGTAATTGTAAGTGAAGGACATGTTGACACTGACCAGAGAAAAGAAAAACACTGATGTTGATTAATGATTTTTTTTTTAAATCCCACCAAAAAGAAATGTCGCTTGATGATCAGTATGATCATGTTGACCCTGCTAAACTCTATCATAATCATTTGTTCAGGATTCATAACTTTTAGATTTAAGCAACAAGGTACTGTAGTCAAAGATGACGAATGACGTGAACCCATGTTTACGTGTGGAATTTTGAACTTAAAAGAAGCACTGAATAGTAAGTGACTGGTTACCATCACATTCCACTCCAAAACTTTTCCTGCACATTTGCATTTTAAAAAATCAGATTTGTGTATCCAGCAGGAATAAAGAATTTCAATGGTATACTACATACATGGGCATAGCCAGTAAACCATGGACTAGGCCTTTTTCTGTTTTATCTGGGGGATGGAGGTGGAGAACAAACAAATCTAGTACAAGATAATTAAACAACGATAAACTCTATTTATACATCTCTCAGTGTGTGTGTATATATGTATTGTATATAACATATATACAATATATATATTATATATATAAATATATATTATATATATATATATATATATATATATATTGTGTGTGTGTGTCTGTGTGTCTGTGTGCATCTAGTGCGGTACTACGTGAACGTCACAAAATAATTCCCACCAAAATTAACCAAATATTATTCTGTTTGACGCGTCTTTTCCAGGAGGATAGCCTCACACAGTGCTAGAAATGCATCATCTCGGGCCAGGATTTCATCAGGAATTAAGCGGTCACATTCAAGTAACAAACCCCGGCTCGGTAATTCAACCAATTACATCATGAATCGGTGACATAGATAAGGAACAGATATGATTGTATGGTGGGTATTTTCACTTAGAAGGGCATCAAATACTTTGGTCTTGGCCTGACGTCGTCGAAGTTTAAAGAGTTTGCCATTTGAATGTTACTGGATATATACCCCCTTGTCACAGTCCCGGAATGCATCAATCAGCATTGCAGCAAACAGAATGGAAAAGAGGGTGGGAGCAAAGACGCACCCCTGCTTCAGTCCGTTTTTCACTGGGAATGGGTCAGAGGTATCTTCATTTTCTTGCACTCTCGCCTGAATGCCATAATGGAATAAAACTATCAGTGAGATGAGCTTTTCCGGGCAACCAAACCTGTGTGGGTCTTCCACAAGCCAGTCCGATTAACGGTATCAAAGGCCTTGGTGAGATCAACAAACACCATGTGGAGTTCCTGATCCTGCTCACGACACTTCTCCTGTAGCTGGCGAACTGCAAATACCATGTCAGTTGTGCCCCTGCATGCGCGAAACCCGCACTGTGATTCAGGGACAATGGAGTCTGCTATGTGTGTGATGAGTCTGTTCAAGATGACCCTCGAAAGGATCTTTCCTGCGATACACGAGAGGGAAATCCCACGATGATTATCACAGGACGCTTTATCACCCTTCCTCTTGTAGATGTGTACAATAGAGGAGTCTTTGAAGTCTTGGGGCACTTCTCCCTTTTCCCATATGGACTGGAAGAGGTTGGTCACCTTTTCCAGGAGTACCTCGCCTCTATTCTTGTATGTCTGCTGTATTTCTATCTGCTCCTGGTGCTTTACCGGACGTGGTCTGCCGTATGGAGGACAGCCGAATTCCAAAGATGCTGCTCTATGGACAACTGAAGGAAGGACAACGTGACCAAGGAAGGCCTTTCAAGAGATACAAAGACACCTTGAAGGCCAACCTCAGAAGCTGCAACATCGACTCTGCTTCCTGGGAAGATGTCACCCTTGACAGAACACAGTAGAAGTAACAGTGTACCCAGGGCACAAAGACATTTGAGCGCAACAGAGCAGCTGCCATCCATTAAAGGAGGAATCGGAGAAACAGGGCCCATCCTTGCATGACTCCATTCCATGCAGTGTCTGTGGAAGACTTTGTGCCTCAGGAATTGGTCTTCATTCCCACATGAGGTCCCATATCAGCAGATGACCTGCCTGCCTACTCATCCGTCGGACATGACGGGAGAATTCATCATCATCATCATTTTCACTGATATGTCCGAAAGGCGATTTTCAATATTAAATATCCTATAGGATGAGGTCTAGGGGCCCAAAGCATGCTATGGATACCGTCATGAAGTCATGTTTGCAATTCTGGAGGGGAAAACGTTAATCACAAGTGCAGTCTAATCACAATATTATCACCATTTTCAAGTAGCAGCACATTGTATGGTTGTCATACAGACGCTTGGGAACTTGGCGATTGTTGCCGTTCGCTGTTCTCAGCCATACATTACCAGGTACAGGTGTTGCAGCTTACTGAGTTACTCTGTTCTTCAGTTTCAGCTACATTCAGATGATCCAGAACTAAGTAAGAGGCTGGAAGAAAGAAAGGAGAAAGAAAAAAACCACAAGAGAGAAAGAAGAACAGAATTTTAGGAAGAAATAAAAGAGCAATGGTATCAAAAGGCTGAAAAATGACAGGTGCTTCGTGATATCACTGTATCAGAGCAACAAACTGCCTCGTTCTTTCCAACGTTGCTGACCACACCAGTGACGCTGTGATAAACAGCAGAGAACGGTTAGTTTTTGAGATAAACCCTACTGTTTTTCTACCAACATCGAAACTATACATAAGTAAGTCCAAACGAACACGTGTGATGCTGCATCTGCGGTGACACAAATTTAAGGGCTTTACAGTGAGTGGGAAAACTTTGTGTGTAAGTCACTTCCATTACAAATGTGGCGGCCGTTTTGTTCAGAGTGATTTTGCCCTGTGCCTGAAGTGTGAACACCCTCCTCCCCCCACATCCTGAAAGCTACCGACTCAGAGGGGTGGAAAAATCAAGAGGGCTCTGATATCTGATGCACCAGAAGATTGTTTATTGTTAGCATTCCGAGTGTCCGTTTGCTTCTCTCTCTCTCTCTCTCTCTCTGTATGTGTGTGTGTGTGTGTGTGTGTGTGTGTGTGTGTGTGTGTGTGTGTGTGTGTGTGTGCGTGTGAAGGGGAGGGGGGACGTTTTCACCTTCCCTATCCCATCGAGTGGCATCACTCCCATTCCATTTATTCCGGTTAGCCCTTACACAGCCATACCAGAGTTTGTCCTGTATCCTGTCACAGCATCATCTCTGGCAGTCCACAGGGAGCAGTCAATATCTGGCTGCCATGGGGCACCCAGCCAGAGTGGACCCCACGCTGCTGTCAGTTTACTTCAGTGGTGTTAAGAGGTGCCTGCAGGATGACACCCACCAAGACCCCTGCAGACAATAACTGTTTAGAGCTTCATTCCTTTCTTCAATGCTTTTATTAAAACAGTATATTAGTGAAACGGATACGGCGGTGTTTATGGCCTTTGAATGAATGATGTATTTATAGTCTAGTGTGCAGAAATCAGAAAACCAAAATAAACGACTAAAAACGGCAAAATTATGCAATATTTTAGTGTCATTAACCTAACCTCGTATTCCCCTGCTCCAGCACTTTTGCTCCCTTCCCCAAATTTCCCTCAGGTCCATCCCTTCTGTAACTCTAATTAGTGTGACTTCACACTGCCTTTCTCCTTCCTTGCTTTGTTTATTGCTTCGTTTGTTTTGGCCCATAGTCTGTCCATCTATGATCGTATTTTACACTCGTTAAACCTGAGTAACACTGAACAGTCATAGGATCAGTGGCCATCACTGACTTCAGAGAAAACCAAACACAAAACAAAACGTACATACAAAAGACAAACCCTGCATCTGCATGCGCGCATGTGTATGTGTGTGTTTGCGTATGTGCATGTGCGTTTGTGCTTTTGTGACTCGGAGAACAAAATGGAGGGAGGGACAGGAAAGGCTGGTGGATGGGTGGGAGTGGGGGGCGGGGGGGGGGGGGGGGATGCGTAAGAATGGGGAGGGATATACTAGATGGCCAACTGAACTAGGCTGAAGATGGCTGGCCAGGTTTCAAAAAGAACATCTTGAAGGATTGTGATTTAATTGAAAAAAAAAAGAAAACCAAAAGTGTGTGTGTGTGTGTGTGTGTGTGTGTGTGTGAGAGAGAGAGAGAGAGAGAGGGAGAGAGAGAGAGAGAGAGAGATGTAGTGGGAGGGAAGTGAAAAGGAGGGGGCAGAAAGGGAAAGGATTATGCGGAAAGGCCAACTGGACTAGGCTCAAAGTAACTGGCCAAATTCCAAACAGAACATCTTGAAACATTATAATTGATATTCAATGGCATATTTTGACTTCCTGAGTTTCACACTAAACTTCTATTAACTCATCTTTTTTAAAACTTGCCAAGCACACCTCTTGGGCAACATTTCAAACATGGATGATGACGTCAACCATATCTCCGAGACTTGACTTATGCCTTTAAATTCCTTGAGGGACATGGGGCTGTGACAAGGACTCATCAGCGGACTCAGTCCTGGATCACCGTTGTTCCGGCTGGCATACTTTCAGCCTCCATGCACCAGCGTCATGCCTGTTGTGGTTGTCTGTCTTGCAGTGCTGGTATAAGGCATTTGCACTAAGGTAGTGATCTAGCCACTTGTCATTTTTTTTACCTCCATGTCATCAGGATTTTGTTCGGCTCTCTCCTACAGGTTGTTATTAGAAATGACTTTTGGCTGTCTGATGTTGAGGATGAACACGAGGTAATTGTTGATGAAAAGCATAAAGTAGTGGGTGCTGGATGAGTGTTGCTTAAATTTCTACACTGATGCTTCAGGTATCTGTATTTAGATCTCATGGGCTTGATTGATGCTGAGAGTAGATACTGATAAAGGAGACATGAAGTATAGCCCTGACAAGGAGTTTCAGACCAAAGGGGAACTCTGCTGCTCTGGTTCCATAATCCTCATTGATCAACATTCGATTGAAAAAGTCATATTGTTGTGGCATTGCTCTCAAGGTGACCTCAGTCATACTACCTCTCCACATCCGCCCCTGTGCTGACTTCATGTCAACAGACAAGTTGGCAAGGTCATAGGGACTCTCAGTAGAATGATGTGGCGCCCCCCCCCCCCCCCCCCCCCCCCTCCGAAGGGGCATTCGTATATAGTGGCTGTGCAACAGAAAAACTATCAACAGTAGGAGTTCATGTCCTGTGTAGGTTTGATCACAACCGGCATCGCAAACCACCACCAAAGTGATTAGGCAGTAATGGCTCGTCTGGTGGGCAGTTCATGAGGACTTGATTTTAACTGCTCCCTGAAGATCCAATGCTGAGGGTGTTGCAGAATGAACCTGGATGTGGATGTGTGTGGGGAGTCAGAGAGAACCGTGTAGGAGAAGAGTAATGCTATGACATGGTCTGGAAGATGAGACGACAAAAGGAAGTTATTGTCCTCATTTTGCCTTTGCATCATTCACACAGAATTGACCAGAACCTGAATTCAGGCACAAATGAATTTTATTCCTTGATGACAATAAAACGATCTGGGCAGTAATATATTAAAACAAAAAACATGTCAATGAATAATCATTACAATCATCAGCAGTCAGTCATAAAAACCTGTATGTCAAGTCACTTAAACATCTCTCTGTAATGAATAATCATTGCAATCATCACTAGTCAGTTATAAAAACCAGTATGTCAAATCACTTAAACATCTCTCTGTAACCTTCACCTCAAGTTCTGAGGAGAGTTCCACATATCAGATTATTTCACAGTGTACTGTCCAAGTATTCTTCTGTCAAAAAAGATGTGTCCATCATATATGTGGGCCATGCTCCCCAAGGGGAACAACTCCCACACAGTGCAGTGGGCATAACAATTCCTTACAGATCTGCAGGTGTAAACAGTAACTATATTCTAATGTCAGCATGTGAAACCATCTCCCACATCCGCATGTGAAACTATTTTCCAACATCTGCATGTGTAACTATCCCAGAACATCAGCATGCGTAACCATCTTCCAACATCTGCCTGTGTAACCATCTTCCAACATCTGCCTATGTAACTATCTTCCAAAACTGGCATGTGTAACTATCTTTTAAAATCTGCATGTGTAACTATCATCCAACATCTGCCTGTGCAATCATCTTCCAACATCTGCATGTGCAACCATCTTCCAACATGTACATATGTAACCACCTTCCAACATGTGCATGTATAACCATCTTCCAACATCTGCATATGTAACCATCTTCCAAAATCTGCCATGTAACTATCTTCCAAAACTGGCATGTGTAACTATCTTTTAAATCTGCATGTGTAACTATCATCCAACATCTGCCTGTGTAACCATCTTCCAACATCTGCATGTGTAACCATCTTCCGACATGTGCATATATGTAACAACCTTCCAACATGTGCATGTGTAACCATCTTCCAACATCTGCATGTATAACCATCTTCTGACATCTGCATGTGTAACTATCTCCTGACATCTGCATGTGTAACTATCCACTAAAGGGGATATGTCTGTGTACCTTTACCAAAGACAAAAAGTCTGTTGTAGCTGTCGTTTTTTTTCTAACCTGTGTGATGCTGCACACTGGACCCTGGCTGCTCATTTCGTCTTACAAACAACACAGGTAGTTTGCCTGTTTCCACCTTTGTGTGGTATGTGACCTGGTCACACCTACTGTCTGAACTGAAAGAACACATGATCAGCATACTCAAAGTGAGTTCTATCCCTGAGTCAAAGTGCTGGCCTACACTCGTCAACATCCTCACCCCACATGGGACTGGCAACAACAACCAGACAATGACATACCTGTGATGAAGGAGGGGATCATGGGGGTGGAGAACAGAGAGCAGAGCTGTGTAGAGCTTCCCCTGAAGTGAAAAGGGCTAACAAACTCAAAGCCAGCTGAAGCCACCTAATTCAGAGAAAGGTTGCCCCTTCCTTGACTGATCTGCCTGTGTGTACATTGTATCTGTGATAAGTCAATGCGCATATATATATATATATATATATATATATATATATATATTATATATATAATATACACACTTTCTCTGTGTGTTTCAACACATTTGTATATCTACCAGCACAGGATACTGTGCAGTGCTTCTTTATGTCCTTTATACAGTCCATGAACTATGCACGTCAATGTGACTTTGAATGACTACGACTGAACTTTTGATGCTGGTGCTGTTGATAAACAATGAATATATATTAATCTCCCAATCTTTTTTGTCCATTCTGAGAAATATTCCATCTTTATTAGACAACATTGCCACTGCATACAAACAACACAATACACTTTACCATCATCATGAATAACAACTGGCTCCACCCACTGCATAACACACAACACACTTTACCATCATCATAAATAACAACTGGCTCCACCCACTGCATACAAACACACAACACACTTCACCATCATCATGAATAACAACTCACTCCACCCTACCCATATCCCACTCCTCTCCACACACATATTTTTTCAATTCAATTTGTTTATAACCCAGCTGCCTACATGGGGCCCTATCAGGGATCACACATCCTCTGCCCCACACAGCCAAAAAATCCTAAATTATTGCAAGTGACTACAGTATGATGTATTAGCACCACAATTCAAACCCATACACATTGTCTCCCCTACGCTTTTTATCTTCCTGTTCCCCCTCCTTTGATAATTCAGCTCCCGTCCTCTATCAAACCCTTCCATCTCCTCATGACTCCACCTCATAATAACCATGTTTTTCTACACACCCATTCTATCTCGACCACCATTCCTGTATGGTTCAGCTCATATCCACCCAACCTTTTGCCTTCAGCTATGTCTTTCCTCTCACTCCTCCCTTTCAAAATTTCAGTTCAGCCGTTCTGTGTCTCCCCCATCCCTCCGTCTTCCTCTTCCCCCTCCTCTGACGAAGAGTCACCAAATGTATCCTCCACACGGGTCAAGTTCCGTGCTCTGGAGGCCACCATGGAGGCGATGCTGAAGGCAAAGGGGGACGGGGTAGCGGGCAGAGACAGGTGCTCTAAGATACCTTCTGGGGAGCTTCTCACTTTGTCGTCACTGTTGTCTGCCTCACAGTGTCCAGCGCTGTCTGGAGGGCTCCACCCAACTGCCGGAGTTGTCTGGAGTCTGTGGAAAGTGGAGACTGGTTTCTGTCCTTCATCTAACAAATCATCACCATCTTCAGCCTTGCTTCCTGTATTACAGCTCATTCCTTCACCACCCTCACTCCTGTCATCGCATACACCATTGACAGTTTGTTCTGCTGAACCACATTCCAAGGGAAGAGGGCATGACAGGTAGTCTAATGAGTCCTGTGCTGCTTGCAACTCAGTTTGGACAGTCGCAGGATTCCAGCATGCTTTGACTTTGCCCTCACTGTCCAGTGAGTTTGGATATAGGTTGATGAGTCACTGTGTACAACCTGATGACTGACTAAAACAAAATCAGAATCTTGTGATGAGGATGCACTGACCTCCTCATCAAACTCGACAATGTTGTCCATCCTGAATTGGTCAGAGCTTTCACCACGATCCCCTCCTTTTGTGTGGTTGTCTTTGCTTGCAATGTTTTCATTACCCACAACAGTCCTGTCTTTGCTTGCAGTGTTTTCATTACCCACAACAGCACTGTCTTGTTTATCATATTTCTTGATGACTTGAACCTGCTCTCCTGCATCAGGATTCATCAATTTCATGTGCACCTCTTGATCAAACTGTTTCCAGAATTCTACACGCTGTGCAACATCATCAGCCAGATCATCCACAGTCTCACGTTGCACAGCACCACCTCTGGTATCCAGGCCCTCCTCAGGAGTTGAACGGCGGACCAGTATTCTCTCCTTTAGATCATGATGGTCGACATCGTCATCTTCACAATCTCTCACAGACATTTCCAGAGAGTGTGCAGTGCCAGCAGCATGCTTCATCCTGTCCATGGCGATGCGTTCCCTCTCCTGCCGCTGCGCAGCACGTACGTCAATGATGGACTGCAGCTCCTTCAGACACTGCTTCAGGTTGCTCTTCTGCTTCTTCTGCCAGACCTGTCCACAACAAATCACACTGAACAACAACAGCACCCAGTGTCTGGGTTCTCCATCACCATCCAACACTTACAGACACACAATTGCATTGAACTCATTGCGAGTTGTGAGTTTGTGACCAGCCACCATGGTGAACTGATTGTGTCACAGACTCCCGTCTGGGAGGTCAATGGTTCAATTCCAACTGCAGCAATTTATTTGTGGGTTTCTTCTGCCCTGACAGGCTCCTGCCCAGAGCTGACTTTGCTGTAGGCTTTAGTGGGAAGACTGGGACCATACAGTCAAGTTTCATCCACTTAAAGGATGCGTCTCTGAGAGTGTTAATCAAATTTCCTGACCAAAGCACCAGGCATCTGTGTCTCTTGGGCCTGGTTGATGCTGGGATATATTATGAAACCTTCACTGAAAGTAAGCATACATTAATGCCCTGTCGTGTGGTCTCAAACCAGATTGGAAATCCTCAGCATCATCTTTGTCAGCGCAGCGTCTCCTCCAGTAGGTTGCCTCTTGACAGCTTGACACTGAGCGCTCCCCATGGATTGCTGGTGCCGGGGCTGCGGCAGCCCGGGCCAGGCTGTGGCAGTGAATGGGTGTTAGGATGAGCAGCACGAATGCACTGCCACTGAGGTGGCACAGATGATGGGACAGCAAAAACAAAAAAAATCATCATCATCCTCATTCTGATTGATCCGCGTTAAAAAAAAGTCTGAAATTCTGTGGCCCTTCATGTCCTGCTCTCACGGTGACCTCAGTTTTGACTGCCTCTCCAAGTCCGTGGCCTTGACTTGATTCTGACGAGTTCACCAGTATCAGCAAATTCATGGAGACTGTGCCCACAATTAGCTCTAAGAGGACAGCCTGCACCACAGAAACAGCAGGTGGAGCCAGTGTCAATGCCAAAAGGGAGACCCTGAAGGCTGTTGACAACTTCACACATCTCCACACCACATTCTCCAGATCTGTCAGCATTGATGACCAGATCAAACCGCGGACTACAAAGTGAGTTCAGCTTTCAGATGGCTGCATGAAACTGTTTGGGAAAGGAAAGGTTTAACTTGTCTGCAAAACTGAAAGTGTCCAAAGCAGTCGTACTGCTGGCACTATCACACGCTTGCAAGCCATGGACAGTTCGACAGTGCCAAGCCTAAACAGCTCAATCTCTTCCACATGAACTGCCTGAGACAGCTGCTGAAAATCACATGGGAAGACAGTCACTGACACAGAGGTCCTGTTGAGCTGACTTGCCAGACATCCACACCCTGCTGCATGTGTATACGAGTGCAAGTCTGAGAGTGAGTGTGGGTGTGAAAGTATGTGTGTGAGTGTGTGTGTGTGTGTATGAGCACTTGAGCAGCTATTTTTTTCCTTACATTTTCGGAAAATGCATTTCTGATAGGAAGTTCTCTTAGTGATTTGCTTTTAAAAGAGCAGCGTTGTGTGTATGCCAAAGTGCAAAATAAAGTTAGTGACCTATGGTACCACTCACCTCTTCCTCTGAAGCTGTGATTCACAGTGACTGTGCTGGCCATCGTAATCTTGTGGTTCAGAATAGGCCTCAAACACCTGGGTTTTCACACACACACACACACACACACACACACACACACACACACACACACACACACACACACACACACATCAATCAATACTATATACATGCACAAAGAAGAAATCACCATCTCGCTCTTTTTACACCTTCACTCTCACATGTATATTTTTTTAATCTTAATTCACATGTTAAAAGTCCAGAAAACCTACAACATCAAACACTACCTAATAGCTACTAGATTGTCTACTCTTCGATACATGGAGTTGTACCTTACTCTGATAAAAAATGTCCCAATGACAGCCATGGGAAGTCATGGGTTCAATTCTAACCTGAGGCATTCATCTTTGAGGTTATTCAGCCCTAGCCAGATCTGAACCAGAGCAGAGTGTCCCATGGGATCAAATGAGAAGACTGGAACCACACAGTTCAAGTTTCATTCACTTCATGGATGCATAGTCCATGACTATTGTCCTGATTTCCTTACTAACACTGCAGGTGTCTGTATCTATCAGGCCTGGTTAATGCTAGGTTGTATTTTGAAAAAAAATGCACCAGTTAGCCTCAGACCAGAATGGAATTCCATCCACAATGTGATTATCATAAAAAAAAAGTTTCAAATTCTGCAGTCCTCAATTTTTAGTTTCTCTCTACGTCCCCTACCATCAATGCTGACTGTACTGATACGTTAAAGGGTACAGTGGATGGTTAATGGCGCCTTCTCAAGAGGGATGTTCCCTAACACCGGCTCTGCAGCTGGCAATGACTGTCCTCAGTATAAGGCTAAGTGGCATCCTGTTGGATCAAAACAAGCATCAACAAACACCATCAAACTGACTCAGAGACACAGTGTCTGCTCTAGCCGGTTTCCTCTTGAAGGCATGATGCTGATTCCACCCTAACGACTGCCTGTATTAAGGCTGTTACAGGATGAATGTACATGGGACTGCATGAAGTAGCTGAGCAACTGATGTGGGAGTAATGCTGTTGGAAAGAGGGGGAGGAGGCAGGGACATGGAGGAGGAGACAGGAACAAAAGAAATCCAAGTATCATACCAGGTAGTCAACTCTGTAGCAGTACACAAAAACAAAGCAATGGTTAGAAGTAGGGACTGGATGAAGGGGACAGGAGAGCCAAGAAACAAGTATACCTCATCCCAACAGCAACCTTGAAATAATCTTCATTGAACTTCAATTTCCAGGTAAGTCTCGTTCAATTTTCCAATACAAAGAAATGTTCAAAGCTCCTGATGTGGTGAATATGCTGCGGAGCATGAAGGGTCTCAGACATGCATAAAAGGATACAAACAAAACAAAACAAATCAAAACAAAACTGTGCATGAAACAAAACAAAAAACAAGGAATAAAGAAAAGCAAGAGACAAATAAGAAAGCAAGAGAGACAGAGAGAGAGAAGAAAGGTATATCTCATCCAGAATGACAGCTGCATCCTGATGATGTTACCAGAGGGAGAAATGAGGGGGGAGAAATACAGACAGGGAGTGACAGACAGAATAACACTGAAAGGGAGAAAAGTTTACCTCATCCAGAATGAGGGGGTTGTCTTGTGCCGAAACCCTAACAATATTAACAGAGGGAGAGACAGCCAGGGTTGCTGGTTTTGTTTCTATGGCTGCCACATTGGCCTCTGCAATATCATCAATACATTATAAATCAGAGTATGCAAGTGTGCAGACATCAACACATCTTTAGATATTTGCACACGACCAATGTACACACACACACACACAAACACACACACACACACACACACACACACACACACACACACGCACACACACACACACACACGCACATGCAACCACAAACAAAAGCATAGGTACCATGAACAGAGTCCCAAAATCCAACAGTCCCCAGCTAGTGGGTGAAAACGTTCTACACTGCACAAGCTAATGCAACACACACACACACACACACACCCTCACACACACACACATTCAAGCACACACACACTGAAACACACACCAGAACACAGATACACACATGCTTACACACCCAAACACATACATGCATGCAAACACACACACACACACACACACACACACACACACACACACACACACACACACACACACATTCACCGGAGTAAAATAATGCAAACATGTGTGACATGAGTCAGTGTCTAATACAATACATGAACAGACAGCTCAGAAGGCACACAAACCTTCCCCACCATCCCCACCATTCCCAGCACCAAGTCCTGACTACCTGGCCTGTCTTTCCTCTCCAGCTGCTTCACCCCCTCCTCTAGGCATCCACTGCAGGCACCAAGGTCGGATCTGATCGTCGCCAGCGTCAGGCTCCAGCTCTCTCTCACTGGGTCCTCTAACGCATCTGGTGCAGGTCTCTCATCACCTGTCATACCCTGACTTCTCTCTTCTTCCAGTCTGCTTTCCATGGCTTCACTTAGGTCCTGGATTCTTTAACAGCAGGGCAAAGAAAAACACTGATGTCAGCTACATATGTAAACATTGACACATAAACAGAATAAGAGAGAGGTGTGCTTATATGTCTTTTACAAGCACACAAAAACGACAGTGCAAAAACACATAAAGACAAACACAGACTGTCATGTAGATATGCCCCATTGTACAAAGGTACGCATTAGTTAATAGTCCAATGAACACAACTTATCAGGAATTGGGAGAAATTTCCTCATATTAACATTATCTAATGCTAAACAAATTAAGTCTCAAGAAATGTGTCAGAGTCAGAATAAATGACATGTTAATGTGAAACAGCTGAAACTGGAAGATGCTCACGCCATGCTCTCTCATGGCCCGTTTTCTTCACAGCAACATCTACACTGCACATGCATCTGTGTGTGTGTTCATCTCTCTCTTTGCATGACATAATACTGGACTTCAAACACTGATAAAACAGCCACACAGCCACACAGACATGAGCTAAGGCACTCCCTGACTTCTTCAAGGCAGCCAGGAGGTGAAGCTCCACACTGTGAACAGCCGTGAAGGTCGACCGCAACTGACTGGATGAGGATGCAGACTGCCATGCCCCACTCTTCTGACTCTTCAAAGCAGCATTCACTGATCCATGGCGGTGAGCAGTGAGGCTTGACTGAAGGTCTGTCCCCAGGCTCTCCATGTCATGTGACACAGAATCCAGGAGAGATGGCAGGGTGGTGCTAAGATCCATGTCTGGAAAAACCAAGACAAATGATTCGGAGGTTAACGCTTTGATGCAGCTAAAATGTAAACACACAACAGTCTCTATAAATCGCAACAATTATATAATTTTCTGATGCATGATATACCAAAAATCAAAATGGTTACATTTTTCTCAAAAAAAAAAGTATTTTTCTTGCATTAAGTAAATACAAGAAACTGCCACATGTTAGGGTAAATCCTGCATCACCAATCTTCAATGTAGGGAGTTTTGGGGGTTTTCTTCTCTGAAAATATCTGTATCTGGGACCAGCACAATGGTAAACGACTGTGAATACAAGATTAATCCTTTTTCGGATGTTTTGATTTTTTTTCCTATTGATTTTCGACCTGATAACAAATTCTGACACACTATTCTCCCAATCCCAGTGATAGTCAGTCCACAAACAGTAGATT
>CM065734.1:33064066-33066566 GCA_033310375.1 Conus canariensis | reverse complement strand
AAAGGCTGAATAATCATTCTGGGTCCCCTTAGCACATAGCTGCAGCTTGTCATCAGCAGTTGACTGGAGGCTGATTACTTGATAGATTGTTTGGCCAGTTGGTTGCTTGACAGACAGACTGGTTGGCTGTTTGAAAGGCTGGTTGGCTTGCTGGTTTGTTGGCTTGCCATTTGATTAGCAAGCTTGCTAGTTAGTTAGCTGGTAAGGTAACTTGCTGCTTCATTGCATGATCGGTCGGCTGGCTGATTGGTTGGTTGGATTATTGGTTGTTAGATGATTATCTGCTTGGATGGATGGATGGTTGTCGATGGGATGATTTGCTGGCAACCTGTTGGTTAGCTGGTTACTTGACTGTCTGGCTAGTCTGTCACCAATGGAGGCTGTCTGGCCAGTTTGTCACTAATGGAGGCTGTCTGTCACCAATGGAGGCTGTCTGTCACCAATGGAGGCTGTCTGGCCAGTCTGTCACCAATGGAGGCTGTCTGGCCAGTCTGTCACCAATGGAGGCTGTCTGTCACCAATGGAGGCTGTCTGGCCAGTCTGTTGGTTGATCGAGGCTGTCTGGCCAGTCTGTCACTGACGGAGGCTGTCTGACTAGTCTGTCACAAAATGAGGCTGTCTGTCACCAATGGAGGATGTCTATCTAGACTGTCACCAGTGGAGGCTGTCTGGGCTAATCTGTCGGCCGATGGTTAAATGGCTGCCTGGATGGTGGCTAGCGGTTTGGTTGATTTGTTGTCCAGTCAGCTGGAACCCTATTTATCCACTTAATGGCTGGTTCACAGATCCCCTCACCATTGTCCAGTCGACTGGAACCCTAGTCAACCACTCTAATGGCTGGTTCATATGATCCCCTCACCATTGTCCAGTCGACTGGAACCCTGGGTCAACCACTCTAATGGCTGGTTCACAGATCCCTACCATTGTCCAGTCGAACTGGAACCCTGTCAACCACTCTGATGGCTGGTTCACAGATCTCTCATTGTCCAGTCGACTGGAACCCTGGTCAACCACTCTAATGGCTGGTTCACTGATCTCCCTCACCATTGTCCAGTCAACTGGAACCCTAGTCAACCACTCTGATGGCTGGTTCACAGATCCCTCACCATTGTCCAGTCGACTGGAACCCTAGTCAACCACTCTATGTCTGGTTCACAGATCCCTCACCATGCCCAGTGCGACTGGACCCTGGTCAACCACTCTAACTGGCTGGTTACAGATCCTCACCATTGTCCAGTCGACTGGAACCCTGGTCAACCACTCTAATGGCTGGTTCACAGATCCCCTCACCATTGTCCAGTCGACTGGAACCCTAGTCAACCACTCTAATGGCTGGTTCACAGATCCCCATCACCACTGTCCAGTCGACTGGAACCCTAGTCAACCACTCTAATGGCTGGTTCACAGATGCCCTCACCATTTATTAAGTCATTCACTCATTCTGTTCACTCAGTCCTGATCGTCAAGGATACAGATGCACCAGGTGGGCAAATGTGCGATGCCAGCAGAAGAAGGCAGAGCGGGCGGCCAGGAACAGCATCCTCCTCAGCAGGGGACACTGACGCCGCCGTGTGGATACAGTCTGCAGCTCTCTGACAATCCGACTGGACCCTGGCCTCCCAACACTGTGGACATTGTACAGCTGTGTGCTGGGAAGCGGGTGAAATTGGTGTGTTAAGGGGACAGGTTGGAGGGGAGGGAAGAGAATGTGGCGCGGACGTATGCACACTGCAGTATGATGTCATTACAGTTGAGGTACAGGCAATCAAAAAATAAAAGGCCAAAGTTTTGATGAACATGAAACTGATTCATCACCCCAAAAGCTTTTTTCTTTGAGTTTACTGAAAAACAAAACTGTTCCACCGCAATAAAGTGTCCAACTTTGCAGTTCAAATTCACAAAACGTGCAAGGAAAATGCTAGAGAAAAGTCATCATAATGACAGTAAAAAGATGCAAATACATGTAAAAAAAAAAAAGAAAAAAAAGAAAAAGAAGAGAATTCAACTGAACTGTTTTTTTTCTTTTAAAATTCCATAAGAAAAAGAGACAGCCTAAGGAGGCAGTGGGACCCTGAAAATAGCTGTCCTCAGTCGTAACATCAACCAACTGGCAGCAATCATTTTGAAGTGCTTATAGTCCTCTAACAAGATAGAAGTCAGGCACAGCACTGAAACAGTGTTTGACTCATACACCCCACATTCACCACAACATGCTGGTATAACTTGTATAGGGTATGATCCCTTCACAGAGCTTTCAACACATTGCCATCTAAAAAACAGAACTGCCAATCTTTATTGAGAATGAGTGCAATCCAAATACAATATTACCTTCCTATCAATTTTGAGTTGAATATTCTTGATATAAATGCATTTTCCTTCAATATGATCACAGACCTGGACACCTAAACCTTGCTGCTGAAGTATTTCTTCTCAAACATGACAGAATTTTCTGGTAATGTCTGTCCATTTGACCGTTTCCTGACAGGTGAGATTTCAGCAT
>CM065734.1:33051566-33059066 GCA_033310375.1 Conus canariensis | reverse complement strand
TCACAATATTCTGTCTTCAAGTTTAAGATAACTCAGGATTTGAATTTTGGATTGAAGAGTGGGAAATTCCTCTGGTTTGATCCTACCATAGTTTGTTTGTTTATTTCTAAAGCATAGATCATAAAAAGAAAGCACAGTTAATGTAATATAATATGAATGCTTTGGCTTCAATTTGACACTGTTAAATGCATTTAGTATGTCTGGTTATGTAGAATGATACCATTTTCTTTACAGTTCAGGACATAAATGCTAAAAGAAGACAAAACAGTTCTCAACTCAAATGAAAAATAAGTGGTTTATTAACTGATCATGGTAAATTGAATGCACTGGTGGTCAGTACAATGAAAGCATTATCCATCATACCAAGGTAATAAAAGAAAAAAACTGTTGCATGTTCTGTTTTTCAGTCTCTGAAACCTGGTGCCAAGCGGAACATTCACAAACTTTCCTACTGTTCACAAAAATAAATACCAGATCCAGGCCTGTTTGAGATCTTCAAATAAAAATTCATCATTTTCTTATATTTGAAGTGCATCTAGAAATATTTTGTAGACTAGCAGAGCCGCTAGTCTCTGAAATTTCATCACTGAAATGAATCTTCAAAGCATTACTTCTAAACTAATTGAGCACATTTTTCTTAGCAATCAAAATAATTGTGTTCTATATACATGTAAAATTCAGCATTTCAGCAATTTACTTGTCTCCAATATATCTAAATACCAAAGACTGAAACAACTAAATTTCCATGTTTTAGAGGTCAGAATTTTCATAGCCTTCCACTTTTAAATTTCAAAATGGAGTGACTGAGGGCAGAAAATGAAGCAAAATTTAGAAAGAGAGGGGGCTAGTTACCGCCAAGGACACAGACAAACAGATTACAGGACAAGACACAATGCATTTCAACCTCTTGGATCTTCTTCAGATGAAAACAAATTTACCATTTTAGACAGTGAAAATGAAGAACAAGAAACCACTTGGCCTCTCTCATGTAACTATATTACATTCAGTGCCATCACACCTATGAACAGGTTGTTTGTTGCCACCATTGTTGTTGTTTTTGGTATTATTCTCTGATTCTATGATTCGTGTGAATGTGTGCCTAATGTGCGTCTTCTGACATTTGTCTGATATGCTGCATCAGTGTGTATCATTCAGTTATTTGATGAACATATTCTGTCTGTTCTGTGCCTGTTTGCTCATGATGGTGGAAATGAAGTGCCTTCATTGTCTTGCCATATGTTTACACTGAGACATGTTTTTGCACAAATTTCTCTGCTATCTTATGCTTATAAAGTAAGGGGGTGGGGAGAGGGTGCTATCATTTTCTGTGATGTAAATATGTACTTAAGGAGTATATTCCAACATTAACCAAACTTACTGCTCATACATATTTTATTTGATAATTACACTTACATAGTGTACATGTTTTGGTTGTGCTGACAATGGTGGAGGTATCTGCATGTGATTTCTGTGAACAAAAAAGGAGGGTGGATCACTGGATGCTTTGTGTCAAGTTTGTAGTAATTGTGTTATTAGACAGCAAAATGACAAGCATATGTGTGTGTGAGTGTGTGTGTGTGTGTGTGTGTGTGTGTGTGTGTATGTGTGTGTGTGTGTGTGTGTGTGTGTAAGTGTGTGTGTGTGTGTGAGAGAGAGAGAGAGAGAGAGAGAGAGAGAGAGAGAGAGAGAGTATCTGTGTTTGTGTGTGTATGTGTGTGTGTTTTTTTTGTTTTTTTTTTTTTTTGGGGGGGGGGGGGTATGTGTGTTCATCTTCATATATTCATTTAACATTTGTTCAGAAAATACAGTTAAACTCAAAGAACAGAGAAAAGGTGGCAGGGAGCAGCAGGGTGGACAGGATGGAATGTAGGGTATAAGCTGCATGTGTGTGTGACAGTGTGTGTGTGTGTGTGTGTGTGTGCAGTGTGTGTGTGTGTGTGTGTGTGTGTGTGTGTGTGTGTGTGTGTGTGTGACGGAGTGAGTGCGCGAGTGCGCTGACTGCCTGTAACTGTGACGCCACCGTCACCGTGAACGCCTCTCACTAAGTGTGTTCTCAGTTCCCGTCATGAATAGATCTCATCGGCTGGGGGGCTCAGTCGACAATGTGAGTGTAGCCATGCATTTATAGCCTTCGAGTTGCAACCATTTGTTGGAAAAGCGTGATAATTTCAACTCAGTGTCTCGTTCAGCATAAATAATACCTCGAAAATGACTTCGCAGTCGTCGTCTTCAACTGTGGCAGCCATACTTCAAGGGACACCATTCTGACAGAATTACTAAATGCAGGAAGCCAACGTAATCTCTCGAAAATCACCACGTTTCTGACCCCTCTTCTCTCTCCTCTCTCTCTCTCTCTCTCTCTCCCCTCAATTTCTAATGTTTGACTTTCTATTTTTTTCCTTATGTGTGTTTTTTTTTTCTCTTTCTTTTTATTATTAACACCTTCTCTCTCTCTCTCTCTCTCTCTCTCTCTCTCTCTCTCTCTCTCTCTCTCTCTCGGTTTCGCTCTCTCCCTCGCTCTCTCTCTCTCTCTCTCTCAACACAGCAATATGTTAATCTGACAGTAAATGGTTTCAGTCAGTGTGTTCTCAACACACAACTCCTATTCCTCTCAATCTCGTTTTATGAACAGCAGTATGCTAGTCAACTTGAATATGAATGCCTCGTAAATCATTGTTCTCTCTTCCCGAGCTATGCTGATGATACTAAGTCGAGTCGAAGTCGAAGGACAAGATTGAAGTCCTATTGGTTGAAGTCCGTAAAGACAGTTTTCAGTTTCAGTTTCATCAAGGAGGTGTCACTGCCTGCTTGCGCACCATATACACTGACACACACACACACACACACACGTGAGCCCGTGACTACACACACACACACACACACACACACACACACACACACACGCACGCACGCACGCACGCACGCACGCAAGCACGCGCGCGCGCACACACACACACACACACACACACACACACACACACACTGTATACACAGCACGCACAGCACACACGCACACACACACACACACACACACACACACACACACACACTGTATACACACGCACGCACGCACACACACACACACACACACACACACACACACACACACACACAATGATGATAATGGCACAACCAGTGTTAGGTAGGCACTCAAGGTCTGACCAGCGCGTTGGGTTATGCCTGAGGTGACGTGCTTGATGCCGTATTTGTCCATGAGCGTCTTGAAAGCCTGTTCTTGGAACTGTGGCCCGTTGTCGCTGACGATCTGGTCGGGACAGCCGAACATGGCGATGGCCTTCTCCACTTCTTCCGCCACGGCTTGACTGGATGTGGTTCTCATCTGGGTCACGATGGGGTACTTTGAGAAGTAGTCCGCAATCAGGAGGAAGTTGCGGCCTTCGATCTCAAACAGGTCTGTTCCTAGTTGTCTCCAAGAGCTGTTGGGAATGTCGTGGGGGAGAAGGGGCTCACGGTGGTTTGCGCTCGCGAATTCCTGGCATGTTGGGCATGACCTGACTGCTTGCTCAATGTCTCTGTTGGCCAGTATGCGCATTCTTTGGCCAGGAGCCGCGTCTTCTCGAGGCCTTGTTGAGATTGATGGAGTTGCCTCAGCACGTCCTGCCGGAGAGCCTCGGGTATGATGACTTCCTGTTTTTTGAAGATGATTCCATCCTCGATTGCGAGCTCGTCTCTGGATGACCAGTATGGTCTGACGACTGTCTAAAGTGCTTTGATGTTGTCTGGCCACCCGTGAACTATGGTCTCCATCAGACTGTTCAGCACGGGGTCAGTCTTGGTGCTGCTTCTTGGGTGTGAAGCTGTTGAAGTACTGACAGAAGCAAATCTTGTCCTCGGTGAGGTCTAGGCCGTCCACACGGAGGTTGAGGTCAATGGATGTCTTGTCCGCCTGGAACAGAAGTCAGGATAGCGTGTCCGTGAGGATCATGGATTTCCCACTGCGGTACTCCACCTCGTAGTCGTACCCCTGGATCCTTTGTAGCATGCGCCGGAGACATGGTGGGGCTTTGAGAAGAGGCTTCTGCACAATCATCTCAAGTGGTTTGTGATCTGTGATCACCATGAATGGCTTCCCGTAGAGGTATGTGTGGAACCGTATAATTCCAAAGACCACTGCCAGCACCTCACGGTCAATGTTTGGGTAGTTGCTCTGTGTAGAGTCAAGTGACTTGGATGCGAAGGCAACCGGGTATCCATCCTGGATGATGGCTGCGCCTAGTCCCTTCATGGAACTGTCAACCTCCAGCACTGTCAGTTTCTTTGGGTCAAAGAACTTGAGGCATGTGGTTGATGACACCAGCTTCTCGAGGATGCTGAAGCAGTGGATGAAGTCTTCTGACATGATGAATGGGACCTCTTTTTTCAACAGCTCCCTCAGCGGTTGCGACTCCTTGCTGAAGCTTGGGATGAATGTCGACAGATATGTCATCATGTCAAGGAATCTCTGTAGGTCTTCTTTGTTATCAGGTATTGGCATGCTCTGGATACCTTGGATTTTGGCTGGATCCGGGCGAATCTCGTCCTTGGAGTAAATATTCTCAAAGAAGGAGATCTTGTCTTTGCGTATGTCGCACTTTTCTGAATTGAAGACGAGCCCACACTGCTTGGCTCTTTCCATCAGGCACCTGAGGTTGTCATCGTGCTCCTGCACATCCTTGCCATGCACGCATACATCATCTGTGATGCCGGCCACGCCTGGGAGGTCTTCCAGTATCTCATCCGTTCTTGCCTGGAAGATGTTTTGTCATACGTGTAGTTCGAAGCGGAGTCGTTTCCAGCAATAACAACCGAAGGGCGTTCGGAACGTGGTCAGCAGTTGGCTGTGCTTTGTCGAGGTGTACTGACCAATATCCTGCCTTGGCGTCCATCTTGCTGAATACTGACGACCCAGCAAACTTGGGGTTGATCTCCTCACGCGTAGGAATTTTGTGGGGACGTCGTTTCAAGGCTGTGTTGAGCTTCTGGGGATCAATACAGATACGGAGAGAGCCATCTTTTTTCACTGAGTAGGCTAGGCTTGATCACCAGTCTGTGCGCTCTTTGACCTTACGGATGACTCCCTGCTTAACCATTTTCTCCAGCTCTGCTTTTAGCTGTTCTTCAAGGTGTACAGAGCATTTAATTGGGGAATCGATGGCGGGTTCTGCTTCCGGTTTGGTGTATAGCTGGGCTGGATCCTGGAAGTCACCAAGGGTGTCAAACTGGCCTGGGTAAGCCTGCGTTAGGCTTTCAACTGATGAAACGTCTGTTGTGCTGATTTTACTGCAGTTGATAGTCACCAACTTCAGCTCTCACAGGTGGGCAGACCGATGATGCATGGGCCTTCTACGTCAACCAGTAGAACTTGGCCTTGGTGAGCTTGCTCTTGTGACTGAGCTCAAGCTCGAGGCTACCGTGGCAGGGAATCTTCTGCCCATTGTACGCTGTCAGCTTTGTGTTCCTGACAGGTGTGATAACTTTGGACGGATCACGCTTTCCGTATAGATTCCTGTATGTCTGTAGAGTAAGGGTGTTGCCAGATGCTCCGGTGTCAATTTTCAGCTTACGCGGTGTCTTGCCTGTCTTTTCCGGGGCCACAACATCCATCGTTGTGAACGCTTCACTGCGGACGCTGGAAATAGTGATTGTGTAGTGCTTGATGTCGTCGTCATCACTCGTGTCCTCACTCTCCGACGCCATGTCGTGAATTTTCTTTCTCCCTTTTGTTTTCCTTTTGCTACCACTGCTTGGTGTACGAGCCAGGTCTTCTCTCTTTCTCCGTCTGCATGCCCTTCGCCAATGTCCTTTCTTTCCACAATGGTGACAGGTGCTGTCAAATGCTGGGCATTTATGTGGCTCATGGGGAGTGTTGCAATTCCCACATGACCTGGCTTTCCAAGCCTGTTTGTCGCTAAGCAGGTCGAGCTTGTGTTCCCCTGTGCTAGGGTTGAGTTGCTGAAGTTTGCTGCGACCGGCAACTATGGCTTGGTATCGTCTGCCTTCAGCCAGAGAGTCCGCCAGCTTGCATTCTTTCGCCTTTTCCAGCAGGTCGCGCTGGAAGTTCTTGAGCAGAGTGGGTGCTATTTTCAGTTCTATCAGCCTCTCTTCCATCTCTGTTTGGTCAAACTCGCACTTCATTGCCAGAGTGCACACCCGCAAGATGAAATCGTCTAGAGTTTCATCCTCGTGTTGCCGACACCCCATCAGATGCAAGCAGTGGACTGTGAAGTTGATCTTGGGCTTGAGTTGGGATTTGAAGAATTCCCACAGCTTGTCTGGTTTGCGTTTGTCCTCCTCTGATAGGCCGGACACTTGTAGTCGTCTAGTGCCCTCGTCACCTATGACACGCATGAACTTGACTGCTTTTTTTCTATTATCCGTGATCTCTTCATCTTCACAGTACACGCAGATATTGCTTTTGAACAATTGTTGAGCTTCCTCGTGATCGTCAGTAGCCCAATTCATTTCAGGTATGCGCACAGCAGCCATGATTGTGTATGTGTATGACTGCAAAAGAGATATTTGTAGTCAGTAATGTCTAATATCAAATGCCCGTAGGATATAGCTTGATAATGGAGAAACACAATGTTGTGTCCCTGAGTCTCTCTGGTACTGTGTGGGTCAGGCCTAATCCTTGGCGACGGGAGACATAGCAGTGCCGTCTTGCGTCATCATTGTTACATCAAGATACGGCGTCACGTAGCCGGTCTTGTTTTGCGCGTTGATCGAAAATAATGGCAATTTAACGTCTTTTTCCAGCGTTTATTGGTTTACTTTCGGTCAGAAGCGTTGAACCATCCCACCGCTGTCACCATGAAAAAAGGATAGGGTACAGCATTCATGACGGAATGGACACAACCCAGAGCGTGTAGATCTAGCTGGCTTATTCTCTAGTCCTCCAAGCAAAGCTGTCGCATTATTGTGGGAGCAGTTTCGTATAACACAGTTGTGTACCATGCATAACAAGGCGTTGGCCAGATGTGTGCCAAGTCGTAGCCACGAGACCCTCTAAATTCTCTCATGTTAGTTATTGATTCATTTACCCATCAGCTCTAAATCATGCACAGTATGGTTTTAAAATTTAGCGGATATGGTGTAGCATATAATTATGGACTAGTCCGCACCCAGCGATACGTCCTTGATGAAACTGAAACTCAAAACCATAATTATATGCTACACCACATCCGTAAAGTTTCGAGATCACACTGCGCGTGATTGAAAGCAGATGTATAAATGAATTAATTGTACAGATGAGAGAATTTAAGAAGAGGGTCTCGTGGCCACGACTTTGCGGACGTCTGACCTGCGCATTAGCCCAACGCCCTGGTCAGACAGTAAGGACAGGGTATCCATATAGACCGTCGTCTGCATGTTTGGTGGCAGGTCTGTCGCTAGCAGCAGTTCTAGTTTTGTTTCCGGATGGAGGCTGTCGTCTTTTCCTCTCTCTTGGCTCTGGTTCCGTGTGAACTAGAGTTCACTGTGCAACGTTGGTCAGCAGACCGT
>CM065734.1:32999066-33046566 GCA_033310375.1 Conus canariensis | reverse complement strand
TCACTTTTCCCCTCGTGTTCCTTTCTTAATGTTATCTACTCATCTGTTTATTCATCTTCTTTCGGCTTAGATCAATTGATCATTGTATCCATGTAATCATAGATCATGTATCCAAAAATATGTCGTTTTTGTAACGGATTTTGTATGTGTCTGCCAGTTGCCGTGTAAACTGTCAATGTAATGTATATTTCAGAACGCGACATGTGTCTGCCAGATGCCATGTAAGCTGTCAGTGTAATGTATATTTCAGAACGCGACATCAGCTTGTTGTTGCTCTTTTGATGGATATAATCTTACGGAATTGTTTTGAACAAAGTTCTGTTTAAACCAAGGTGGAAGGCGGACTGTGTCCCAGGGAAGACCCCATTACATTTCGGTCTGTATCTGGAACGAAGACTGCATTCAAAAATTTCCTTCACTTTAATTTACATCCTAAGGTTGGGCACTTCTTGACATCTCCGTAAATTTCTCATAAAATTACACATGGATTTCAATGGGGGGAAAAATCAGGCATACTTTGTGCATATTATTGACGAACTTGTAGATGTGTTGATAATATGAATTACACCTTGGATTCTGGGAGCAAAATAGCATTCGTCATAGGAAGGAGGGAGGGGGGGGGGGGGGGGGGGCGGTATTTTACACAGTTGCTACACTGTGGAATAAACTGAAGCTAGAAACCTTAGTGTAACTTCCATCGAAATGTAGCTGAGACATTGAGGATTAATTCAAGTATTAAAAAAAGAAGAAATATTTTGACGTGTCTGCGATATTTTTAGAAATGCGTCAGGTTTACAGGCCTACCATGGATTCAGGTTTCTACTCATACAATTGATATGCTTGTTCTTGTAGTTGTCCGTGTAATTGTTAACAGATATTACGCTTTAATTTACTCGATTTCTTTTTTTTTTTTTTTTAATTCAAATATCAACTTAATTTTAGCTTTACTATGGAGATTATGTTTGAATTTGCAAATTACGTTTTGGATTTTGTTCGGTTTGTAACATTGTTAAAATATCGGATCCAACGAGCTCAGGCAGTTATGAGACGTTTGACGGTGCGGTGGCTCTGGGATGATGTTTGAAACAGAGTCTAGTCGGGATTACTGTCAGAAGATTGTGAGATCCTGGCGGAGGTCTTAGCATTCCCAATTGCCCTGGCTTGTTTATTTTTTACATTGTGATTAACAGAGACTGTCTGCGCGAACAAACGTAATACAAATGACCAGTAAGGCAGCAAGTCAACACAAACTCTGCCAGACAAGAAGCTGCGCTGTTACCAAACGCGCTGAAAAGACGATGTTCGGAAATCTGCAAAGGAGGTCATCTGTGTTGTAACACGCGTTCAGTAAAGTGACCCCCCCCCCCCCCCTTTTTTTTTTTTTTTTTTTTTGCATGGGACAGATGTCCCTACTGGGCATATCTAAAACAATTGTGCCCGATCAATCAGCTTAACAGTGGAACCAGAAAGAGAAAATGCCAAAACATTAAACGGTGTGCCTGCAATGCAGACACTCGATATCACAGTAGGTATCCTGGCGTACGCTTCAAATGAAATATTTGATTCTCTAGCTAGATGTAATTGCATGGCCCAGTAAGTAAGGAAAGATAATTCTGTTTGCAATGGAAAGACATGGATTATCTTCTCTAAGAATTTTCTTTTTTTCTTCCCGGAACAGGTATAATTTGCGCCATCAGTCAACATAGCACTTCAGTCAGAAAGAAATACAAAAGCATGGGTGTAAAACGGCTCTTGTGCTGCAGACACTGCAGTTCACATTACATGTCTTGGGTTTGATGTGAAGGTTGTTTACCAAATGACGCATGCACAAATGGCGTAATGTTCTTGACCCATGAACTGAGAAAAGGTAACTCCATTTGCAGTGGAAAGACAGGTATTATCTTCCCCCGATTTTTTTTTTTCTCCGGAACAGACCTATTTTCCTGTTGTGCGTGTTTGATGCCATGACTTGTTGTCGGAGATGGCGCCTAAATATACAGTGACGGGTGGATGACCCTCGAAGCAAAGCGAAATAGCCCTGCTTGGACAATATAAAAAGGACCGGACTGGTTACAACAACTCAATGCTGTCGTGCGTGACTGTCAAAAAAAAAAAAAAAAAAAAAAAAAAAAAAAAGAAAGAAAAGAAAGAAAGAAAGAAAGAAAGAAAGAACAATTTTTTTTAAAGGAGAAAAGGGACACAAAAAAGGAAAGAAAACAGCAATTCAGTTATCAGCTAAAACGGTATGGGCGGCCTTGTTTGAGCAGTTCTGTTCACCATTCGGGCATTCAGCAGTCTGTTCAATGACTTCCATCGAGGAGGTGATGTTTTAATCCACGTCTGTTGGTTTGTTTGTCTGTCTGTCCCAATCAGCAAGATCACGCTAAAAACCACACACAGTGATTGTAAGGAACTCTGGTGGAAACACAATGTAGCTCTGGCATGAATCTGTTGAATGTGGGTGCAGTTCAGAGTCAAAGGGACGGACCTGGGTCTTCGTTTGCATGTTTCGTAAAGCTAGTAGGATGAGTGCATTTTGGACGTCTTTGTCATGTTTTCCAAGACTAACGCATGGACTCTCAAGTGGGAAAGAGCTAAGCTCATTCCCATAGCTGCGAACATGTAATGTTTGGCAACAGTCCGGACAACGACGTTGATCAATCGAGCAACATTGAGAAGAGGAGTGTGTGCATGTGTATGTGGGGAGGGAGAGGGAGGGACAGGTGAGGGGAGAGGGGCTGGGGAAGAGGGGGAGGAGGCTGGGGGGGGGGGGGGGTACTCATTCAGCAACCGCACAGTTTAAAAAGAAAAAAGAGGTGAAGAAAACGCCTGCATCTACCACCAGAATCTAGTTCAGATAACGAGGTATCAGTCAGATAAACACTTTTGGTGTGCCTATGATAGTTTGAGGTTTCAGTCAGATAAACACTTCTGGTGTATCTATGACAGGTTTGGAGATGTACGGTAGACTGGCTTTGGTTTAACACGGTTCTTTGACATTGGAAGGGGTCTGCGTTCTCCCATCGTGCCCTTTTAGTGTTGTGTACCAAGCCAGGAGAACAGTTACGCTATGTACATCGACATTTGTGACAGGGTTATCTAGGAATGATTTGATTTGAAAAAAACAAAAAACAAACAAAAACAAAACAAAACTATAAAAAAAAAAACAAAACTGTGGAACTTGGAGAGGGAGGGGCTGGGGAGTGGGGATAAGGATGGGGTCTGTTGGCGAGCAAACAAAACAGTGTTAGACAGATGAGTGTACAGAAGCTACACTGGTGCATGGGGTGGTGTTAGAGTCCATAGACGTTGTGTACAGAAGCTACACTGGTGCATAGGGAGGTGTTAGAGTCCATACACGTTGCGTCTCCTTGCCCTCCAGCATCTGCTGTTGACAATAATGAAAGAAAAAATATTTTGTTATAATAAGCTTGTATCCCTTATTGTATGCCATGATGTATTTAACTTTTTTTTAATTTTCGGTTCAGGGTTAACGCTTGGCAGTAATAAATGCCATTCGTCACCTTTTTGTGCCCTCTCTCTCTCTCTCTCTCTCTCTCTCTCTCTCTCTCTCTCCTCTCTCTCTCTCTCTCTCTCTCTCCAGATCTTCATTCTACTTATTTGATCAGTTTGAATAATAATATCTACATACACTTTTTTCAACGGCATAATTATGTGTATCAGTTTTGCAAAACGAACAGATTTGTGGCCTGTCTAAACTTACTCATAAAACATTTGAAGTTGACTGCAGATTTATGTGATGAGTGAAAAGCCCGCTCCTATAAACCTGTGAATCTGCATGTTTGCCTAGAAATCTCTGTCTCTGTCTCTGTCTTCGTCTGTCTGTCTGTCTGTCTGTCTGTCTGTCTGTCTGCTCTCTCTCTCTCTCTCTCTCTCTCTCTCTCTCTCTCTCTCTCTCTCTCTCTCTCTCTCTCTTCTGGAATACAGTTAAGACAAACAGTAATCTCTCTCTCCCTCTCCCCCCCCTCTCTGTTTCTCTCTCTCTCTCTCTCTCTCTCTCTCTCTCTTGTTTCTCTCTCTCTCTCTCTCTTCTCTCTCTCTCTCTCTCTCTCTCTCTCTCTCTCTCTCTCTCTCTCTCTCTACGGCCAATAGGAGTAAGACAAGGATGTGTTTTGAGCCCCACATTATTTTCAATGTTTATAAACCAGTTGGCAACTCACATAGAAGAGAAGGGTAAACATGGTGTGCAGCTGTTACCGGGTATCATGGAGTTATTCATATTATTGTTCGCAGATGATGTTGTACTGCTGTCAACTTCCCCAAATGGTCTACAGAATCAACTGAATATTTTGCACACATGTTGCAACAACATGAGGTTATACGTAAACATCGAAAAAACAAAAGTTATGGTATTCAGAAAAGGGGGATTCCTGGGAAGGCATGAAAAATGGTTCTATGATGGTACAAGACTAGAGGTGGTAAATAGTTATTGTTATTTAGGGTTTAATTTCACAACTATGATTAGTGCTAGAAAAGGTAACAATGCATTTGGCAACCAAAGGAAAGAAAGCCGTTTTACAGCTGTGCAGGGTTTTTCAAAAGTATAAGGAAATGAGTTCAATTACCTTCTTTAAAATCTTTGATGTAAAGATTCAGCCAATACTATTATACTCATCAGAAGTGTGGGGGTTAAATAGATTGGATCATATAGAAAAAGTACATATAATGGCATGTAAAAGGTTTATGGGTGTTCCAGGTAGAACTCCTAATAAGATGATATATGGAGATCTGGGAAGATACCCTCTGTATGTTAATTCTTACGTTGCATGTTTAAGATTTTGGTTCAAACTGTTGCATATGGATGCTGAAAGACTGCCATATAAAGCTTACATGATGTTGCTTGAATTAGACAGAGCTGGCCAAAAACTGTTGGGTTTCAAAGGTAAGAGAAACTTTGTGTGAAACGGGGTTCAGTATTGTTTGGTTGCAACAAGGAGTTGGTGATGTTAAACAGTTTTTGAATTTGTTTAAACAAAGAATTGTCGATTTCTTTATTCAAGAATGGAACGCAACTGTCAGAGATCGGGACAGATACGGCACTTACAGAACATTTAAAACTGTTTTTGAAAAAGAGAGGTACGTTTGTGACACGGATATGTATTGCTTTCGTGTAGCCTTTTCTCAGTTAAGATTTAACGTGCTTCCTCTGAATAATAATGTGCATCGGTACAGTGAATCTGTCGAAGACAAAAATTGCTTATTTTGTGTGGGTCAAGTTGAAAATGAGCATCATTTCTTATTTGACTGTTGCCTGTATATAGACCTTCGAGCTAAATTTCTAAGAGAATCAATGAAAGTGCCTGTAAATGTTCTGTTGAAAACAACAAATATGAATCATAGGCACAATGTTTCAAGATATGTGTTCCATGCGATTAACAAACGAAATAAGGTTATATTTTAGACGAAAATGACTGGCTGATTATAACGGCTCAGCAACTTTGAGATTTAATCTTGTGCTGCATGCTATATAGATCTTCATCATTCACTCCTGTAGCGTAGCTTTGTTTGCTAAGATACGTTCATTTAGAATTCCTGCTACACATTTATATTTAGAAGAGATTGTCAAGATTGTGAAGTGTGAAACTGTGGAATATATTTATCTTTTTCACCTCCTCCCTTCACCCCCCCCCCCTCCTCATTCCTGGCTCGCCCCCATCTCCTTAACTCCCTTCCCCAGCCCCCCACTCCCATTTCCATTTGGTACCTCCATGTATTGTGGCCAAAGGCCGACGTACATTAAAATTCTGAGTTCTGAGTTCTGAGTTCTCTCTCTACGGAGTACAGTTAGGACAAACATTAATCTCTCTCTCTCTCTCTCTCTCTCTCTCTCTCTCTCTCTCTCTCCTCCCTCCCTCCCTCCCTCTCCTCTCTCTCTCTCTCTCTCTTCTCTCTCTCTCTCTCTCTCTCTCTCTCCCCCTTTCTCTCTCTTAAGGTTGTTCCAAGGGACAGCTGCAGCCTTACTTCCTGACCTACCCGGGTCTCTGCTGCTGGCCCAGGGCGGGGTGTCCCGGCGGGTCAGCTCCGTGCAGCGCTGTCTGGCACTGTGCCGTGCTGACAGACACTGCCGCAGCTTCGACCTGGACCACGGAGAGTGCGCCACCCACTACTCCACGGCCCGCGACAATCCCAACGACTTCCACACCGCCCTGGGTTCCTCTACCTGGCACTTCCAGAGGATGTGTGCCTGACCACCTCACCACCTGGCCATCTGACCACCTGATCACCTGACCACGGCCCGCGACAACCCCAACGACTTCCACACCGCCCTGGGTTCCTCCACCTGGCACTTCCAGAGGATGTGTGCCTGACCACCTGGCCACCTGACCACCTGACCACCTGATCACCTGACCACCTGGCCTTCTGACGGAACTGGCCTTGGATGTAGAAGGGGAGGGGGGGGGGGGGGGAGAGGGGGGATAAGTATTTTGTGCATGATGCAGGCTTTCACCATTTTCTTTTTCTATTGACTAGGTCGGCTGTCTGTACGCCACCTGAAAGGAAATCTTAGATGAGGTAGGGAATAGTGCACAGTAAACATCTCTTCCCATGATGAAATAATTAAACGCCCATAACTCCAAACGAATGTTGCTTACGACACCAAATCGCCTGGCAGAAATGCCAACATAGTGCTCACTGAAAAAAGGAGGTAAAAAAAAAAAAAGAAAAGAAGAAAAGATAAGAAAAAAGAAAAAGAAAAGAAAAGAAAAAAGAAAAAGTATGTTTCAAACTTGCCCATATACCCTATACAATTTGTGTTTGTTCATTTCTCCAGATGTTATTGCTGTTTACATGTGTCAGGTACAGGGATATGGGCAAGCTTTGAACATCCTTTCGGGGAGGGGGGGGGGGGGGGGTAGCGGGGAGTGTGAAGGGGGCGGGGAGTGTGTGTGTGGGGGGGTGGGAGGGGGGGGGGTATCTCCCCGTTTGTTCTCTGTGCTCCGTTTTGGCATCTCAGTTGGCGAGGATGGTTTCAGTTTCGATTTCTTTCTCTACGCTTATGCCGTTGGTGAGGTTCTGTCGGGGTCACTGGTATGGGGGGTGTCGCTGGACGGACGTGGTGGCGCCCTCCGGAGGGAGAGCTTACTCATGCTGGCTCCGCGACTAAGCGATTATTGGCACATGTTAGATCAGAACAGACGCCATCGAAGTGACTCGACAGCAATGCAAGCAGTGTCTCCAATGGCGGGTTGTCCCAAGGCCACTTGGTGTCACTGTTCCCTGTGGGTTGCCGGTGCAGAGGCTGTGACGGGACAGGCTGGCTGTTGTTGTGGACAGGGAACGGCGTGGATGCAATGTCACAAGAATGGCACGGAAGATGAGACAACAAAAAACAACAACCAACCAACTAACCAACCAACTAACCAACCAACCAACCAACCAAGCAAGCAAGCAAGCAAGCAAGCAAGCAAGCAAGCAAGCAAGCAAGCAAGCAAGCAATCAAACAAACAAACAATCAAACAAACAAACAAGCAATCAAACAAACACAAACAAGCAAACAAAGTGAACTGATGTCATTTGCGTTAATACAGCACGGTTAATCTTCACCATATCTTTGGTTGGCTTTACTGCTGTACTTGCTTATTGTGGGTTCGCTGAATCCTGTATATAGTATTCCTACTACCCTCGTAGGATTAGAATTGTTGGTTGATCAAGACTATCCGTGACTTCCATCACAAAAACTGAGTGTGACTCGGGATCTAGTGCATGATGGACTTTGCTACCACGAAGGTAAACGAGATTTCGGCGATAGTGTGGCGGTGTACAGGATTGGGCCTAATTGCTAATTATACTTTTCTAATCAATAGCGGATGTGTTGCGTCACACGTAAAGCAGCTGGCCATAGAATCTTTGTCACACACGGAAAACAATTTCACTTTAGACGCAAAGGGAAGAAAAGTTTTGCTTTCACAAAATGAATGTCAGATAAAACCGTATTGTCTGTTCTTTCAAGTTCTTTAGTAAGAAGTTAGTTTTCTCTCTCTCTCTCTCTCTCTCTCTCTCTCTCTCTCTCTCTCTCTGTGTGTGTGTGTGTGTGTGTGTGTGTGTGGTGTGTGTGTGTGTGTGTGTGTGTGTGTGTGTGTGTGTGCGCGAGCGCGCGCACGTGTGTGTGTGTGTGTGTGTGTGTGTGTGTGTGTGTGTGCGCGCGCGCGCGCGTGTGTGTGTGTGTGTGTGTGTGTGTGTGTGTGTGCGAGCGCGCGCGCGCGCGTGTGTGTGCGTAAACGCACTTGCGTGTACGTGTGTTTGCGTGCACGTGGTTGTGTGTGACTATGTGTATGAGTTAATAAATAGAAGTTTTCAAAAGTGGATAAATGAAAGCTGGCGACCGATCAATCATCGGACAACCTGAATTATCCGCCATTCGTGTGTGATCTTTCCAAAAAGGACCGAAAATCACAAATACTGTAGACTACCCAGACACGTTCGCTCCTACATGAAAGTGTTCGTTTCTGGGATGCTCACGTTTACGGATCAGTTAAACACCAAGTTTTCCCTCTGTGTTTAATCAGTTTTTCAACGTAGAGACCAAAACATTGAGCAGTAACCCTTTCAATAATAGGCCTACTGTAACATTTGCTAGCAGCCACCGATCAAACCAATCCATAACATACCACTCTGAATGCAGATTCCAAGACATGGACGGAAAGGTAGACACACACACACACACACACACACACACACACACACACACACACACACACACACACACACGCACACACACACACACACACACACACACACACACGCACGCACGCACGCACGCACGCACGCACGCACACGCACACACACGCACGAACGCACGCACCTACTACTACACACACACACACACACACACACACACACACACACACACACACACACACACACACACACACTGCTTTAGTGGTCAGGTCTTCAGACTCACCTACACTGAAATTCTCGAAGTAACTCAGCTTGCAAATCCTCCCAGGTAACTATTATAGGTATTGGGAAATCTGTGATACAATGAAAAACAAAACAAAACAAAACAAAAACAAAATAAAACAACAACAACCCCCCCCCCCCCCCCCCCCCCCACACACACACACACACACTTGCCCCGAAACAATGAGGAGGCAGACAAAAGCGAATCAATTCCACCAGCCGCCGTGGCGAAGTGGTTAGCGTCGCGGACTCCAAGCTGGGAGGTCGTGGATTCGATTCCCATCGGTGTCATGTGGGATTTTTCTGCACCGACGGGCTCCTACCCAGAGTTGAGTGTGCTACGGGCTCAGTTGGGAAGATTGGGACCACACAGTTGAGTTTTATCCGCTAAAAGGGTGCATCTCTGAGAGTGTTGTTCAAATTTCCTGACCAGCACTGCAGGTATCTGTATCTCCCGGGCCTGGTTGACGCCGGGATATGTTATGAAAGTAAACGTGGAGTACAGCCCTGTCAGGCAGTCTCAGACCGGAATGGAAATCCGTAGCTTCATCTTCATCATCCTCATTCTCGTCGATCAGCATTAAAAAAAAAAAAAAAAAAAGTATCAGATTCTGTGGTCCTTCATGCCCTGCTCTCATGGTGACCTCAGTTCTGATTATCTTCTCCGCGTCTATGGCCTTGGTTTGATTTTGTCGGGGTCACCGGTATCGGCAAATTCATGGGGGCTGTCGTTGGACGGACGGGGTGGTGCCCTCCGGAGGGACAGCTCACTCACGCCGGCTCCGTGACGTCGTAATTATTGTTGTCAGTAGGGGACTTAGTAGGTGGTGTCCTGCATATGTCGGATCAGAACAGGCACTAAGTACACCACCGAAGTGACTCGGCAGCAGTGCAGTGTCTCCTCCGGTGGGTCAGTGGGGGGCAGTTTGAGATTGTAAGGAACTGGTAATTGTCTGAGATATGATCATCTTCTTTGTTTGAAACTGCTCAACATTACCTGTCAGCTCTAACTTTCCCAAACCTCTTTCATGCCTTATGTACTTCTCTTTCTTCCTTTTCCTTTTTTTTTTAATCCTTTTTTTTTTTTTTTTTTGCTTTTTTTGTTGTTGTTGTTTACCTCTCCATTCGAAACATTTTTGCTCTCTCCACTTAGTCTCTTTTCTTTTCTGTCTTGTTTTTTTTGTTTTTTTGTTTTTTTGTTTTTTCCTGTTTCGCTTTCTTTTTTCTCTTTGGGCTGTCGATTAGTATTTGCAATCTCGTTTCTTCCCTGATTGTAGTGATTTCCTTTCCTCCATTACAATTTCTCTTCTTTTTACCGTTCCCTCTCCCTCTCTTCTCGCACACAAATTTTATAGGCGTGCGTGCTGCGTGTGTGTCTGTGTACGTGTTCGCATATGTGTGATATTGAAGAATCACAGTTTTAACCAGTGGTCTGCCATGCAGTAATAAGCGCAAGGGATAGTTGGTAGATTCGTGAGTTTGACTGTAGCTAATATTTAGTTTTGTCCCCAGGTATTTCCCCTTCCCACGCAACAAAAACAAAACGAAACAACCTCACCACACACCTGCATCCGTCCCCTCTCCCCTCCGAAATAGAAAAAAAAAAAAAAAAAAGTAAAACTATCACGGTTTTCTGTGTCACCGAGGTCAAGGAATATGACCACACACACACACACACACACACACACACACACACACACACACACACACACACATACACTCACGCACGCACGCACGCACGCACGACCGCACGCACGCATACACACACGTACGCACGCACGCACACACACGCACACACACACACACACACACACACACACACACACACACACACACACACACACACACACACAACGGCTTGGGTTTTCAGCAAGGAGTTTGAGAATTTGGGAAAATTCAGTTTGAAAGACGGGATTTGAGAGGAAAGATTATTTCCGGTCGAGGAGGCTGCTGCAAATGCGATAAACACGCTGGGACAACGTTTGGTATTTTTGCCCATCAACCATTTAGCGGACAAATACAGTATTTGGTGAGACCTTTATAGACGAAAAAACCAGCACAATGCTATCCAATGTTAACGACAGAGTAATCTCAGATATGGATCCAGACGAAGACGATGGTGATCTGATGGAGCCCGCGCTGGCTGTTCTGGATGATTGTGCAGACGATACATTTGATTTGGACATACCCCCAACCACCGGCAATGAATATCTGCGCCGAGTAAGGTAAGGGCATATATATTTCTGTGGAATGCTAAATGTAGCGACAAATACTTAAGACAGAGCATGGCATTTTGAGAGAAAGCAGGCTTCCTCCACTGTCCAAGTGTCAGTATAAATATTGTGCAACATTCAGAATCAGAAGAAAAAATTTCATTGGCGCTTTCATGGATAGAACAGCTTCTCTTCATGAGAACACAACTTAAAGAGATTGAGAACACAACTTAAAGAGATTGACACAAAGGGGAGCTTCTAAGCAAAGGGTTTGCCGAGTTTTCAATTTTTATCCCCATGAATGCTAAGTATTCTTTTCATCAAGTATTAGGCTAACACCAAGTGCACAGGCCAATGTGGTATGACCATCAAGTTCATCAGCCTGGCAGAGATTTGAACCCACAACCCCAGGATCACCAAGATTACGAGTCTAGCGCTCTACCAACTGAGCTATTCCGGCCCCAGAACTATTCTAGCCCCTAAGGACGTAACAGTCCTTAAGCAGCAGTAGGCTTCCATCACCGGACTGGAGTATGAAAAATATTGTTCCTGTTATTCGTTTGACTTCAACAGAATAATTTGTATTTTTCATCTCTGTACTCTTTTTTTTTTTTTTTTTAAATTTGAAATCTGGAGTCCCAAAGTATTGTGGCCTGATTCCAAGTAAAGCTCAAGTAGAATCATTGACATCAGCTGCTTAAGTCAGTAAAGCAAAGATAATAAACAGTATAGAAGATGACAGTTTTGTACCTTCTTTTTATTGTGTTTATTACTTTATAGGTGCGGGTGTATACGCTCATGCACGAGTGCCTGCGCGCGCATAGGTGTGCATGTGTGTGTGCGTGCGTGCGTGTGTGCATTTGTGTGGGTGTGGGTGTGTGTGTGAGTGTGTGTGTGTGTGTCTGTGTGTGTGTATATGTGTGTGTGTGTCTGTGTGTGTGTGTGTGTAGTATAAATTTGTGGACATGTGAGTGTGTTTAAGAAAATGTTTACTAAAAGCAAAGTATTCTTGTTGAATGAAATGCACGACAAAAAAGCAGAAGAGCACAGAAAACAAAGTGTGAAGTAACGCAGTTTTAATGCATGACACAAAACAGGACAAGAAATTTTCGGCAATATGCCTTCCTCAGCGACAAAAAAATACAGACAAAAAAATACAGACATAAACATGCACAATACTCCCCTTGTGAAGCCAAAGTGGTTCACAAGGGGAGTATTGTGCATGTTTATGTCTGTATTTTTTTGTCGCTGAGGAAGGCATATTGCCGAAAATTTCTTGTCCTGTTTTGTGTCATGCATTAAAACTGCGTTACTTCACACTTTGTTTTCTGTGCTCTTCTGCTTTTTTGTCGTGTTCCAGTAACGCTGCAGTTTGTTTCTTTTGCTGCATGAAATGCAGTTTAAACTTTATGATGAGAGAGAGTGTGTGTGTGTGTGTGTGTGTGTGTGTGTGTGTGTGTGTGTGTGTGTGTGTTCTTTTGTGTGTGTGTGTGTGTGTGTTTGTGTGTGTGTGTGTGGTGTGTGTGTGTGTGTGTGTGTGTGTGTGTGTGTGTGTGTGTGTGTGTGTGTGTGTGTTTCAGGGAGGAAGCCAAGAAATGTCCCAAGGTGGTAGTGGCCAATCTGGACACCAGCCAGTACAAAAAGAAACAGACCGTGAAAGTTCAGGTGAGGTGGAATGAAAAATAGATAAAATGGAAGTTGTAAGGTTACAATAAGAAAATTTATTCATATAACTACTGACAAATCAACCGTTGTAATCTTACAGCCTTAAGCTAAGCTCTTGCAAGCCAAATGTGTAAACTTCTGATGAAGGTTAATTCAAGACTAGTGATATTAATTAATCATAGGCAGTTGAAAAATCCATGTGGACTAGCCACATGTGACAGGAAGCTCAGCATTCAAAATAGACTTGTACTTGTAGACTTTGTATAACCTTGTATATAAGCTGGTTCAACTGTAATTAATTCAGTTGTGTTTCTTTCTGTTGTCTGTAACAAATGCTATAGAACTATTTACAACAACAACAACAAAATGGGCGTAAAGGTTTTAATTCATGTAAGACTAAGAGGTTTTTTTTTTTCTTTGTTTGTTGTTTGTTTGTTCATTTGTTTTGTAGTTCTGCATGCATGCTATTAGCCCTGAGCAGGTTTATTTAGAACAGATGCCCCCATTGACCAAGAAAAGCTGAACAAGGCAATGAGGCATGAAATATAATGTGTGTTTCTTGCTAAATTCAATGATGCTATTGTTTGTCACTAAAACTCCTGTGTCAGTGCCTGGTAGAAACTGTATAGTAGAAATTGTACCCTGTAGTGGGTTAGACGACTGGTTAATATGTCAATATGTCATATGTATACATGTCTGTGTGTTTTTGTGTGTGCGCATATGAGCATGTGAGCATGCATATGTGTGTCATAATTAGTTTGTATGTGAAAGTGAAATTGGAAAATGTTTATCATTGCTTGATTTTTTTTTTTTTTTTTTTAAGTTTCATACTAAAATTGTAAGCTTAAGATGGTTTATTTTTTTTTAAAGAAATCAGTATGTATATTTATGTGTATTTGGTAATGAACTTTTTTTTACCAGTTTTCCCCATTGGCATTTCACTATACCACACTTAAAATGGCAGTCTTTTCCTGTGGAGTTAATTGTCATTATTGTTTTCAAATAGCAACAATACTGAGCACAGTGTGAAAATCTCTGATAATGTCTTCTCCTTTGAAATAATGCATTGCAAGGTAAAGTATGTTTCTGTCTGTATCAGGAGCTGTCAAATGAAATAGAAAAGTGCCACGACAGGGGCATTTGAAGTCGGTATGCATTTTGTCAGTGATAAACAGCTTCTGTTCTAGGGTAGTCATTGCAAAGAATTAAACTTTTTTTCTGTAGGTTTTCATACTCATAGTCCTTTTCTCAAAAACTAAAAAGTGATATTTTGCTTTAATCGATGTACATAACTTCTGAGTCTGACAAGCTGGCTAAAAGGCCATGGCCAGACGACTGAATTATCAAATCTTTCTCAGTTCTCATCATTGAAAAGTATTACACGGTGTCACAGTAAATTGGAAACAGCAACAATTTCATTTTCTCATAAGACAACAGCAGTTTCATGTCAGTGTATACTAGAACAGACTCTTCGATAGGATATTCAGTTTGCTGAATTTCCCTATTTTCAGTTGTAATGGTGATTCATCGAGGTGACTTTAAGCACACATCAGTGTACTGTTCTGTCTGTCTGCACAGCCCAAGTACAGCATGCCCGCCCCCAGAGGCTTTGCTCCCACTGCCTCATGGATCAAGATGCAGGTGGATGATTTCATCACCCTCAGACAGGTACATGTACTAGTTTTGTGGACATGGTTAGTTTGAGGCACCAGTCAATACATGTAATGGTGCTTAGGTACAGTCATGTTGCTGTAGTCTTGCTTGCTATGGAAGCCACTGCACGGATGATTAGTTATGGTTAAACCTGAGGTCGTGACACATTTCGTTGTCCAGTCCAGCTGAAAGTCATATCATTTTCAGCGAAAGACAGAATAGCAAAGTATATTTTGAGTAGATAATTCCTCATTAGTTAATGGCTAAAACTGAGGTAATATCCCATTTCATTGTCCAGTCCAGCTGAAAGTCTTATTATTTCAAATTAAAGAGAAAATAGTAAAGTATATAATGAGTAAATAATTATTTGGTATTATTTTAATGGTAAAAAGTTGAATTTTGTAATTTCTTGACTGCTCTGAGTGAAATTTATGGAGAATTAGTGATATTTTATCCTTTCTCTTGATACCAGTGTATGGAGTTCAGGTGTGGTCTTCAGGAGACTGCATGACAGGGTTGTCCTCTATGCTGTATGAGGATTCTACTGTCAGCCAGGCCTGAGAGATTCAAGCTCCTGACATGTTGGTTAAGAAGTTTGAGCAACACTCTCAGTCACTGTGGAAGTTGTCTGTGTATGATTCCCAGCTTTCCCAGACGCTATTGAACATGTGTATTTGCACATAAGTCATTCATTGGGTTTCAAACTCAGAACCTCGCTGCTACTGAGTGATGGTTTGCTCACACGCACGCATGCATGCATGTGTGTGTATATATATATATATATAGCACCCGCAACATTCTTCACGGCAGGAGGCAGCAAATCATGGCCAAGAACAACAGTGCCACTCGAAACATGCAGGCAGAGTCTGCTGGATGGGGCAGATGACTGGGAGTGCACTGCAGACCTCCCAGAATGGAAGAGTCACCCAGAGATCATCAGCAAGAGTGGCATGAGACCAGACATAGTAGTCCACTCTCAGTCAACCAAGCAGCTGATCATGATCGAGCTCACGGTGCCATATGAGAACAGAATGGAGGCAGCTCAAATCTACAAGACTGAAAAGTATGCTGATCTGGCAAACAGCCTGAGGAGAGAAGGCTATCAGGTCAAAGTCCTCACTGCAGAAATTGGAGCTAGGGGTTTGTAGGAACGTCTGCATACAGCCTCATGAAACAGCTCTCAGTTGCAGGGAAGGAAAAAAACAGAGCCCTGAAAGCAATGGCAGAAGCGGCAGAGAGGTGTTCAAGCTGGATCTGGTCAAGGAGGAACAAAAGTGAACTTCATAAGGCTTAATTTCCCTACAAATATCAGGTGTCCCTGTGGCTCAGTGGTTAAAGCGCGAGTCATTAAGTGGAAAATGAGCATGTCCAGAGGGTCATGGGTTCGAATCCCAGCCATGGCTCGTCCCAAGATGGGAAAAAAAAAAGGGGCAGCAGAGGGACATCCGGAGTCATGAACCGGGTGTGGCCCAACCCCCCTAGAGTGTCAGGAGATAAGGGCCGAAACACTTGCTTGAAGGGGGCTTCTCTTCTGAGGACTCTCTGCTGCCACGCTCTCCACGAGTTTCTTTCTACTATATATCTATATATATCTATATATATATATATATATATATATATATGTATGTGAAGAAAAGATATAACATGTGAGAATAACTTTCATATATATATAATAACCTGAGATAAGATGTAATTAAATGTGTCCATAGTTGAAACGCTTCAAATATTGTTTCTTGTTTCCTAAGAATAGAAATGAATAAACATGGGTGAAACTTCTTCAGTCTGAGGACGGAATCCGTTTTATGAAATTATTCGAGACGGAATTTTCCGTTTTTCATAAATCTGAAAAAAAAAAAAAGAAGAAAAAAAAATTTCAAAACAGTCTCTAGAATTGCGGAAATTACGTATCGAGTGCGTCTTACCATAAAACGGAAGTGCCGAATCGGAAGTACTCTTTATTTTCTAGGGAACAAAGATAAAGCACCATGTGCCGAAATCTAGATTTTGAGTTTGGAGTTCGTTGGAAACCGTGAGAATGTCCTATCTTAAAGAAGGTGATTCAGTTGAGGAGATTGACGCTGGCATCACTAGTAAGTGGCGATGGGCTTGGCTGAACGAAATAGATGATGAAAAACGACAACATTGTGTTTGGTGTTTGAAAACGAACAAACCTGGTGTAGCGTTTTGCCGCATGTGCAATTCGGACCTCAAGTATGGATCCAATGGAAAATCTCGGCTAGCAAAGCGTGCCAGAAGTCCGGACCATATTAAAAGCATGAAGGTAAGATTTTCAGTAAAATCTTTTTCAGCAGCCCTCCTTGCCTCCCCCCCTTCCCCCCTAGTGACACACACACACACACAACACACACACACACACACACACACACACACACAATTGCATTTGCTCTACAAGAGAATATTGCTGTGCTCAGACAAACAACACTACAGCCTGTTCTCCATTATTCCAGCTGTGACAACATAGAGGAGTTTATGATCCATTCCCACCAGAACGGAGAGAAAAAAATCTTGAGTAACCACAGAGTTCTACTGACTACAGCACTCTTCTCATGGCTTCCAATTTACCAATAGATTTCCTGTTCAGGAAATATGTTGGCTTGCAACAGGCTTGCGGTCCTGACGTTGATACCCTTATTGCCCATCTATGTCCAAGGCACCAACCAAGCTGGTTTTTTGGGGGTAAGTTTTTTTCTTTCCTTTTTTAAAAAAAAATTTAAAATGATGACTTTTGTTCACATATAAGCAATAAATATGTGTTTCAAACAGGGCCTCAGCTCCAAATTTCCTTTCACCAGAGGCCACGAAAACTGTCTGAATTTTTCAAAAAATCAATTTCGGCCAGGGGGCTTTGCCCCCCTGGACCCCCCCACTGGGGGTGCTGCCCCTGGACCCCGCCAGGGGCCTAGGTGGCCCCTGGACCCTGACTTCAGTTTTTCAGTTTTTTTCCTAGTTTCACCCATGAATAAATCAAGTGCAGAGTTTCTGGTTTTTATCAGTCTTCAAATATATTGCTATCACTTGTATGAATTTCCTTGTTAAGTACCTTAAATTCACAGGTTGATTAATGTGTGTTTGCAGAAGATAATAAAATTCAAGAGTCTTCTGGCCAACAAGAAAGCCAAGCTGTCCAATGTGACACTGGTAAGTACAGAACATAAAAAAAAAGATGTCAGCATCCAAGTTAAGCCATTACATTTGATATCTTTTATGTTTGAATGGTTCGTTTTGAACCGGCCTTTTAAATTGACATGTTTTGGCTTGACATTTTTGGCTTGTTCTTATGTAACTACCATAGTTATGCAGGTTTTGTGTGTGTGTGTGTGTGTGTGTGTGTGTGTGTGTGTGTGTGTGTGTGTGAAACTTTATCCCTCAAGTTTTTCTAGATATCCATCTGCCTGTCTGTTTTATCTTAATATTCGCCAGTTCATCTGTATTATGTAATATTCACCAGTTCACCTATATTACGTATGTCTGTCAGTATCTGTGTCTTCTTTCAACCAAGCTTGGCACAGAAACATTTTATGTTGAACACAAAGCGTAGCCCATCACTGATTAAAACATGCTTGCTAATGGACTTTCAGAGAGAAAATATTCTGCCTGTGAGAAAAAAGCGATGAGGTTATAAGAGAATTTAGGGTTAACCAAGAAACTGTCAAACAGACATCGTGGAAAGAAGTTGATGAGCAGTACTGGTAAAGGAAGTTTTAAGGTTCTAATGTTAGGAACTGAATGCATGGTTGTTGCACTGTCCACTCCTCAGCCTCAGTCGGCGGATGCAGAGAGCTGGTGTCGACTGTGCTTTGGTCGTCTGCAGCTGAAGACCAAAACAGAAGAAGGCCCTGATGGCAGCACAGAAACCTCCAGACTGGAGAATGACGGCAGTGGAACTCCACCATTGCTGAGCATTGTGGCACGTATGGATCAGGTGAGGACAATGTGTGAGACTATGTGATATGTGTGGAACTCCACCATTGCTGAGCATTGTGGCACATATGGATCAGGTGACGGCAGTTGTGGGGACTATGATGTGGTGATTGCTGTACAGGACTTGGATTGATGTTCCAAGGGGGATAATGCAAGATGTGTGTGTAGGGGAATGGAGAAGGGGCTTGCTTGCATGTGTGTGTGTGGGGGGGGAGGGGGGGGTTGAAGGGGTATGTGAGAAGTTGAGTTATGGTCTAAAGGCTCTGTTTTCCTTTGCTTGAGGCATGGTCTGAATTCCGAGTTTTTGATCTTGTCAAAATTCTCAACAGATTTTGTAGGTTATTGCAGAAGATACGACTTTGAGTGATACTGTGGTGTATGTACTTGTCTTCATATTTGTTTGTAAATGTGGATGTGGGCATCTATAATGTGTGTGTGTGTGTGTGTGTGTGTGTGTGTGTGTGTGTGCCGCGCGCGCGTGTGTGTGTGTGTGTGTGTGTGTGTGTGTGTGTGTGTGTGTGTGTGTGTGTGTGTGTGTGTGTGTTTTATGCATGTGTGTGTGTGTGTGTGTGTGTGTGTGTGTGTGTGTGTGTGCAGCCAACAGTCATCAAGGTACTGGAGTACCATGTCAACTGGTTAGAAGCAACTGGGTTCACACACAAACAGGTAATGTCTTCACCTAAACATTCAGCAGTGTGTGTGTGGGGAAATTCAGCAACAAACTGAAAACATTTTACGCCTGACTGTTTAATTTGGTTAATTGGCAGTGGCCAAAATACATACAAGAAACCGAAATGAAGGTTCAAAGTAAAGTTGTTTGTTTTCATACAAAATCTGAAAGACAAGTGAATTTGGAACAACTATGTCATCTTCAAATGGTGCAAACAACAAACATAAATAATGCAATGTTTATGTCTGACCGAACTTTTAGTTTTCTTCATTGGAAAATTTGATAAGAAAGTGAAGGCATTTTCAATACCTCTTAATTTTGTCAGTTGGAAAGTTACCGAAAACATTTATTACACCAGACATATGAATTTGATGAAGGCGCAAGTTTGGCAACAAATTGAGAGCATTTTTTTGCAACTGTTATCTTTATTTGGTCAACTGGAAAATTTGTCAACAAGCTTAAAGCATTCATTGTTCCTGACGTCTTAATTTGGTTCATGGGAAAGTTTGGCAATAAACTGAGAGCATTTTTTTTTCTACGTCCGACTGTTTAATTTGGTCAGTTGGTAGTTTGTCAACAAAGGGAAGAATTATTTAGTGCTCATGACTTTTTTGAATTGATAAAAAATTTGAAGCCTTTTACTCACAACTTTATAACTAAGTCTATTGGGAAGTTTTGCAACAAACTGAAGCATTTCTCAGCTTCTGATAGAAGAGTTTGTCAACAAACTAATTGCATTTTTTTTTGCACGTGACTTTTGAATTAAGTCAACTGAAAAGCTGAGAAACCACCTAAAAGCATGTTTGTATGACCGAACTTAATTTGGTTCATTGGAAAGTTTGTCAGCAAACTAAGCACATTTTTGCACTCCACTATTCAAACTGGTCTGGAAGGTTTACGAAGAAAATGTATTGACTGTACAGCATTTCATGTATAAGGCATGTGCATAAAGTTGTCTGTTTTCCACTTATTTTTATCCATCCTTTCAGGGGAGGGGAGGGACGGGAAGAAGAAAGAAAAACTAATGCCACCATTTTGGGGGTAGAAGTTTGGAAGCAGTTCTGGAATACAGGTGTGATAACTTTGAAGTACTGTGTGAGGATTGGCAGACGGTATGCAGGTGTGTTATCATCAAGGATGTCAACAACTGTGTGCAGGGCCAGTGGTTTTACTCTCTGCTAGCTGTTCTTCAGAAACCTCTCATTCCAGAATCCTGCGCCTGGCTACGACAGTTAGCCCGCACATGCTCAGTGATCCGTGCTACCTTGGTGAGTGGTGGTGGAAATTAACATATGTTGTGTTTGACACTAATGTTCCACCTGTACACTTTCTTGAAAAGATCATATTTATTCTATCTATCTGTCTGTCTGTCTGTCTGTCTCTGTATGTTTTAATGTGATAGAAATCTATCTGTCTGTCTGTTTGTATGTCTGTCCATCTGTCTATCTATCTATTTGTCTATCTATCTACCTCTGTACATTTTTTATGTGATAGAAAAGTTTACTAATATTTGTAATAGATTTTCATTGCAATCATCCTAATTGATTCTCATTAAAAAAACAAAAGAAAACAAAACTTCTCAAATGTTGCGGCCCCTCATGCTTACACCAATGTACGTCTCCTTCTCCATGCTTACAGTTAGTGTGTGTCAAACCGGTCATGTTCTTGGGACTATTGTTGTCCATACTTACAGTTAGTGTGTGTCAAACCGGTCATGTTCTTGGGACTATTGTTGTCCATGCTTACAGTTTGTGTGTGTCAAACCGGTCATGTTCTTGGGACTATTGTTGTCCATGCTTACAGTTAGTGTGTGTCAAACCGGTCATGTTCTTGGGACTATTGTTGTCCATGCTTACAGTTAGTGTGTGTCGAACCGGTCATGTTCTTGGGACTATTGTTGTCCATGCTTACAGTTAGTGTGTGTCGAACCGATCATGTTCTTGGGACTATTGTTGTCCATGCTTACAGTTAGTGTGTGTCAAACCGGTCATGTTCTTGGTGTGTCAAACCGGTCATGTTCTTGGGACTATTGTTTGATTGACATAGTGCCGTCCTTTGGAGGCGACACTCCCTTGAGCCAGCTATGTGACTCAGCAGTTATGATCATGTGTTGCAGGCTTCCCCATGTTCTTGGAACTGATGTTAGGTTGACTTGTTGCATTCATTGGAGGAAACACTTGCTCATGCTGGTTTTGTGATTAAGCAGTTGTTATTGTTAATAGGGGGCTTAGCAGATGGTCTTCTGCATGTATGTGATCAGAACAGGCATCATCAAACACCAGTTATGTGACTCAGTCGAAGTGTGGTATCTCCTCTGGTGGGTTTGCTCGGTGAGATCTGATATTGATTGTTCTCCGTGAACTTAAGTTCTGGGGTTATGACATAAACTCTGAGTGTGGGTATAAAGCTGGACTGAGTAGCAGGAGAGTATGCAAATGAGGAAGCATTGAGGATGAGAAAAACAAACAAACTAAAAAACGAACAAAAAGATATGCTCTGTATCGTTGTCATGTATTTGTGTCTCTGAATTTTTCAGAAGTCTGTTTTTTTTTTTTCCATCTGTAATAGAAATGAATATTTAATTCAATGTGCCGTATATCGTAAAAACAGCCTGGAGGTTGTATCTTTGTGTCGATACAGAATTCATGAGAAGGCCATGTGTTTGTAATTTGTCACAGAATTTTCTGGTATTCCTTGTCAGGGAACTGACCAGAAGACTGAATCTGTCATGGTATAGACTTGCCCAGAAGAAGGATGAATCTGTCATGGTACAGACTTGTCCAGAAGACTGAATCTGTCATGGTACAGACTTGCCCAGAAGACTGAATCTGTCATGGTATAGACTTGCCCAGAAGAAGGATGAATCTGTCATAGTATAGACTTGCCCAGAAGAAGGATAAATCTGTCATGGTATAGACTTGCCCAGAAGAAGAATGAATCTGTCATGGTATAGACTTGCCCAGAAGAAGACTGTAACGCAGGCCTAGTGCCCACGAAACCAAGACCCACACCCTTTCCCACTCTTACTCTAACACTAACCCAGTAACACAGTTCAATTTCCAACATTTAATGACACTTCATTGTACACAAATCCACAAGAATAGAATCACACGAAAAAAAAAAACATACATCAAAACGCATATGATGAGGAGGATGGGGATGAGGATGATTATGACGAGTATCAGAATGAATTAATTATAGTTATAGGACAGGTTGTGAACATAAAAAAACAAAAGCAAACGAAAAGATATCCAGAGTCCGAGCACCCGCGCCCGGGAAGGGGTTAACTGCTGGCACTGTGGGGGATGGTAGCACGCAGGCAATGTAGCCCTGTGAGCGCAGACAAGAATTCCTGAACTTGGGGCGTCGAAGAGGGTATGAAGATGAAGGTCCCAGGGCGCAATCTCCAGGGGGGATAACTTGCTGAAGGAATGGCTGGGGATGATGAAGGGGAAGTGGAGGACTGGGGATGGACAGTTCACACGCATGAACAGAGTGAAAGGCCTGGAGACAAAGCGAAATTGCCGTAAGGGAGGGGAAATGGAATATTTTAGATGACTAAAAATAAAGAAGTCTTTCCCCAGCTCTGTTTCTCCACGTAGAAGTTATGACTTTGGTTAGCATCTCCCTTTCCTCTTATAGAAGTCAAATATTAGGGAAAATTTCAGAGAGTGTGGGGGAAGTTAACGCTTACTTGACTATAATAAAATGACTACATAATGTCCCCTTCTTCAATATAAGGCTTCTACAATGTTTTCCTCCACTTTTGTATTAAATCAAGAGTGATTTCAAAGGATTTCCTTTTATATACACGAGCCCAAAAGAATGAGAATAGTAGAAGCCAAAATAAACGCGTTTTCATCCAAACAAAAGTATCATGGTACATTACACACATCAAAAAATGTGTTTACTGTAAAAGAATAATGATACAATAATTCGAGTCGGAGGTGTACAAAACGATATCTTCACATTTCTGTGATAAGCTTTTTACGCATGAAATAAACCCCAGTTATTGAATACGGAGGGTCACACACCAACATGAAAAATAAGAGACGAGGCTGACTAGGGTTTCCTTTCTCCCCCTCTCTCTGAATCCAATGGTAACTTATAGTGAAGGTTTTAGAAATGGGAAAAAAGAATATAACTATATATCTATAAAACAATAGCAAACAAATAAATAGACCCACACACAACAGACTGATAACTCACCAAAACCTGTGAGTGAGCTCTAGAGACTATACAGGCTCTGGAAAACCAGACACCTCACCGAGGACACAAGACAGCGTCACTTTGATGGCTCGGAGGACCCAAACCTCACCGGTGCGGTCACAACCGAAGATCTCCCTCCAAGCTCTTGAAAAAAAAGGGAATGTTCTCCGCCCAGGCTAACGGGACTTGAACTTTGTTTGCTCCCAAGGTGAGCCAAGTGATCAGCATGGGCTGCACGGTATGCCTGTACACTGATGCCACTTCTAGCTGAAACCAAATAACGCGCGTGAAGCGTGCACGCGAGGAACGCGTGCGCACACACACACACACACACACATACACACACACATAAACATTGTAAACATGCAGAGCATAGACGCACGCCCTAAAACATTTGACAGTTCGTGACAAAGACAATCTGTCATGTATAGACATGCCTAGAAGAAGATTGAATCTGTCATAGTAAAGACTTGCCTAGAAATATGTATCCTAGTTGTCTGTCAACAGTTGTTAAAGCAGCTGTAAAACTGTATCTTTCTTATGGATTTGCTTGGAAATGTGTATCTGTGTCAGTTTCTTAAAGAATTGTCCAGAGGACTGAATTTTGTCATCTGTCACAGAATCAGAAGAAGAGTTACCTTTGTGATGTGTTACAGAATTCACCAGAAGACACTGTGCTGCATGAACTGAATCTTCTGATCTGCCTGGTGGCCCACTACTTTGACCAGGGAGACCTGGCCGACAAGACATGACACACACACACATGCACCCCCCCACCCCCCCCCAGCTTCCAAAGTGAAGGGGTCATGGGTCAGAGACCCCTAGCAGTTGACCGGGAGTGAGGATTGGCCGATTCGCAGGCCTTGACCGAGCTGTTCCTGTTTGTATGTCGTAAGGGTTGTGTAGATGTGTGGGGAGGTATGTCTTTGATGGAGGGGCTTTGGTGGTTGGATGCTAATGGGATGAGAGGATCAGTTTAAGGTAAGCTGGAAGGTATTTCTTCAGTATGATGGTATCTAGTGTGCAGCCTGGCAAAGATGGCCGTCATTACTTACAGGTGGTTATCTCGCTTATTTGAACAGAAATGAAGAGAAGCAGTTGAATGAGTTTGTACATTTGATTCACCATTGTAAATTCCTAAACTGGACATGAAAAGAGAGATGACATACTTGAGCATGAAAACTAAGTGCTGACAAAGTGACATGTTTTTGTAATATGGAGGCAGACAGGAGAGGTGTTGAACATGAGTAAGGGGCATGCAATCAGTCAGTCTCAACGCATCTGGATATGTGTGACAATCGTTTTATTCAAGTATTGCATCATGTGGAAATTCTTCCCATTTCAGAATCAAGTGACACCCAGTGAAATAATGTTTTTTCCCTTGCATTCTGACTGGCACAAAATTGGTTCTATATGTAGTACATTATCCCTGTAATCAATGAGAGCTTTCAGACATACGCATCATCATTTCCTCTGACACAAATAAAATGTTGGTTGGAGGAGACTGGAATGAAATGAAATAAATGAGTACACTTCAACTCAGGAATTATAATTTGAAGAGTGAGTGGGTTCAATGTGTATGATGATTAAGACTCTTTGGTAATTGCATAATGAGAAAAACATTTCAAATTGACCATGGAATGTCAACATTTTTTTTTTAACCTGATTGAAGTACTTTTAGCATATATCTATTCTATATCACTGTTTTTATGGTTATTTTACACTGTATGTAAGAGGTGAACAAAGAAAGGATGATATGTATTTTTTCTTTGATAATGTTCTGAACAATAAAAGCAGAAAATTAACCATATTGTTGCATTGTTTGACGGTAACAAAAGAGAATGAAGGCAGTGTCTAAGAACAGGACTGGAGCCCTGTGTGCTCAGACACCAGTACATGGCCACTAGATGGTGATTCTGTCACTAGGCGGTGATCCTGTCACTAGGCAATGATGCTGTAACTAGATGGTGATTATGTCACTAGACAGTGATTCTGTCACTTGGCAGTGATTCTGTCATAGACAATGATGCTGTCACAAGACAGTGATTCTGTTACTAGACAGTGATTCTGTCACCAGGCAGTGGTTCCATTACCAGACAGTTTTTCTGTCACTAGACAGCGATTCTGTCACTAGGCAGTGATTCTGTAGTGTCCAACAGTGTTTCCTTCAGCATCCTGTCAGTGTTGCACCATGACATCTTGGACCAGAAACACTGTAGATACTGACCATGCAAACAACCCTGACCTATACGAAGCCTCTGGTCAGAATAGAACTTCATAAGCATTATGTTATTCCTCTTCGTTAAACATTCTTAAACAAAAGTCTCAAAATCGGTGGCCCTTCATGTGCTACTGTTGTGATGCACTCAGTTCTGTTTCCTTTCCATGGCAGTGATTCCTTCCTGTCAGAGTCGTTGGTATGACAATGAACAAGTTCACGGGGAACTCCTGGATGAATAAGGTTGCCTCCTCGAAGAATGATGCTCACTCAGTAAGCAATTGTTGTTGGTAGTAGGGGGGCTTAAAAGGTGGCATGTCTTGGAAATGTTGGATCACAACAGTCATTACTGAACACCTCCAATGACTCAGCAGCAGTGCAGTGTCTCCTCTGAGGGGTTGCCTCATGATGACCTGATACTGACAGCTCCATGTGAAGCTGGGACATGATGTGTCTGAGTGCAGGGAAGCTGGAAAGAACGGCCAGGGAGTAAAGCCACAAAGGGCAAAGAAGTTGAGGCAACTGAATAACAAATCGCAACAAAACTCTGTAATATCTGACGATGTCCTCAAAGGTTTTCCAGGTGTTTTGCGGACACCCCCTTTCCAAATGTTCTGGGAATGCCACGCCAATTTCTTCAGGGTAACTCAGTATATTACTGGCCCTCTTAAAAATGAATTGGAATTGGCCCTTAGCCCTTTGAGAGCGGTGTGGACATATGGAAACAAGACTTTGAGTCTCTTAGTGACATTTAAGCATGTAATCCTCAACACAATTAATATATATGAAGTGCAATTGTGCTTAGAACACTGTTAATCAGATTGGCCACACATGAAAAAAAAAAAAGAAGGAAACTACAATGAAATGAATCCATAATGCTGTTCTGTCATTTTCTCTTTCACTTGTTAAGTGCAGATATTGTACCAGTATGGTCCAGATTGTCTTTGTGCAGACCCATGAATCATCCCTAAATTGATGCAATATCCAATACAGTACATATTTAACGTTAAACTTACAAAAACAGATGACAATCATCATAAAAGAAGAAAAGAGAGGAGGAAGCAAAGCATAACAAAAAAAACCATGTGTAGTACACTACAACGTAAATGTAAAAAGTTGTATAAATGATGTATACAATGATAAGTATCTGTAATCACCCCAAACCCCCAGTTGTTCACAACCATACAACAGTTTGGTAATATAACCATGATAACTCTACAGTTTCCACCAATACTGCCCACAGAGGCAGCGACACATACTCAAATTCTGTACACATGCACACATATGAAACCTCCACCACCATCACCAACAATCATGCCAAAACATTATAGTGGTTGTATACAGCAGCAGCAGTTCTGGGAATTACAACAATAACAAACAAAAAACAAAGTTATCATCCTTGCCTTTTTGTGGAAAGACTTGCAATTGTATGCATGTTTCCCTCTCCATTTCTGAGAATTAGTAGTTCAAGAACCCAAGGTGATTAATTCCCTTGGTACAATACTAAAAGATTCACTTGCCGTGTACATTGCCTAATGGGATCATGGCATTCATGCACCAGAATGATTTATTTTTTAGACATTTAACAGTTTCTGAAGTGCTAATCTCAAGACTGGGCATGGCCGTTAGAACTGTGACAACTTGAAATATATCGATATTTTCATTTGTAATTATGCCGAGTTGTGCATCGATGGATGAACCAGTATTTAAGAGAAATAGGTAGTGTTCAAGTATATCATATACACAAACATACAGAGAACAGAATTTGAATGACAACTGTTTACACAGACTCACTGCAAACTACACGTTACACACAAAAGCTTTACCTATGAGAACTTTCTTTTCAAATGATGCTCTCAGAAACAATTTCTTTCCATGGCATGAATTGTTTGTTGTTTGTAAGTGTCAATTTCTCTCGAAGAAAACAAAAAAAGTACTCTTGAAAGTATACTGAAATGAATTAGGACAGAACAGTAAGCAGGAATATTCAGCAAATTCGTCTACATTGATAAAATCTGTATTCTTAATCATTTTGGTTGGATGATCTAACAGACAATGCATGGTCAGGAAATGGGTGGATCTTTCGCATTATTTGTCTGTGTTTTTTTTTTTTCCAGTTCCTGATCTTTCCTTTCACCCCTTGAATGTCAAGAACATTTTTGATTACCAAATCATGATACACGTCTGAAACGAACCAAGTCAAGAAATGGGATTTTGTGTTTTGCTGTCCCAACTTCTGTGCCACCTCAGTGACAGTGCATCCACGCTGCTCATTCCGACCTCCTGTTCATAGCCACAGCCCAGCCTGTCCTGCCGTAGCCCCGATACTGGCAATCCATATGGAGCTGTCAATGTCCAGTCGTCAAGAGGCAACCCATGGAGGAGACACTGCACTGCTGCCGAGTCACTTTGATGGTGTTCAGTAGCGCCTGTTCTGATCCAACATACGCAGGACACCACCTACTAAACCCCCTACTGATGACAATAATTGCTTAGTTGCAGAGTTGGCGTGAGTGAGCTCTCCCGGAGGGCACCACCACGTCCGTCCAACGACAGACCCATGGACCCGCCGATACCGGTGACCCCAACGGAACCAAACCAAGGCCACAGACGCGGAGAGGATATCGAAACTGAGGTCACCATAAGAACAGGGCATGAAGAGCCACAGAATTTGACTTTTTTTTTTTAATGCTGATCGATGAGATGAGAATGAGGATGATAAAGATGATGCTACAAATTTCCATTTCGGTCTGAGACTGCATGACAGGGCTGTACTCTACGCTTCCTTTCATAATATATCCCAGCGTCAACCAGGCCCAAGAGATACAGACACCTGCAGTGTTGGTCAGGAAATTTGAGCAGCACTCTCAGAGATGCATCCATTAAGTGGATGAAACTCGACTATGTGGTCCCAGTCTTCCCAACTGAGCGCGTAGCAAACTCAATTCTGGGTGGAGCCGGTTGGGGCAGAAGAATCCCACATGACTCTGATGGGAATCGAACCCACGACCTCCCAGCCAGAAGTCCGCGACGCCAACCACTTTGCCACGGCTGCTGGTAGAAATGGGATATTTTGTTAACACAGGAATACTGCTACAGCATTAAAGATAAATACAAATTTTGTCTAGTTTTCTGTGCAAAGAAAAAACTACCATCCATATAAACACACACAATATACATGATCTTTGGAAACCTTGTAAATCACTGTGTTCTGATGTATTTTTTCTTGGTAACCAAATGATTCTTGCAGAGATGCCACACACAAATGGATGGTTGAGAGTTAAATGACATTTTGCTAAATTTTCCTTTTATGCAAAGAATTAGTATTTGAAAATTCACAAATCCTCAAAGCGTCTCAGCAGGCATCTAGGTAGAAGAAACAACATGATGTGAGGCTGACATCAGCATGATATGTGCAAACAGCACGAACTACACGGGCTTTGTTCGTTGTTAGTGGAAGCCAAATGCATGACCTCCATGACTCAAAGTATCCTTGACAATCCTGTGTTTTGCATAACGCACTGTGTAGGCTGCACTTGCATGTACAAACATCTGAAAGACCCAGTGTTCTTGGAATGTATTCCACTTTTTTCCCACCAACACACTAAGACCATGGGGTATCAAAATTCCACTGTTTTCCCACCAACACACTACGACCATGGGGTATCAAAATTCCACTGTTTTCCCACCAACACGCTAAGACCATGGGGTATCAAAATTCTACTGTTTCCCCACCAGCACACTAAGACCATGGAGTATCAAAATTCCACTGTTTTCCCACCAACACACTAAGACCATGGAGTATCAAAATTCCACTGTTTTCTCACCAACACACTAAGACCATGGCGTGTCATTGGGAGCTGATTTCCACTTCATCTGCACTGGTTATCCACGGTATGTCTGCACCCAGTGGGCCATCCAACATCGTCTGGATATAATGCAAGGCTGGGAACAGCTGCCATGGAACAGCTGTGATCTTGGGTCACTGACTTCTGGGTCATTCCAAACATGCAAAAGTCAAACAGCCAAGCTACATCCACATCTCACCGTGGAAAACTGGTAACGGAACTAGACTGCGGCACTTCCAAGACGACTTGGAACATGCCCTCTCACAAAGATTGATCGACAATACACATGGAACGGTTAGATGTAAAGGAAAGGCCAGCCAGTTTTAAACGGGAAAAAAATGTTCTAACACTGTAGTTGTAGGCAATACACGAGGCTACCATGACCCTCAGGGTCCAGTTAAAACTGGCTGGACAGTGTCATAGACATATGAGGCCCCCCAAATCCTGGTACTGCCCATTTTCTAGAATGTGGAATTTGTGTATTTCAGCCACATCATCATGAAGGAAAGTGGCCAGAGAATTCCAATCTGTGTTAATGCCATATTTGATCACATACAGCATCCACATCAAGTTTTTGCTGCGGTAGGGAAAGGTGGAATGTGACTTCTGAATCATTCCATTGCTGTCAAATCTTGTGAATCAATAATACATCAGAACAGACCATAAACTGAAATTCCTTGTCCAGCATTATTTGGCACACCTGAAAGAATCTTACCTAGTACAACAAAGTGGTTGTCCCCATCAACATCCACACTGAAAGTGAATAAAAGAATAAGCATACATGGGGAAAAAATACACATTGTGCTGTACAATAGTGATATGCTTCTCCGATGAAAAACAGTTCCGGTGACACTTGGAAAAACTGTTCTGACAATAAAGGCCTGCTATACTATGGCCACAGTTCTGACTATGTTTTGAGTAAAGACAATGAACGGGAACATGTGTGAGTATAGCGATGAACATACACAGTTGAACTAACAAAACCTTGACTCATTAGCATCACGCTGCAGATACAACATTCACAGACCTATCAGCACCTGTTCATGCAGCTAGTTTGTTTTTGGTTAATATAATGCTTTCTGTAGTAGAGGTATTGCACATATCTTTCCTTTCATCCCGCAGGCCTAGTGGACAGTTACTTCTGCTTGTGAACTTGCAGTGCTACGTTTGCTGTTGATTCAGGCATGAACACTTCCTGATGCTCTTGTTTCTCTCTGGTATTGATGATATGCTTATTCTTGAGTGCTGTTCATAGCGTCTTCCTTGCCTAGCTGGCACAAACTTCTCCGTAACAGCACAATGTTCTGCATGCTTCCCCAAACAGCCATGATGCACTCTGTCACACCACATGGATTGCTGGTGCCACTGCTGTGAAAAAAGAAACCCAACCCTGAGTGTGGCTGTGCATGGCAGATTGTGGATCAGCCTCATGGGAGTAAAACCACTGAGAGACCACGGGGCATGCGACAGCAACAGAAAGAAACCTATGCAAATTAATCATAACTCATTAGTTACATAACAAAATTGAGAAAAAAAAGCACACGTCAATTGTCAACGTTTCTCCATGTTGCTGAATCATACATCCAAGTCCCTTATTTACATGGGTTAGGAGACCTACTGTCCCTCCTTAAAACAGGATTATGGATGAGTACCCTGAAGACAGTGTATTAAATGAATCAGTGGTGAAAAAAAAGTCTACACACACTGGATAGACATAAAATCATTTAAATTTGATGCAGATAAACTGCTGTGATTTGAATGATAATGTCTTTTTTTGTTTTTCGTTCATCTGAAATGGACAATGTTCAGAAATAAATCAACTGGTGTAGTGCCTGTTTACAGTTTATTCCAGGGTGTTTAAGCCTTCTGCAGCCAGAGAAAACAAAGTCTCTTGGACAGTTTCATTCAAAAAGGGGAAACAGCTGCATGTGTCTAGCCAATGCTCTAGTCTAACAAGGATTGCTTCCCTTTGCACACCTTTTGTCGCCACATTTCCCGTCGGTCGCCTAGTTATGTGCTGGGTCTGACTGTTTATAATGTGGACATTAAGTGATGCTTAGTTCTTTTTAACAATGAGAACTTAGTTCTTTTTAACAATGAGATTGCATGCTGCATAACATTTCAGCAGAAGCTGTTTGTGATGAACTGACCACCACATAAACAGCCATGGTTTTCCGTTTCCTTGGATAGTAATTGTGACCACCCAGCGAAGTTGGTTTCAACTCAAGCTGGCAATTTTGCTAATAAGGGCTGAAATACATATTGAGGACCAACTGTCAGTATTTTGACTTCATTTTTTTTTTTTTTTTTTTTACTAAAAGGCATTCCAAGTGCCTTAACTTTTCATGTGGCAGTTTTCATTTGTCTTGAAACATTCGCTAAACTATCAAAAATGGATGTTTAATAAGATCAAGGAAAACGCACTTGAGGGAATTGCAAAAATTTCAAAAGCCATTTTCTCAAAATGACTGTCAGCACAACAGTCCCCTTTATATGGCCATAAATTCATTAGCTTTTTAACTTTTTTTTTTTTTTACCTACTTTGTTTATTTTTATCAAAAAAAAAAAAATCCAGAAAGTGTGACACTTTCAAATACATGTGTATCTCAAAAACTCTGAAAAATCCAGTTAGGTGTGGCGGTCTGTCACAATTATCTCTGACAGAGCTACATTTTCACCCAAACTTCTGGTATATGGTCAACAAAGTTTTACACCAACAACACAACCGATTTTGATGACACGCGACGGAAAGACAGAATGGGGCCCACAGATGATCCCATGAAAGTGGACTGCAGATCAGTGGAACGGAACCATGGCAATGTCAGGGTCTGTTCAGTGCCTTTCTCCTTCATCCTACACTGCTGGACTCTACACTGACATGACAAATACATCCAAATCATGATTCAAGAACTTCACATTGAATTAATTGATTTAAACAAAGATTAAGAAAAAAAAAAGAAAAGAAAAAAATGCCACGTTGTGGTCACACAGAAGAATGAACAGCTTTCTTGCATCATGAATCCATCAGTAGTTCACCATAACCTCACCCTTCAGAACAATATTCACCATCAACATGTACTCTCCTCACATCTGACACATACCCACGACTCTCACCCAATGCAGTTATCATGCATGTATAAAAAATAAACTATTTGTCCACGACTATGTCCACAGTGCATTTGAAAAAGCTGCCAGCCAATCAAAGCTGGTTTGATGAAGTCGGCACGCATTTTCACCAATCAGTCATGAGTGTGCCGAGGTACAGTGCTGATAATTCAGACTGGAAGGGACCACCGTCCCCTGGTAGAATAACCCTGAAAGGCAGGCGATACTGTACCTGTCAGCCATGCTACTGAGATGTGCTGATAAGTTGCACTGCTAAGGCCTACTGGTGCTAAGAAAAAGGAGCAATGCTCTGAAGAAAGAGCCGTGCCAGGGAGCAGCGCTAAGCAGCTCTGATGAGGAGCAGCAGTGCTAAGGGTGAGTCCTAAGACGGAGCATGTTCAGAGGGAGCAGTGCTGAAAAGACAAAGCAGCACCAATGAACAGTACTAAGAAGGAGAAACACTGCAGAGGAGCAGCAGCGCTAAAAAAGGCAGAGCTCTCGGAAGAAGCAGCGCTAAGAATCAGCAGGGCTCAGAGGACGTAAAGCGGCAAAGAAAAGGTGGAAGGGCTCAGAAGCAGTGCTCAGTGCTATGAAGTAGCCGCACTGAGACATAGTAGCTGTCAGAAGTAGCAGGTGCTAAGACGACTTAGCTATGTTTAGAGGCAGTAGCAGTGCTCAGACATAGTGGAGCTGAAAAGAAGCAGAAGTATGAAGATCAAGTAGTGATACGACATAACAGTGCTAAGGAGTAGAAAGGGCTGAAAAGACCTAGCGGTGCTAATGAGTAGTAGTGCTAAAACGAAGCGACAGTACTGAGATGTAGCAGTACTAAAAAGATGAAGCAATGCCAGAAAATAGAAAGTCAAAGAAGTAGCAGCGTTAAGAAGTAGCAAGGCTGTGAAGAAGCAGCCATGCTAAAAAGAAAATGGCACTACTGAGACAGTACTAAAAAGATGAAGCAATGCCAGGAAATAGTCAAAGAAGAAGCAGCATTAAGAAATAGCTAGGTGTAGAAGAAGCAGCAGTGCTACTAAGAAGTATGGCTGGCTTTTTTCAGTCCCCCCAGGCACTGGCCCTGGATGTGTTCCAAGGTGGAGGGGGTGTACAACCCCAGCTTCAGGCCGGTCCTCGCTCTGTTGGTGTTCAGGTGCTTCACGGGGAATGGGTTGAAGGGGCGTGGGCACTTCAGGGAGGAGGGAGAGGACAGGTGGCGAGATTTGACACCTGTGGCACCGTTGATGGAAGGGAGTAATGGGGGGTGTCTGTGTGTGGGGGTGGTAGCGGGGCACAGCAGTGGTTTTTTGGTGGTAAGAGACGGGGTCGGCAGAGACAGGGAGCGACTGATCACAGTGTGGGAGTTCCGGAATCCATTGTCCTCCCCACACACCTTGTCCGCGTCTGTCTTTGTGACAAAGTCTGCACACACTTTATTTTGACTGAGCTCCCTGTCTGCTTTCTGTTCCTTCTCTAGAACAGATGGGAACGCTGCGGATTGTTTGTCTGATAATTCAGAGTTTTCACACAACACATGTCCAGAACTAATGTTACCAGCAGATTTGTCCGTGGAACTTGACACCGCCATGTTGCCACCTTCCCTTTGTTGAGAAAACCGGTGGCCTCTACTTCCACCAAACGCCATCTGCTGAAGACGACACCTATCAGTGTCATCTGCACCATCCATTCTGTCCTCTGAACTGACTTGCAGCTGAGGGGACTGACGTACTGTGTTAGGTTCACAACACCCTGCACCCAGAATGTGGTTTTCACTGTTTGACGATGAGGGGAAATGGCATGGCTTATCTTGTCTGTTATTCTGCTCATTTGATCTGACACCTGCAGCAGAGCAGCCAGTGTCAGGAGCAGTGCAGGAGCTGACGTTGCTGTTGTTATTGTCTGCAATTTCCAACGAAGACACTCGGCATAACTGTCTACCCTTGTCACCAGTCTGCAAACGCTCTTCTGCCGATTGATCCTGAAAATGTTTTGTGTCCTCTTCAGCTCCTCCTCTTCCTGGACGTGAAGACAGACTGCAGCTGACTGTTGGAGTTCTGGCAGCAGGACTTGTTCCACAAGGAGAGGGGTCAGCCGTGGTCTGTGCTGGGACCTGTTTGGTTGGTGTACAGTGGCCAGGCAGGGACTCTGTGGCCAGGCCATGCCCCTTGGTGGCCAAGCGGTTTTGACTCTGCACCTGCAAGCACCAGGCCTACTCTTAGTACAGTATTCTCTTTCGTCTTTAAAAGGACAGAAATCCTCTAGCATTGTCAAGCAAAACAACTCAGGGAGGAATCTTTGCAATTACAAAGAGTAATGTCCCATAGCTTCCAGCTTACTACCTAATCCACATCACTGCAGTGACTGACAATGCTTGAAAATGTCTGCATCATGAAGCAACAGCAACGTATATTTGCTTTACTACCTAACCCACATAACTGCAATGACTGACAATGCTTGAAAATGTTTGCATCATGAAGCAACAATAGCGTGCATTTGCTCAGCTCTGACTATTCTTTTTTTTTCCCCTGATACTTTTTTTGTTACCTTGTGATAATTTTCAATAAGAAAAGAGTCAAACTTCATTATGACATGCTATGAAATATAGTTGAACAAAATAAGCTATTGATTTTTTTTTTTTCGGTTAAAAAAACAAGCAAGCAAGGAAACAAGTCAACCAACAAACAAAGGTGATGCACCTTGCCCACAAAGAGGTGGTTCATGGCATGAGGTGAGTCAGTCTGTGGCACCAGCACTGGAGCTTGGCTCCTTTGTTTGACCTCCACGGCTTTCTTCGTGGACACTGCTGCTGACACAAAGACAGTACCAGTGGTCATGGACTGGACAGCTGTAGGTAATAATAATAGTGATTTATGGACACATCACATACAAACTGACAATCCTCTACACTGACATAAGATGAAAATACCCACGAACAGGATGGGAGAAGGTGAGTTGGGAGGGAGGGAGAAGGAGGAAGAGGGGAGGAAGCACCTAGATTTCACAGATTTCTTGTTAATACACAGGTACACTTTCAGAATCCAGTCACCTGCATTTTGAGTTAGCCGTGAAAAATGACTCAAGATTTCTGCTAGAGATAATTCAGAATGGAAGATCTGGGAGGATTCATTCATCAATTACTTTGACATTGGCTCTAATAATACTTGTTTGTCATTTTGTTCTGAAACAATGTTAGCTTAAAAAAAAAGTGGTGGTTTAAAAAGAACAACTCTTCTGCTATGACATCTTTAGTTCTTGCTTTGTATAAATAGTTCAAAGGGCATGTTGAGAAGATCTTCAGAAGTGATTTCTTGTCTTATTCATACCCTTGGTGTTGGCAATTCAAGACACAGTGTTGAGGAGCTGGAAAGAACGGCATGGGAATATTGTCATTGGGGTTAAATGACAGAGAAAAAGGAAAAAAAAAAAACTCTTGCATCAGATATTTTGATACAGATCAGTACTTCAACAGATGTATTCATTGTGTTATAAAACATAGATCCATATTCTCATAATTGGTTTAAACTATGGATCTATATTTTATAAGATAATGAACAAATCTGTTGAAATACTGATTTGCATCAAAATATCTTATGCAAGCGAAAAAAAATCTCTTCTTGACTTAAAAACTGTCATTTCCATCCAGTTATTACTGTGTTGCTGACTCTGTTGAAGATGGTGAAGGTGACTGTGGGAGAGACTGGACTCCATCTTCCACAATGTGGTGTCCAGACAGTAAATCTCTAAACATTCACTGTCCCTACAGCCACTATGCCATAGGACTAGACCCTTGACAATATTTCAAAATATCTATGGATGTACATAAAAATAATTGCAATAAGAAAGTCACTTGGAACAGTGCACAACTCTGCCAAGGTCAAATGGATTCTTTATCTACCCTTTGAATCTATTTTTGAGTGAAAAAAAATCAATTTTTCTGCCAAGGGAAGTAATAGTTATAATGAAAGAGTTACTTCCCATTAAATTATCTTCTTTGATTCATAGAGCATGCAATTATACAAAATGTCAAAGCTGATTTCACCAGAAAGTTCCAATAATTATTCATGAAGATGCATGACTGTTTAGACTGTTACCAATTCATAACAGTAACTTCACAACTTCATTTCATGTGGATAATTTGTAATAATCTGTAATAGTTGTTTGATCCAGATACCAATTTGTAAGATTTCCTCTTTGGACCACATACCACCTTTCCACTACATGTGGTTAAAATGAGTTGAAAAACAATTTGTGCATGCTGAAATTTGTAATAATTTTACTGACTGGAGCCTGGATCAGCTGTTTTAACTGGATCTGCATCAGAATTGGATGGGCAAGTTCCTGTTCACACCACATTTGGTTCAAATAGGTTTAGCAGGTTATACATAATCTTGCTAAAAGACAAACCATACAGGTGGAATCGCAGATGCAGGTGAGATGACGAGAAAGTAAATGTGATTTTAGGAAAACAGAGCCATCCATGCAAGAGACAAAACCCAAGTGTTGAGTCATGGGATACATGTGATGTGTCCATTGTACAGTCGTGGGACACACATGCTGTTTTTATTGTACAGTCATAGGAAACACATGCTGTGTATACAGTACAGTCAACAGGATACACATGCTGTGTATATTGTACAGTCATAGGATACATATGCTGTACATATAGTATAGTCATAGGATGCACATGTTGTGTATATTGTACAGTCATGGGATATACATGCTGTGTATATTGTACAGTGATGGGATACACATGTGTATATATTGTACAGTGATGGCACAAACATGCTGTGTATATTGTATAGTGATGGGATACGCATGCTGTGTATACTGTACAATTATATACACATGCTGTGTACATTGTACAGTCATAGGAAACACATGCTGTGTATATTGTACAGTCACAGGAAACACATGCTGTGTACACTGAACAGTCATAGGATGCACATGCTATGTACATTGTACAGTCATGGGATACACATGTTGTGTATCTTGTATAGTCATGTGTATATCATACCAACCTGCAATGATGACGTGGGCCTGGCGTTGGCGCAGCCTCAGCTTGTCATACTGCATCTTGAGGGCGGTGATGTCGGTGCTCATCCTCTCCATGTACACCGTGTCCCTGCAGCAGGTCACCACCTCAGGCTCCCCACCAAACACACCATGACCCACCACTGAGATGTCAGTGCCTGCAACACGTGGAGATGTTGTTGCTGTGTGTGTTTTTTTCAAAGAATTGTAAGTGTGTCCGCCAAACAAACAGAGACAAAAGATGACACGTTTTGCCTCCTAGGTCTTCTTCAGGCAAGACAAACAACTTTCAGGACAATGAAAATGAAGAACGAGCAATCACAATGAAAAGTAGCATACAACGATCACAAGCGCACACCTAAAATCAATGATGTGAAACAAAATACAAAACAACTAAGGGCAGCAGTCAGTATGAATCAAAGTTAGGGTGTGATGTGAAACAAAATACAAAACAACTAAGGGCAGCAGTCAGTATGAATCAAAGTTAGGGTGTGATGTGAAACAAAATACAAAACAACTAAGGGCAGCAGTCAGTATGAATCAAAGTTAGTTTCAAAGGGAGGTGACTGCAGGAGGAAATCGTAACACATTTCAAAAGGTTGTTCTTCATTTTCATTGTCCTGAATGTTGTTTATCTTGCCTGAAGAAGACCTGAAAGGTCAAAAGGCATCATGTCTTGTCTTGTAAGTATTTTGTCCCCGTTTGTTTGGTGGACTCAGAATAATTCTTTTAAAATTTGCGTCAGTTTCCACCTGTAGTCACCTCAATTTGAAACCTATATATGGAGATCGTGGTCACCTGGCTGATCAGTGGGTGTCACGTCACTGAGAACACCTGCCCACAGGGGAGGCAAACCCTGAGCACTGAGATGCTCCCCGGGCATTTAATCACTTCTGCATCAAGACAGTTAAACACTGTAGCGTATCCAGATAATTACCCTACATCCATGGAAGATTTCATTCAGATCTGTCCAAAAAGTTGAGGTGTCCTTCAGACAGAAGAAATTTTTAGCGAACATTGAACAGTCAGTTTAGCATTTGGGGTCCTCAAAACTGAACAGCCCTGTTGAAACTGATAAGGACTCACCCAACTGTTTCCAAGTTTTCTTACACACAGACAAGTAAACAAGCAGAAAAGACTACTCTATTTTGTGCATCAAAATTGCCTTTTGTTGGCTTTTCGGGATGTCATGAAAACAATTTTCTTTTAGCTTTGATTACTTATATGGCCCTTGTGCCTTGAGTTTTGGACATAAGGACAAACCAGAAAAAGAAGAATACTCTTTCCCTGTATTGTAAATGTTAGACATGGCAGCAATACAAATTTTGTCTTTTCCCTCGGCTCTTACATATGAATATTTTGCCCATGCCAAAAGAAAAAGGCTAGACAGATATCGATCGAGTCACATGCCATCAATTACAGAAAAAGCCTCCATTCCTAAGAAAAATTGTTGCTGACAGGCCATCTGCACAACCACTGGTTTTGAATGAAAAAAATCTGCATGATTCTCATTGTATCTTCACACAAAATAGGAGGCTCGAGTAAATATGCAGTTGAAAACTGAAAAATAACTGAAAGTGAAGATCATGTATCCCTGGCAGGAAAATCTAAGCTTCAGCCGACAAGTTTGTTGAAAAGTGAGGCAACTGCAGGTGGAAATCTAAACACATCTTAAAAAGTGTATGTGACAACTCCACAAAACAACATGGACAAATGAATCACAAGACAAAACATGATGCGTTTCGACCTCTTAGGTCTTCTTCAGGCAAGATACACAACACTCAGGACAAAGAAAATGAAGAACGAGCAATCACTTATCTTTAAAATTGATGGGCATTGTATCGTTGTCCTAAGTGTTGTCTGTCTTGCCTGAAGAAGACCTAAGAAGTCGAGACGCATCATGTTTTGTCTTGTGACTCGTTTGTCCGCGTTGTTTGGCGGAGTTATTACATACACCTTTTAGCATTCAGCTTACAAGCCATTCACAAATTCTATCCTCCAATGCTCAATCGTCTCTCTCTCTCTCTTATCCTCACTTTTCCCCTTGGTGCCTGGACCTGGGGACATGCCAGGGAGGGTGGCCATGGCTCGTAACTCCTCCTCGTCTGGCTCCTCCTCATCGCTGTACAGCACGGCCTTGGCCAGTCGGGACAGCTTGTGGCTGGGGGCAGGGGTGCTGGAGAAGGGACGGATGTTGTAGGTGTACTTCTCTCGCAGCTCAGTCAGCTGTGGGAATGGGAAGGGGGCCACTGCATAGATTGCCTGTGTGTGGAATGGACACAATATCATGATTAGTGCTGGCATACATTTAAAAAAAACGAGAGAGAGGGAGAGAGAGAGAGAGAGAGGGAGGGACAGAGAGAGAGAGAGAGAGAGAGAGAGGGAGGGGAGGGAAGGAAGAGAGAGAGAGAAAGAGGGAGACAGAAAGAAAGAGAGAGAGAGAGAGAGAGAGAGAGAGAGGGGGGAGGAGAGGGAGGGAGGGGGAGAGAGAGAGGGCGGAGAGAGGGAGATGGAAAGAGAGAGAGAGAGAGAGAGAGAGAGAGAGAGTAAGAGAGAGAGAGAGTGTGTGTATGTGGGGAGGGAGGGAGGGGAGAGAGTGTAGGGAGGGAGGGAGGGAGAGAGAGAGGGAGATGGAAAGAGAAAGAGAGAGAGAGAGAGAGAGAGAGAGAGAGGGGGGGGTTTGGAGATAAAGGGAAAAGGAGAGAGGTGGAGGAGATGAGAGTGTGGGGGTGCTAGGGATGGGAGAGTGGGGGCTGGGGCTGGGTTGGGAGCATTTGGGGCTAATGATGATGGCATTAAAAACAGTTGGTGTCTCTTTCACTTTCATGGTTTTCTTTTTTCTTTTTTTCCAAACAGATGATGGCATTGAAACAGTTGGTGTCTCTTTCACTTTCATGTGCAAGAAACAATTTCTTTTCAAACAGAAACAATTCAACCAGAATGGGGAAACTGAGTATCAGCACCCAAGGCTAAAAATCAAGATGGATTTCCAATTTCCAAAGTGAGAAAGACAATGAGTTATATAGTGGAATAACTTATTCTTTTTCTCATAAGTTTTTCAGTTCAACCATTTTCAGCAAGTAACCATTTTCCTATCTTGTCTTCTGGATCACCGGAAACATGTTTTGCACACCACTCATCATGGAACGCCCCTACAGACAGATTAGATATAGATTTATTTTACCATGGTCTGACTATTTTTTAGTTGTCATCAATGCATGGCTACTATAGGGCTACCCTCTGGAGCAGACTACAGACAGATTAGATTTAGACTTATTTTGCCATGGTCTGACTACCTTCAGTTGTCATCAATGCATGGTTACTACAGGGCTACCCTCTGGAGCAGACCCTGCGCTGCTGTGTTTGCATTTCAATGATAACTGGCAGATAGGCCATTCGTATGTACACTGAGTAACATAATTCGATTTGAAGTAAAAGTACACATGCCCAAAGTTTTGCAATACATGGGAGTTCTACACATGATTTGAGCATTCTTTTTTGTATGTGGATGTAAAGCATAAATGGTCTATTCCTAAATGCTTTTTTCTCATAGTCTTTAGTTTCAAAAGACTTCTTCATAATTTCATTTCATGCATACATTTTTCATACCCCCCCCCCCCTTAAAAAACAAACAACAAACAAAAAGAGAAAAGAAACAAGAACTACTGTTACTTGTTTAATACTGAGTATTTGTCATACCGTTATTTTCATATAATCATGAATTGTTTTTCAGTAGGGAAAATCACCTGTATAATCTCATTTAGTACAGTGCACTTGTCAAAAATTCTTCTTTCCTTACTGTCACATAATAAGAAGTCATTTAACTAATAAAATTTGCTGCCACAGAAACTCATTACAAAACAGTATACTTAGTAGAAGTTCTTGCCTTGATCATATCATTCCGGCATAGAATCATGAATCATTTCACTACAGAAAGTAAAGAAACTCCAGACAGTAGAGTGAAGTTGATGTCAGTTCTTACAGTAATCATGTGGTCACTGTCAGAGAATCATAAATCATTTCACCAGAGAAAGTAAAGAAACTCCATACAGTAGAGTGTACTTGTGGTCAGTTCTTACTGTAATCATGTGGTCACTGTCGTAGATGACTCCCTCCATCATGTCAGAGGACAGCTCGCCCATCAGAGAGTAGAACTCATCAGCACTCTCCACGTTCATGATTCTCCTGGACATCACAGGCATCAACCTTTGAGGAGCTGTGCAAGGCTGGTAAAAACCACTCACACATGAAGAAAGGATGGAAACTGGGACCTATACTACAAGTACCAGCTTAATGATCATGTTCAGAATAGGGCAGTGAGAAGGGGTGTGGTGATGGTTAGAAGCAGAGCAGGCAGAGTGATGGGGGATGGGAAGGAAATACTGGAGTGGGGTGGGAGAAAGGGAAATGGGGATTAGGGTGACAGCATCATGTTTCTCCAACCAATGAGACTGAGGTCAGTAGGCACCACTACCTCCACATGCATAACAATCACCTTCGGTCAACCTTTCATACCCATACCTCTGCATCAAGCACCCCTTAAATCCACCTCTTCATTATCCCCCTTTCACCCAGGTCAGTCTTTCTGACCTGGCCAGTTTGCTCCACAATCCCCATTCCACCCAGGTCAGTCTCTCTCACCTGGTCAGCTTTCCCTACAATCCCCATTCCACCTGTCAGTCTTTGACCTGGTCAGTTTGCCCCACAATCCCCCTTCCACCCCAGTCTTTCTCACTGGTCAGTTTGCCCCACAATCCCCATTCCACCTGGATCAGTCTTTCTCACCTGGGCAGTTTGCCCCACAATCCCCCCTTCCACCCCAGTCTCTTCTCACCTGGCCAGTTTGCCCCACAATCCCCCCTTCCACCTCAGTCTTTCTCACCTGGTCCAGTTTGCCCCACAATCCCCCTTCCCCCAGTCATCTCTCCTTCAGTTGCCAATCCCTTACACCTCACTCTTCTCACCTGGTCAGTTTGCCCCACAATCCCCCTTACACCTCAGTCTTTCTCACCTGGCCAGTTTGCCCCACAATCCCCCTTCACTCACTCTTTCTCACCTGGCCAGTTTGCCCCACAATCCCCCTTCCACCCCAGTCTTCTCACCTGGTCAGTTTGCCCACAATCCCCCTTCCACCCCAGTCTCTCTCACCTGGTCAGTTTGCCCCACAATCCCCCTTCCACCTCAGTCTCTCTCACCTGGCCAGTTTGCTCCACAATCCCCATTCCACCCAGGTCGTCTCTCTCACCTGGTCAGCTTTCCCTACAATCCCCATTCCACCTGGGTCAGTCTTTGTGACCTGGTCAGTTTGCCCCACAATCCCCCTTCCACCCAGTCTTTCTCAGCTGGTCAGTTTGCCCCACAATCCCCATTCCACCTGGTCAGTCTTTCTCACCTGGGCAGTTTGCCCCACAATCCCCCCTTCCACCTCAGTCTTTCTCACCTGGCCAGTTTGCCCACAATCCCCCCTTCCACCTCAGTCTTCTCACCTGGTCCAGTTTGCCCCACAATCCCCCTTCCACCTCAGTCTTTCTCACCTGGTCAGTTTGCCCCACAATCCCCATTCCACCTCAGTCTTTCTCACCTGGCCAGTTTGCCCCACAATCCCCCTTCCACCTCAGTCTTTCTCACCTGGTCAGTTTGCCCCACAATCCCCCTTCCACCTCAGTCTTCTCCCTGGCCCGTTTGCCCCACAATCCCCCTTCCACCTCAGTCTTTCTCACCTGGCCAGTTTGCCCCACAATCCCCCTTCCACCTAGTCTTCTCCCTGGTCAGTTTGCCCCACAATCCCCCTTCCACCTCAGTCTTTCTCACCTGGCCAGTTTGCCCCACAATCCCCCCTTCCACCTCAGTCTTTCTCACCTGGCCAGTTTGCCCCACAATCCCCCTTCCACCTCAGTCTTTCTCACCTGGTCAGTTTGCCCCACAATCCCCTATTCACCTCATCTTTCTCACCTGGTCAGTTTGCCACACAATCCCCCTTTACTTCACTCTTTCTCATCTGGTCAGTTTGCCACACAATCCCCCTTAACCTTTACTCTTTCTCATCTGGTCAGTTCGCCACACAATCCCCCTTATACTTCACTCTTTCTCACCTGGCCAGTTTGCCCCACAATCCCCTTCCACCTCAGTCTTTCTCACCTGGCCAGCTTGCCCCAGAGGCAGAGGCTGTACGCAGCAGGATCTCCGAGCCCTCACAGGATGGCGTCCCAGACTCGCAGCACGACGTCTTTGGCAGACAGGTGGCAAACAGCGTCAGGAACCACTGCATTGTGAACACGTTGGTCAAGGGAGGCTCGTAACACGACCCTGGAGGACACATGGGCAGTACAGAGTTAGATGTCTGTGAGATGACCCTGGAGGACACATGGGCAGTACAGAGTTAGATGTCTGTGAGTGAGTACAGAGCTGTGTGTTTTGATAGACATTCAATTTGGTATTGATTGGGTTTTTTTTTTCTCTCTCTCATGACAGCTGGTTGTTGGGTGCTATGAGATATAGGCAGTCAGAAAACCTAACAGCCCTTAGTCATGGGCAACAGGGCAGAGGATTTGTAAAGTGACAAGTCCTTGATGACATTTAGGACATTTCTTATCAGATTCTTGGATGTTAAGCACCCTCTGCCATACCCTACATAGAACAAACTTCATGGTCAAAGCTGGTCTTAATACAACCCTGGTGTGACTAAGAAAGGATCAATGTTAGAGCTGGTGAACGTTGTTACAGATCACCTGTGTTTGTATGTGTCTGTCTGTGAAAGACTATTTTTGTCTGTGTTTCTTGTCATTGGCAAGGGTTTTTTCTTTTTAACCTGTGGAGTTGAACCTTTCTGCATGGAATCAGTTGTGACATTTTTATCTGCATCCTGGGTTCTAAACTGAATAGCACTGTAGGGACAGGGTGGTGTTCTGAACTGAATAGCACTGTAGGGACAGGGTGGTGTTCTGAACTGAACAGCACTGTAGGGACAGGGTGGTGTTCTGAACTGAACAGCACTGTAGGGACAGGGTGCAGGGTGGTGTTCTGAACTGAACAGCACTGTAGGGACAGGGTGGTGTTCTGAACTGAACAGCACTGTAGGGACAGGGTGGTGTTCTGAACTGAATAGCACTGTAGGGACAGGTTGGTGTTCTGAACTGAATAGCACTGTAGGGACAGGTTGGTGTTCTGAACTGAATAGCACTGTAGGGACAGGTTGGTGTTCTGAACTGAATAGCACTGTAGGGACAAGATGGTGTTCTAAACTGTAATAGCACTGTAGGGACAGGATGGTGAGCTAAACTGAATAGCACTGTATGGACAGGGTGGTGAGTTTAACTAAATAGCACTGTAGGGACAGGGTAGTGAGCTAAACTGAATAGCACTGTAGGGACAGGGTGGTGTTCTAAACTGAACAGCACTGTAGGGACAGGGTGGTGTTCTGAACTGAATAGCACTGTAGGGACAGGATCGTGTTCTAAACTGAACAGCACTGTAGGGACAGGGTGGAGTTCTAAACTGAATAGCACTGTAGGGACAGGGTGGTGTTCTAAACTGAATAGCACTGTAGGACAGGGTGGTGAGTTAAACTGAATAGCACTGTAGGGACAGGGTGGTGTTCTAAACTGAATAGCACTGTAGGGACAGGGTGGAGTTCTAAACTGAATAGCACTGTAGGAACAGGGTGGTGAGTTAAACTGAATAGCACTGTAGGGACAGGGTGGAGTTCTAAACTGAATAGCACTGTAGGAACAGGGTGGTGAGTTAAACTGAATAGCACTGTAGGGACAGGGTGGAGTTTACTGAAGCACTGTAAGAACAGGTGTGAGTTAAAAAGCATGTGGACAGGGTGGGTTCTATGATAACTAGAGGTGTAATGAAGCACTGTAGGGACAGGGTGGTGTTATCAAACTTGCTTGTTTCTGAAGCAACTCTGAAAAATGATTACAACTCTGCTTATGGTCTTATCATACGAAAGCAGACCTTCTGTAAAGGAAAGGGACTCTTTACTATGTGGCAGATGTATAGATGAGAAGAAAAATGCTCTAGAAAAAGAAGTACTTGAAAGGCAGGAGTCTTAACTTGGAAAAAAAAGTTGCACAGATGAGGGCAAAAATACTGTAGAAGAGGCAAGAGTTTCAAGGGAGAGAGTGTTCACTGCAGAGAAATGTATGGCCTGGGGCAAAAATAATCAAGAAAGTGAAGTTTTTGACAGCAGTGGGTATTTACTGGAAGACAAACGTCATACAGAGAAGAATAAAGACACTGTCAAAAAAAAAAAAGCTTTTGAAAGAACAGTCTTTCTTTTGGAGTCCTCACTGGAAGGCTCACTGTGATCTTTGCCCTCTCCTAAACTTCACAGATGATTGATTCTGGTATGCTCTGATTGATTTTGGTGTGCTCTGTCCTATGAACAACAAGTATTTGAACAAGAGAAAATTTCAAAATATTTAGAAACTAAACCATAGAGAATACGTTCTGTAAAACATATATTATTTCTCTGAGTTGTGTTTCTGTGAAAGTCGGCTCCTATCCCACCAACGTCACCTGTGCTGACATCCTGAGCGGCGTGCTGCAGTTTATCCAGGTGGGAGGACAGGGTGGGTAGAGTCAGTCTCAGCAGGTCTCTGAACACCGCCATGTCCACTGACAGCGCTCGCAGGTTGTTGTCAAAGTAGCTCTCTGGCAGCACATGGTCGATCAGGTAGATCATCACCTGCACAATGAACAGTCAAGTCACAGTGTCCTCAGTGGTGGTGCTGCATCAGACACTGCAGTGGTATCACCACTGCACAGGTGTTCCTCACAGTATTACAGTGACAAACATATACAAACAACAAAGGAGCATAATTAATTGATTTCTGGTGAGATACATAGATGAACAACCACAAAGCCTAGATAACCGGATTTTTAGAGACACATCACGCAAAGAAAGGAACATACATTGTAGGATGTATACTGAAAATATATATACATATATAAATGAGTGAACATAGAATACAGGATGTACAGTGACATGTACAGACATATATAAAGAACTAGGGAGTATAGAATACAGGATGTACAGTGATATAGATAGACATAATTATATATCCAGTAAGGAAGCATAGAATACAGGTTGTACAAGGACACACATATTATATGGACAACAAGGGAGTGTAGAATACAGGATATACAACATACATATACACAAATACATGATGTACAGTGACATACACATGCATATACAAACACCAAGGGAGCACAGAATACAGGATGTACAATGACATACATGTAAAAAAGTACAGTATGTACAGTGACATACATATACATAAATACAGGATTTACAGTGACATACATATACATAAATACAGGATTTACAGTGCCATACTTATACATAAATACAGGATTTACAGTGACATACTTATACATAAATACAGGATGTACAGTGGCATACTTATACATAAATACATGATTTACAGTGACATACATAAATACGGGATGTACAGCGACATACAGGATGTACAGTGGCATACTTATACATAAATACATGATTTACAGTGACATACATAAATACGGGATGTACAGCGACATACTTATACATAAATATGGGATGTACAGTGACATACATACACATAACTACAGGATGTACAGTGAGGCACACACACACACACACACACACACACACACACACACACACACACACATATATATAATATATATATATATATATATATATATATATACATAAATACTGGATGTACAGTGACATACATTTCAACTGTTGTATGAGTAAAAATCAGATCAGTAACTTATGTGTCATCTTGCTGATAAACAAACCAACAGTTTGGGGAAACCATAATGATCTTGATAGAGGTAACATTGAGTGTACATCGGTAAGTTGGTCTGCAGATGTATTTATAGAGAGAAATGTGTGATCTCTCTCTCTCTCTCTCTCTTACACACGCATGCACGCACGCACGCATGCATGCACGCACGCACGCGCACACACACACACACACACACACACGTGCACAAGCAACACACACACACGCACGCATGCATGCACGCACGC
>CM065734.1:32984066-32989066 GCA_033310375.1 Conus canariensis | reverse complement strand
ATATGTAAAGCATTCGTTGAATTTGCTTAGTGCTTGATTTATATCAATTTCAATAAGTGATACAGCTTCGTCCATGATATTTTTCACATTTTCATTACGCATCAGCTCAGAGAACGTTTCATACTTGTTCTTCGTCCCATTTATACATACATACTGAAACGACTTCATGGGTAAAATTAAGTTTGGGGAGAACAGCATCAGCAAATACATTTAGAGACATTTCGATAGCCGCACGCTTCGATTCGACCATAGGAACAACGTTAAAACAATAACATCTTTCTAGCAACCGGTTTGAAATCAAACAGTAATCCACAACACTACATCCAGTTGCAGATATATATGTATATTCCCCTGAAAAAGACTTCGATTCCAATCCGTTCAAGATACAAAGCTCATACTGGTCACATACAGATAGTAGCAAGCGACCAAAAGGGTTGACTATGCTATCTGAAGACGCACGTAATCTATCATGGGAATTGGTTGCATCCTCCGTGTCAACAGGTGCTCGTAAATCATAAAATTCGTTTGGCATGTTGCTTTTTTTATGAATTTAGGGAACCAGTTCGTGAGTTTAAATCTCCACAAATCATAATTGGAACATCATTATATTCATTTCTAAGATCGAGCAAGCAGTCTTCCAACAGACTAACACCATTATAAATGTCCGTTTCCTGGTAATAAGGCGAGTTTTCAGGGGGAATGTAAACTCCAGTTACCAAGCAATCAGACATGGTTCCCATGAGCTGGCGGGACACTTTCAGAATAACAATATTGTCCATTTCACATTCAACTCTACGTACATATTTACTAAGTGATTTTCGAACAAGGAAAACACCACCACCTGATAGACGACCATGTACACTGTCTGATACTTTAATACCAGGTGAAACATATGCTACATGTGAAGGAGCTAAGTGATCAGGAAATGTGTGGGAAAAAGTTTCCAATAAGAGGACAAAGTCATACTTTGCAACAAAATGGGGTAAATCAAGTTCATTCGCAATCCTCCATATGCCTTCTACATTAAATGACACAAAACGTAGTCTTTGATGTGTACTGACGAACAAGGCTGATTCAACAGCACTGTCAGAGCGGTCACACTGAGTCACTTCGGACAGTGGACAGTCATTATCATCGACACTAATGACGGCATGTACATTATCGTCATAACAGTTGCCACATTTCACATCAGAGTTATCATCGAGTTCAAAACAGTTTGAAATTTGTTGTGTCACTATTAAGTCGGCAAAAGGATCAAAGCTAGGGCGATGGCCTGATTGCTATTTCACACAACAGGAATTCAGCATGCCAGAATTTTGAGTTGGTGTGTTCCGGTGCCAGTCCTTGGGAAGTGTTGCTCGGTTGGACGCAGAGAGAGCAGACCTCTGGTTTCTGGTTCGCACAGGTGTCGCCGGGGCGGCTGATTGCAAATCAGAACGTGGCTGTCCCACCAAACGTGACCTCCCTCGTCCCCTCCCTCCACTGGCATCTTTCTTTGCCGTGGCTGAACTTGATGACTGCTCCGTCGGAGTCCTCAGAGGAGAGCCCCGACCATAACCACGGGGAGGCGATGTGAACGGCTGGAAGCTGGTGCCCTCCTCGGCAGTGTCGTCCTCGTCTCCTGCACGTTGTGGACTGTTTGCGTTGGCCCGGTGCTGCACTCCGCCTGATGTTGTGTCCTGCGTGTGATCCTCGGAGAGACCGGCGTCGTCGGCATCTTCCATCTGATGAGGACAGGCAGCTGTGGTGTCCTGGCTTTGTGCCACAGCATCAGCGTAGGTACGGGCCGGAGACACTGGTGGGAAAAGGGTGGTAACAGAGGGGCGATGATCAGCGGGGTAAAGACTGGGGTGGGGCCTGTTGTCACGGCTGTAACTGCTGTCTGGGTGTCTTCGAGATTCTGTGACGATCAGCTTGCCTCTGGAATAGTAGCCATGCTTGCCTTCCTGATGGAGCTGCGCCATGGTGTTCCTCTGCTGCCTCGTCAGGTCCCCTGCCACTCGTATGCCGTCCGAGTCCCGCATCTGGCTCTTCCCCTCGCGGTCTTTCATAACAACCATAGCGTCCCTCCATCTGTGGAACTTTACAATGACCGGGCGTGGCCTGCTGGAGTTGGGAGATGGTAAGCCAAGACGATGTGCCCTATCGATGTCGTCCATCGTCCAGCTTTTCTGGTGGAAATAGTGATTCAGATGCTGAATCACACTCTCCATACATCGATCGTGGGATTCGCCTTCCTCTTCTCGTAATCCATACAGCAGCAAGTTGGATCGCCGAGAATAGCGCTCCTGCCTCTCCATTTCATCTTCAAGATGTCTCAGTCTGGAATCAAACTGACTCTGATCTTCTTTCATGTGACCCAGCTGTTCACTAGTCTTCTTTATTGATGACTGCAACGTGGAGACAACGTTCTGTATTTGTATGAACTGATCTTGTAAACGTTCTTACTTCTTGTTGATATTGTCCTCTAAACGCTGTACATGGGACCTTGCATCATTCATCATGTCAATGAACTTGTTCAGTTTGCCTTCCATTCTTTCTGATTGCTCACACTGTATGTCAACGGGAGCCTTCTTTGAGTTTTCCATAGAGCTGGGCTCTGGGTTGGTTTCCACTTGTCCGGACAGCAGCAACAGGAAACGCAGGTCTGGTGGCGGGTGTGCAGAATGGCCGTCATATGTAGCACAAGGTGCTGGCATAAAAGAGAATGTTGGCCTATCCGACAAACTGTCACGGTAGCTAAGGTGCGGAAGGGAATCCTTGTTCACAGTCAGTGGAGACACTGAGTTTCTCATGCCAAAACTATGACACAGTTCTCCCGTGCACATGATGCTGTAAACACAGGACGGTACACTGTACGCGATCAGTGTCAACAGGCCCATCCACACAAAAAAGACAGTGATGTCCAATCCACTGTGTACCTTGCCACAAAATACTTCACGGGATGCACGGGATCTCTTGCCAGTTCTCTTCTTTTTTGTGGCATCAGTTATCGGATCAATGGAGCACCTAAGGCGGTAATTTTCTTTCTTTTTTTTCTTCTTTTTTGTTTTTTCCTAAGGCCAAAATCCACCTTTCATTTTTTGGTGCTTCACACTGTCCTCTTCATTTGCCAAAAAAAAAAACAACAAAAAGCGAAAAACAACAACAACAAAAAAAAACCAAACAATTTCCACTACTAGGGTTTTTTTTCCCCTTTTTTTTTGTTTTTTTTTCTTCAACCAGTCCCTTACACACCATGCATAGTCTGTTTGTTCATTTACAAATGGACACGATTTTGCAGATTTTAATGTTTTGGCGTTTGATACAAAGTGTCTGGGTTTGTTAGTGTTCTAATGTGTGGTGAACTGGCACACTCACTCTGACAATGTGTTGCTAGTACAAAGAAAACAACATAGATTAAACAAAAGACTTAATTATTTTCTTACATTTCAGTTTTTCCCACGTAACGAGAGGGAAGGAGAATCTGTTATCTGCTAGCTTCATTTTGTGTTGCACACACACACACAACACACACACACTCTCTCTCTCTCTCTCTCTCTCTCCCCTCCTCCCTCTCCCCCCATCCCCCCTCCATCCCCCCTCCCCCTCTCTCAAACATATTAACAATGGTAGTTTACATGTTAAAGGCACGGTATCAAAGCAAAATTCTCTTCTTCAATAACAGGTTGGCTAATTTGGGTGCAAATGTACCGATCGCATTGCGGTATGCCTCAGTGTCCACACCCATTGTGGCGGAAAGAAAAGGTCGCAGCTCTCAGAAATAATGAATGGCACACCAACAAAACCAACACCACCGTGTCCAGCCAGTCCCCAGCACCAAGATGGAGCCAACGATATATCAACAACAAAGCTCCTGACGGAGTAATTAAACAAAACGTCACTCCAATCAGCACACGTAATAAAAATGGTGCTTGCGCTTTCGTGAGCTCATACTCACTCGACAGAGAGACAGAGATACAGAGAGAGAGACCGAGACCGAGAGACAGCAAGCACCAGTCCAACAGCTTGCCACACCTGACCGACGCCACCCACACATGAGCGGCGAGATGAAATGACTAACTTACACCACACCTGGACTCGCTGTCCCTTACTCTACCCAGCAAGCGCCCGCCACACTGGGCACTGAGCTATGGCACTATCATTACCACACCTGGACTCACTGCCCCCTACTCTGCCCAGCAATCGCCCGCCACACTGGACACTGAGCTATGGCACTATCATTACCACACCTGGACTCACTGCCCCCTACTCTACCCAGCAAGCGCCCGCCACACTGGGCACTGAGCTATGGCACTATCATTACCACACCTGGACTCACTGTCCCCCACTCCACCCAGCAAGCGCCCGCCACACTGGACACTGAGCTATGGCACTATCATTACTGGCTGCAGGCTGTCGCTGTGGTCAGGTGTCCGGGTCCAGGCTGTCGCTGTGGTCAGGTGTCCGGGTCCAGGCTGTCGCTGTGGTCAGGTGTCCTTACCCGGCCATTCAGAGCTGCAGTCAGCCAGCACTACACGCACTTACCTCCCTTTTTTCAACCAAGCTACCACCACTCACAAGACCCCACGGTAACTGTTGAGCTTCCTTGGCCAAATTTCTGTACGAAAACTTACCTTGATAGGCAAAACAAAAACATAACAATAAAAGCCTCCCCATCTAAACACACACACACACACACACACACATACACACACACGCGCGCGCGCGCGCGCGCGCACGCACGCAGGCACGCAGGCACGCAGGCACGCACGCACACACACACACACACACACACACACACACACACACACACACACACACACACACAGAGTCAGGTTGGCAGATTAGGGGCCGGAGAGCGGGAGGGGAAGGAGGGAAGGTTGATCGTGGTAGTGGTGGTGGTGGTGGTGGTGTTGCTGCTGCTGCTGCATTATGTCGACGAACTCTTCGCTGGGAGCAGTCCGACTTTCACACAGAGAACTCTGTGGTGATGATGATCATATACAATACAATGCAAT
>CM065734.1:32979066-32981566 GCA_033310375.1 Conus canariensis | reverse complement strand
GTTAATAGTCAAAGACACGGCTGAAGAAGAAGAAGAAGAAGAAGAAGAAGAAGAAGAAGAAGAAAGAAGAAGAAGACGAAGAAGAAGAAGAAGGAGAAGCAGCAGAAGAAGAAGAAGAAGAAGAAGAAGAAGAAGAAAAAAGAAACCAACCAATGAAAGAGATGATGGAGCGGCACTTAACAAAAAGACTGCACTTGGATCAGCGATGTCCTGTTCTGTTCATTGTGTAGCTTCACGGTGAGAGATGTGGGGGCTGTGGTCACACAAGGCTAACAGTGAGAGATGTGGGGGCCTGTGGTCACACAGACTAACGTGAGAGATGTGGGGGCTGTGGTCACACAAAGTGAGAGATGTGGGGGCTGTGGTCACACAAGACTAACAGTGAGAGATGTGGGGGCTGTGGTCACACAAGGCTAACACTGAGAGATGTGGGGGCTGTGGTCACACAAGACTAACAGTGAGAGATGTGGGGGCTGTGGTCACACAAGGCTAACAGTGAGAGATGTGGGGGCTGTGGTCACACAAGGCTAACAATGAGAGATGTGGGGGCTGTGGTCACACAAAGCTAACAGTGAGAGATGTGGTGGCTGTGGTCACACAAGGCTAACAGTGAGAGATGTGGGGGCTGTGGTCACACAAGGCTAACAGTGAGAGATGCGGGGGTTGTGGTCACACAAGGCTAACAGTGAGAGATGTGGGGGCTGTTGTCACACAAGGCTAACAGTGAGAGATGTGGGGGCTGTGGTCACACAAGGCTAACAGTGAGAGATGTGGGGGCTGTGGTCACACAAGTCTAACAGTGAGAGATGCGGGGGCTGTGGTCACACAAGGCTAACAGTGAGAGATGTGGGGGCTGTGCTCACACAAGGCTAACAGTGAAAGATGTGGGGGCTGTGGTCACACAAGGCTAACACTGAGAGATGTGGGGGCTGTGGTCACACAAGGCTAACAGTGAGAGATGTGGGGGCTGTGGTCACACAAGTCTAACAGTGAGAGATGCGGGGGCTGTGGTCACACAAGGCTAACAGTGAGAGATGTGGGGGCTGTGCTCACACAAGGCTAACAGTGAAAGATGTGGGGGCTGTGGTCACACAAAGCTAACATTGAGAGATGTGGGGGCTGTGGTCACACAAGGCTAACAGTGAGAGATGTGGGGGCTGTGGTCACACAAGGCTAACAGTGAGAGATGTGGGGGCTGTGGTCACACAAGGCTAACAGTGAGAGATGTGGGGGCTGTGGTCACACAAGGCTAACAGTGAAAGATGTGGGGGCTGTGCTCACACAAGGCTAACAGTGAGAGATGTGGGGGCTGTGGTCACACAAGGCTAACAGTGAGAGATGTGGGGGCTGTGCTCACACAAGGCTATGGCACTGTACGCTGGCAGTTCCAGATCCGAAGCACTCCGCTCCACTGACATGTCACCGACACCTTACCGACTGTAGGTATGCAGGGCTGGCACCTTTCATTTATCCATACCAACAAAACGGCGCTGCTATCTTCCGCCTTGTTCTTCTGTGTTTTCAAAATGGTGCCAACCATTCAACATTTCTAATTATTAATCAACAGCTGTCGTTGTTACTGATTATTATGTTGATAGAATATTGGCACGCCCACGCACGCACATACACGCACGCACACACACACACACACGCACACACACACACACACACACACACACACACACACACACACACACACACACACACACACTCACACACACACCAGGTTTCCATAACAACAGATGAAGTCATGAATCTTTAATAACACCGCTGTCGTGTTAATTGCGATCTGGAGAGTATTTTTACGACTTAAACTACATGAAGAAACAGTCCCGACATTGCACCTTGTGGTCGGCTGGGCTATAAACAACACCGAATTGAACTGAAATGAACTGCTTGTAGTTGAACTATTCGTCGGAAATTCACGTGTCTGTTTGGTGTTGTTTATTAACATCTTTGCACTTTATTTTTTAGTTTCCACCTACATTTTGCCTTCTTCCATAGCTCATTCTGTTCTGGTAACACGTTCATCTAAGCTACACACAAAAAAGTTAAGGATCACTTTCACAAACATTCATAACTGTCAAAATAAGAAAGTCAATGCGTTGAAGTTTGGCCAACATTTAATTCCATTCTTTAGTGATAACGATACACAATTGCCTTCAATCTCGAGCAATCGTTTGGTGTGTACATTTGATTAAAGTGGGTACGTATCCAAATTTGATTTCCCAAAGTCATTGAAATCACAAGACAGGGCATACTGATGCTCCCAAAAGCTCAGTAATGCGTGTAACCACCATGGCTGTTCTGGCACTCGACGCAGCGAGTCCTCATCGAGTTGACCAGGTTGGTGAAGATCCTCTGTGGAAGCGCCTGCCACTCAGCCTGCAGCATCTGGTAGAGGTGTTGGGCATCCCTGGGAGGGGGGTGGCTCCTCACTTTGCGATCCAGCTCATCCCAGAGGTTCTCAATCGGGTTGAGATCGGGACTGCATGCTGGC
>CM065734.1:32964066-32971566 GCA_033310375.1 Conus canariensis | reverse complement strand
CCAAGAGCTCATCCCTCACAGCTCCATAATGCCCAACATCCCATCCCTCACAGCTCCATAATGCCCAACACCCCATCCCTCACAGCTCCATAATGCCCAACATCCCATCCCTCACAGCTCCATAATGCCCAACACCCCATCCCTCACAGCTCCATAATGCCCAACACCCCATCCCTCAGCCCTCTGACGTCTGCAGACGACAAAGCTCCATAATGCCCAACACCCCATCCCTCAGCTATCTGACGTCTCCAGACGACAAAGCTCCATAATGCCCAACACCCCATCCCTCAGCTATCTGACGTCTCCAGACGACAAAGCTCCATAATGCCCAACATCCCATCCCTCACAGCTCAGGGGAGGAAGCAGCCAGTGAGGAGGACGATCGATGTCCAGCCGGCAGGCCGTTTCACCATCACTCCTCTACTTTGCTTCTTTCCCCAACGTGACCAGTTAACCACCCTTTCTCGCTGTCAGCGTCGTTAGGTAACACGGCGGGGGAGGGAGGGAGGGAGGGAGAGGAGAGAGAGAGAGAGAGAGAGAGAGAGAGAGAGAGAGAGCTCAGATGGTTTACTTCATGTAAAGGCCATTGCCCCTTATGAAGGGGGGTATGGAACAAGTAACAATATACGAATTTCACAAAACACAGCAAAGACTGGATGGACTTCTCTTTCACGAAATCATAGCTGATCGAAATTGTAATGCCTCGAACAAGTAAATTGAGAAATGTCTTACTATATTTTCATTCTGAGATGCCATAAGCAGACTTAACCGAAATTGACAGGGATCCCTGGAAAACTTAATTGGTATATATTGCGCTCTTAGGCTAGATAACTTTCAGCAACATAAAACAAAATTCAGTTGTTCTTTTCCATCATTGCAAAGTGGACAAGTCAAATCTATTCCAGTATACTTACAGTAGCGATACCGGTGTTGTGTAATGTCTGAAATTCCAAATCGGAATTTGGTCATGATAAACTTCAAGTGTTTGCCTAAATCCATTTGTAGATAAAGTTTGACATCGTGAACCATACAAAATGTCCGATACATGGTAAATCTATCGCTATTTTTGACACGAGCGTCCCATTCTTGCCACCTGCACGCAATCAATCTTTCTTTAAATTCACATAGATATAATCTATCATTTTGCACGCCTTGATTCGTCCAAATATAACCAAATCCAAATTGATATAGTTGATTACGGATACTTGACACCCAGTTTCTTTTATCTCTTACATCTTGGTCGTATAAAATCATATAGGCTTTCCGTTGTAATCTATAATCATTCATTTAAGTTAATTTCAACCAGTATCGAATACAGCTTAATACAGAATTTAAATAACTAGGATATCTATTGGTCTCTCCATAGACAAGGTCACTGGGTGTTCGCATTTCGACTCCTAAAAATTTCTTTAAGGCAAAAAGATGTACTTTTTCGCAATGGCGGGCTGCAACGTCTAGTCCCCAAAGTTCTGCACTGTACTGAGCAATGGGTTGAACATGGGAATCAAATAACTTCAACAATAAGCCTAAACTAGAATTCTTCAAAACATGAAGTTTTCTCATAATGCAGAGCAAAGCCTTTTTTGTGTGCTTTACTTACCAGGTCATTGCATGCTAATGTGAAGCTGAGTTTTGTTGAAAACAGTATACTCAAGTATTTATAAGCATTTACAACAGGCATCACAGCATGATTATCCGTCCAATGTTTTCTTGCTGCTAAATAACCAACTTTTCTAAACACAATTATATTGCTTTTACTTAAATTCACTTTCAAATCAAGAGAAAAAGCTGCCCGTTGTAGACTATTTAACTGAGTTTGCAAACCAATTATTGTCTCTGGTTACAGTACTCTGTTATCAGAGAGAGAGAGAGAGAGAGAGAGAGAGAGAGAGAGAGAGAGAGAGAGAGAGAGAGAGAGAGACAGAGACAGAGACAGAGACAGAGACAGAGAGAGAGAGAGGTTGATGATCAAACGGTGGAGATTTTAGTTTCTCCCGTATTACTGACTGGGCTGAAAATCTTGTTGAAGAAAAGAAGAAAAACTTTTTTTTTTTCATTTTCCCGAATAATGTACCTGAGACATGTCTTCGTTTCTTTTTTTTGTCTTTTTTTCTTTTAATCTCTCTCTCTCTCTCTCTCTCCTCTCTCTCCTCTCTCTCTCTCTCTCTCTCTCTCTCTCTCTCTCTCTCTCCCCCTCTCTCTCTCAGTGTAGAAAAGAATGGGAAAAGTGTGAGTGCGTGAGTGAGTGCGTGCGTGCGTGCGTGCGTGCGTGCGTGCGTGCGTGGTGTGTGTGTGTGTGTGTGTGTGTGTGTGTGTGTGTTTTGTGTCTGTGTGTGTCTGTGTGTCTGTGTAGTGTGTGTGTGCTCGTGTGTACTTGAGCGCGCGAATATGTCAAAAGAAATGGTCAGTGTCAATGCAGCCCCCTTACTAACAGATTCATGACTTTTATTCTTAATCTGGATGATTGATCATGAAAAATGTTCGGCTCTGGTATTGTTTCAAGGTCCAGAGATCAACAAAAATGAGTTTGTAGTTGTGCTGAATTCTCAAACAAGCGACTCTGTCCACACTTCACATACAGACACAGAACCCAATGTGACGGACGTTCAGAGCTCTGACTAAACGTCACACACAAAGACAGAGCCCCATGTGACGGACGTTCAGAGCTCTGACTAAACGTCACACACAAAGACAGAACCCCATGTGACGGACATTCAGAGCCTGACTAAACGTCACACACAAAGACAGAACCCCATGTGACGGACATTCAGAGCTCTGTCAGGGACACAGTTTTCACCGGCCGAGTGCATCATTTTACACATGAATTTACGGTCTGTGAAGACGGTGAAATATATGAACAAATCGGAGTCATTTGCAAACCTTTGTTGGAAAAAAAGTATTCCAAGAAAGACAGGAAGTACAAACAGACATGTGCATTTAAAAAAATTATGCCTTGAAAAAAAAAGATGGTAAGTACCATTAGCTTTGGGAATGCAAATCTAAAACGAAAGAAAATATCTGCAAACTTTTTTCTGGAAAGTTTCTTTTCTTAAACACACACATACGAACAAAAAAAGTACGCGCCTGCGTCCAACGCGCGTGCGCGCGCGTGCACACACACACACACACACACACACACACACACACACACACACACACACACCACTCACTCACTCACTCACTCACTCACTCACTCACTCACTCACTCACTCACACTCACTCACTCGCGCGCACGCACGCACGCACGCACACACACACACACACACACACACACACACACACACACACACCACACACACACACACACACACAACACACACACACACACACACACACTACTTACACACACACACACACCACACACACACACACACACACACACCACACACACACACACACACACACCACACAACACGCCCGCGCGAAGTATGCTAAGGTACGGTAACGTTGCTTATAGCCCAGCCGACGGCAAAGGACCATATCTGGGCTGTCACCACGTTGAAATAAACTCACAAGTCATAAAGAACCCCCCCCCCCCCCCCACACACAACACACACACACCATACACACACCATTCACACATCTGTTTGAAATAGACCAGCTAAAAACGCACCTTCGTTAAAAATCTTTCTTCTGTAAAATCTTAGATCAGATGAAAAATATTGATCTCTTTCAGAAATTCAAAGATCACATCAGGTGGGGCATCTCTGAACGGGATTTTCATGGAGTTTGTTGTACGCGTGAGCGCGCGCGCACGCACACACACGCACCCCCCCCCCCCCCCACACACACACACACAAGCAACAACAACAACGGATAAGCTGGATATTTGATCAGCTGCACAATTTTGCAAGAAAAGTTTCTTTCAAACAACAACAACAACAACAACAACAGTGAATTTTCCACATCTGATCTTGTCGACAGCTAAGTCACATTCAGAAGCATATGAACAAGTATAATAGTTCAGTGGTAAAGAGCACTGGACGTCCTGTTGCCACTATCCCTGGCAATTTGTTCCCAATATCCCAGGTAATCTACAAGAACCTGGGCATGTGCGTAGAAGATCAAATGCTCGCGCTAAATCTCCTAGCCAATGTCTAATCTAGGACCAAAAAAGAGGGACAAGAAGGGAGAAAAGGTTTACAGGAATAAAATATCCAGCATGTGCACAGCCCGAACACGGAAAATGGCTACCTAAACTCCACCGTTAAAGAGTGGACAGACTACAACTGTTAACGAACAACCGTGGGAAGAAGTGAAGGTAAAGGGTGAACAGTTTACAACTGTTAACGGACAACCGTGGGAAGAAATGAAGGTAAAGAGTGGACAGATTACAACAGTTAACGAACAACCGTGGGAAGAAGTGAAGGTAAAGAGTGGACAGATTACAACTGTTAACGAACAACCGTGGGAAGAAGTGAAGGTAAAGAGTGGACAGATTACAACTGTTAACGAACAACCGTGGGAAGAAGTGAGCGTTTGTCTCCCACAGGCCACAGATGTTGGGAAAGAAAGCAAACCAACAAAAAATGCGTCACGATGGAAAAAAAAGACATTGAATGAAGACACACACTTCCTTGGATCAGAGAGTGAAGAAAGACATCCCCCCCCCCCCCCACTGGTTGAAGGAAAACGTACCAAAACAAACAAAGAGTCCCTCTGCAAAACACACCACACACACACACACACACACACCACACACACACACACACACACACACACACACACACACACACACACACACACACACACACACACACACACACACACACACACACACACACACACGAGCATTGTTTGCAGTCATTAAATTAAAGTTTTCCACATCGGCACTTCACTGCAGATCAGTAATTCACTTCAGCTGGTTCGGGAATTCAGTGGGTCTGCATGCTGACTAAACCAAGCCAAAGTGACTACACAAACTGTTCACAGATTCCTTTTCGTATTCAGGACCCCAATACAGATAGACAGCTGAGTGACTGGCAAACAGATGGACAGACAGACACATGTCACAATACAGATAGAGAGCCGAGTGACTGGCAAAGAGATGGACAGACAGACACATGTCACAATACAGATAGAGAGTTGAGTGACTGGCAAATAGATGGACAGACAGACACATGTCACAATACAGATAGACAGCTGAGTGACTGGCAAAGAGATGGACAGACAGACACATGTCACAATACAGATAGAGAGCTGGCTGGCAAAGAGATGGACAGACAGACACATGTCACAATACAGATAGACAGCTGAGTGACTGGCAAACAGATGGACAGACAAACACATGTCACAATACAGATAGAGAGCTGACTGGCAAATAGATGGACAGACAGACACATGTCACAATACAGATAGACAGCTGAGTGACTGGCAAAGAGATGGACAGACAGACACATGTCACAATACAGATAGAGAGCTGACTGGCAAAGAGATGGACAGACAGACACATGTCACAATACAGATAGACAGCTGAGTGACTGGCAAATAGATGGACAGACAGACACATGTCACAATACAGATAGAGAGCTGACTGGCAAATAGATGGACAGACAGACACATGTCACAATACAGATAGAGAGCTGAGTGACTGACTGGCAAAGAGATGGACAGACAGACACATGTCACAATACAGATAGAGAGTTGAGTGACTGACTGGCAAATAGATGGACAGACAGACACATGTCACAATACAGATAGAGAGCTGACTGGCAAAGAGATGGACAGACAGACACATGTCACAATACAGATAGAGAGCTGACTGGCAAATAGATGGACAGACAGACACATGTCACAATACAGATAGAGAGCTGACTGGCAAAGAGATGGACAGACAGACACATGTCACAATACAGATAGAGAGCTGAGTGACTGACTGGCAAAGAGATGGACAGACAAACACATGTCACAATACAGATAGAGAGCTGAGTGACTGACTGGCAAATAGATGGACAGACAGACACATGTCACAATACAGATAGAGAGCTGACTGGCAAAGAGATGGACAGACAGACACATGTCACAATACAGATAGAGAGCTGACTGGCAAATAGATGGACAGACAGACACATGTCACAATACAGATAGAGAGCTAACTGGCAAAGAGATGGACAGACAGACACATGTCACAATACAGATAGACAGCTGAGTGACTGGCAAATAGATGGACAGACAGACACATGTCACAATACAGATAGACAGCTGAGTGACTGGCAAAGAGATGGACAGACAGACACATGTCACAATACAGATAGACAGCTGACTGGCAAATAGATGGACAGACAGACACATGTCACAATACAGATAGAGAGCTGACTGGCAAATAGATGGACAGACAGACACATGTCACAATACAGATAGTGAGCTGACTGGCAAATAGATGGACAGACAGACACATGTCACAATACAGATAGACAGCTGAGTGACTGGCAAACAGATGGACAGACAGACACATGTCACAATACAGATAGAGAGCTGACTGGCAAAGAGATGGACAGACAGACACATGTCACAATACAGATGGAGAGCTGACTGGCAAAGAGATGGACAGACAGACACATGTCACAATACAGATAGAGAGTTGAGTGACTGGCAAAGAGATGGACAGACAGACACATGTCACAATACAGATAGACAGCTGACTGACTGGCAAAGAGATGGACAGACAGACACATGTCACAATACAGATAGACAGGGTGACTGGCAAATAGATGGACAGACAGACACATGTCACAAATAAAAAGATAGAGAGCTGATGACTGGCAAGAAAATGGACAGACAGAACATGTCAAATACAGATAGAGAGTTTTAGTGACTGACTAGGCAAATAGATTGGACAGACAGACACATGTCACAATACAGATTTGACAGCTGAGTGACTGGCAAATAGATGGACAGACAGACACATGTCACAATTACAGATAGACAGCTGAGTGACTGGCAAGAGATGGACAGACAGAACAAAGTCACAATACAGAAGACAGCTGAGTGACTGGCAAGAGATGGCAGACAAACACAGTCACAATACAGATAGAGAGCTGAGTGACTGACTAGCAAATAGATGGACAGACAGACACATGTCACAAAACAGATAGAAGGCTGATGGGAAAGAGATGGACAGACAGACACATTACAATACAGAAGAGAGTTGAGTGACTGACTACAAATAGATGGACGACAAAAAAATTTTAAATACAATAGAGAGTGATACTGGGAAATAGATGGGCCCAAAAAGAAAAACATGTCACAATACAGAGAGCAAATGAAAGGCAAATAGATGGACTGACAGACACATGTCACAAACAGATAGAGAGTGATGGCAAATAGAAAAGGCGAAGACACATGTCACAATACAAAGAGAGCTGTGGCAAAAGATGGACAGACAGGGGCACATGTCACAATACAATAGAGAGCTAACCCCTTTGGGAAAAAGATGGACCGGGCAGACACATGCCAATCAATAGAGGCTGACTGACTGGCAAAAGATGGACAAAGACAAAA
>CM065734.1:32949065-32963966 GCA_033310375.1 Conus canariensis | reverse complement strand
AATTACAACAGTTAACGAACAACCGTGGAAGAAGTGAAGGTAAAGAGTGGACAGATTACAACTGTTAACGAACAACCGTGGGAAGAAGTGAAGGTAAAGAGTGGACAGATTACAACTGTTAACGAACAACCGTGGGGAAGAAGTGAGCGTTTGTCTCCCACAGGCCACAGATGTTGGGAAAGAAAGCAAACCAACAAAAAAAATGCGTCACGATGGAAAAAAAAAAGACATTGAATGAAGACACACACTTCCTTGGATCAGAGAGTGAAGAAAGACATCCCCCCCCCCCCCACTGGTTGAAGGAAAAACGTACCAAAACAAACAAAGAGTCCCTCTGCAAAAACACACACACACACACACACACACACACACACACAACACACACACACACAACACACACAACACACACAAACACACACACACACACACACACACACACACACACACACACACACACGAGCATTGTTTGCAGTCATTAAATTAAAGTTTTCCACATCGGCACTTCACTGCAGATCAGTAATTCACTTCAGCTGGTTCGGGAATTCAGTGGGTCTGCATGCTGACTAAACCAAGCCAAAGTGACTACACAAACTGTTCACAGATTCCTTTTCGTATTCAGGGACCCCAATACAGATAGACAGCTGAGTGACTGGCAAACAGATGGACAGACAGACACATGTCACAATACAGATAGAGAGCCGAGTGACTGGCAAAGAGATGGACAGACAGACACATGTCACAATACAGATAGAGAGTTGAGTGACTGGCAAATAGATGGACAGACAGACACATGTCACAATACAGATAGGACAGCTGAGTGACTGGCAAAGAGATGGACAGACAGACACATGTCACAATACAGATAGAGAGCTGGCTGGCAAAGAGATGGACAGACAGACACATGTCACAATACAGATAGACAGCTGAGTGACTGGCAAAAGATGGACAGACAAACACATGTCACAATACAGATAGAGAGCTGACTGGCAAATAGATGGACAGACAGACACATGTCACAATACAGATAGACAGCTGAGTGACTGGCAAAGAGATGGACAGACAGACACATGTCACAATACAGATAGAGAGCTGACTGGCAAAGAGATGGACAGACAGACACATGTCACAATACAGATAGACAGCTGAGTGACTGGCAAATAGATGGACAGACAGACACATGTCACAATACAGATAGAGAGCTGACTGGCAAATAGATGGACAGACAGACACATGTCACAATACAGATAGAGAGCTGAGTGACTGACTGGCAAAGAGATGGACAGACAGACACATGTCACAATACAGATAGAGAGTTGAGTGACTGACTGGCAAATAGATGGACAGACAGACACATGTCACAATACAGATAGAGAGCTGACTGGCAAAGAGATGGACAGACAGACACATGTCACAATACAGATAGAGAGCTGACTGGCAAATAGATGGACAGACAGACACATGTCACAATAAGATAGAGAGCTGATGGGGAAAGAGATGGACAGACAGACACATGTCACAATACAGATAGAAGCTGAGTGACTGACTGGCAAAGAGATGGACAGACAAACACATGTCACAATACAGATAGAGAGCTGAGTGACTGACTGGCAAATAGATGGACAGACAGACACATGTCACAATACAGATAGAGAGCTGACTGGCAAAGAGATGGACAGACAGACACATGTCACAATACAGATAGAGAGCTGACTGGCAAATAGATGGACAGACAGAACATGTCACAATACAGATAGAGAGCTAACTGGCAAAGAGATGGACAGACAGACACATGTCACAATACAGATAGACAGCTGAGTGACTGGCAAATAGATGGACAGACAGACACATGTCACAATACAGATAGACAGCTGAGTGACTGGCAAAGAGATGGACAGACAGACACATGTCACAATACAGATAGACAGCTGACTGGCAAATAGATGGACAGACAGACACATGTCACAATACAGATAGAGAGCTGACTGGCAAATAGATGGACAGACAGACACATGTCACAATACAGATAGTGAGCTGACTGGCAAATAGATGGACAGACAGACACATGTCACAATACAGATAGACAGCTGAGTGACTGGCAAACAGATGGACAGACAGACACATGTCACAATACAGATAGAGAGCTGACTGGCAAAGAGATGGACAGACAGAACATGTCACAATACAGATGGAGAGCTGACTGGCAAAGAGATGGACAGACAGACACATGTCACAATACAGATAGAGAGTTGAGTGACTGGCAAAGAGATGGACAGACAGACACATGTCACAATACAGATAGACAGCTGACTGATGGCAAAGAGATGGACAGACAGACCATGTCACAATACAGATAGACAGCTGAACTGGCAAATAGATGGACAGACAGACACATGTCACAATACAGATAGAGAGCTGAGTGACTGGCAAAGAGATGGACAGACAGAACATGTCACAATACAGATAGAGAGTTTGAGTGACTGACTAGCAAATAGATGGACAGACAGACACATGTCACAATACAGATAGACAGCTGAGTGACTGGCAAATAGATGGACAGACAGACACATGTCACAATACAGATAGACAGCTGAGTGACTGGCAAAGAGATGGGACAGACAGACACATGTCACAATACAGATAGACAGCTGAGTGACTGGCAAAGAGATGGACAGACAGACACATGTCACAATACAGATAGAGAGCTGAGTGACTGACTAGCAAATAGATGGACAGACAGACACATGTCACAATACAGATAGAGAGCTGACTGGCAAAGAGATGGACAGACAGACACATGTCACAATACAGATAGAGAGTTGAGTGACTGACTAGCAAATAGATGGACAGACAAGACACATGTCAAATACAGATAGAGAGTTGAGTGATGGCAAATAGATGGACAGACAGACACATGTCACAATACAGAGAGCAAACTGAAAGGCAAATAGATGGACTGACAGACACATGTCACAATACAGATAGAGAGCTGACTGGCAAATAGATGGACAGACAGACACATGTCACAATACAGATAGAGAGCTGACTGGCAAAGAGATGGACAGACAGACACATGTCACAATACAGATAGAGAGCTAACCGACTGGCAAAGAGATGGACAGACAGACACATGTCACAATACAGATAGAGAGCTGACTGACTGGCAAAGAGATGGACAGACAGACACATGTCACAATACAGATAGAGAGCTGACTGACTGGCAAACAGATGGACAGACAGACACATGTCACAATACAGATAGAGAGCTGACTGACTGGCAAACAGATGGACAGACAGACACATGTCACAATACAGATAGAGAGTTGAGTGATGGCAATAAGTGGACAGACAGACACATGTCACAATACAGATAGAGAGCTGACTGGCAAAGAGATGGACAGACAGACACATGTCACAATACAGATAGAGAGCTGACTGGCAAATAGATGGACAGACAGACAATGTCACAATACAGATAGAGAGCTGAGTGACTGGCAAAGAGATGGACAGACAGACACATGTCACAATACAGATAGAGAGCTGACTGGCAAATAGATGGACAGACAGACACATGTCACATCAGATAGAGAGCTGAGTGATGGCAAAGAGATGGACAGACAGACACATGTCACAATACATCATTATCTTCCCCGTTTCCTTCCACCAATGCTGTGCTGTATAAAACCTTTCTTTCTGGTAAAAGGATCAGGGGAGAAAATAGAACCCCCCCCCCCCCCCCTCAAACAAACACATATGGAACAAACAAAACCAAACCCAAAAAGAACACAGAAAGGATCAGGAAAGAAAAGAAAAGATGTGTCAGATTAATTCTAAAGGCCAAGATGTGAAATTGAATCCCCATTTTTACTGGTAATGGAGCGAGATTCATTTTCCCATTCTGGTTGAATCCTGCTCTTAAAAGAAAAGAGAGAGAGAGAGAGAGAGAGAGAGAGAGAGAGAGAGAGAGAGAGAGAGAGAGAGAGAGAGAGAGAGAGAATCGATCTTTCTCTAGCGCAGCATGGCCAAAGCACAAGTGGTTTCAAATTGAGGTTAATTGTGTCTCTAGGAATGTGCGGGGCAGACGTAGGAAGGAAAACTGAAAGGTTTCAGGCGTTTTTTTTCTTGTTTGTTTGTTTTTTCTGTGTATATATATGTGTGTGTGTGTGTGTGTGTGTGTGTGTGTGTGTGTGTGTGTGTGTGTGTGTGTGTGTGTGTGTGTGTGTGTGTTTTAATTAACTGTGGCCAATACAGACTTTAAGTCAGGGATTGAACGGAGGTCCAGTGAAGAAAGGGAGGGGTTAGGGAAGCAAGGAGGTTAGGCTTAAGTCTTTTCTTTTACATTGGGGGGGGGGGGGGGGGGGGGCCATCGACAGTAATCTCTGGGCTTTCTGCTCCGAAGAGAGAAAGAAGCCAGCCCGCGCAGCAGCCAGAGGCAATTTCGCGGAAACACTTCAAACGATAGGAAACCTTCGTCTACGGAAAGAGGAAAACAAGAAAACTCTCTTCGCATTAGTCAGCACACACACACACACACACACACACACACACACACACACACACACACACACAAACACACGACACACACACACACACACACACACACACACACAACACACACACACACACACTGACGTCTGACTTTCTTTCACTTTGGCCGTATCCTCTGGCCTCATAGTACCTGTTCTAACTATACTAGCAACTAAGTTCCAAACCGGAGTGACTGAGGGCGGAAAATGAAGCAAAATTTAGAAAGAGAAGGGTTAGTTACCGCCAAGGACATTGACAAACAAGGTACAGGACAAGACACAATGCATTTTGACCCCTTGGGTCTTCTTCTGGCAAAACAAGTAACAAAAACAGAGAACGAGAAACCACTTATCTGAAGGAGAAGTGGTTTCAGCGTTCGCAAGTACACATGGAGAGTCAAAGACGTGACGTGAAAAAGAACACAGCAAAGGGTATCAGTCAGTATCAGTAAAAGTTAAGTTCCAAAACGGAGTGACTGAAGGCAGAAAACGAAGCAAAATTTCGAAAGAGAATGGGTTAGTTACCGCCAAGGATAAGTGGTTTCTCGTTCTCTGTTTTTGTTACTTGTTTTTGCCTGAAGAAGACCCAAGAGGTCGAAATGCATTGTGTCTTGTCCTGTACCTTGTTTGTCTATGTTCTTGGCGGAAACTAACCCCTTCTCTTTCTAAATTATACTAGCAACTGACAACCTCGATTTTCTGTCTACACAGGCCCTGCTGCGGATGGAAGAGCAGCGTCGACACGACGACAGTCGACAGAACCGTCTGCAGAACCTTCAGCTGCAAACATGTGCACATCAATGGCCAAAAACTTTCTTGAATGTACAGTCAGACTACTCCCTGTAAACATAAATAACATCTAGACAGACCCCGAATACACATATCAGAAAATCCAATCATCTTTGCCTCCGCTGCGAAACTGACCACGGACACATAGCGGCACTTCCACTGAGAGACTCATCGACCGAAAGTGTTCAGTCTGGAAGAACAGCATGAAGGGATCGATAGGCGGAGAGACATTGATCCAATCTCCACACAGGCCTAACATTGCCGGCACTACAGACAACAGGCCGGGCACCGCCTAAGGCCATTCAACCTCAGCTGATTGTTTTGTCAAGGAAGCAGGAAGGACCGGGTGCGCAGAGGGAGGTGGGGGAGGTGGAAGGGAGTAGGAAGGGGGAAGGGAAGGGTGAGAACCCCCAACCCTCCCCCTCCCCTCAAGAAAAAATATATATCACGTGAGCATTACAAAATCCACGGCTATTGCATTCCTAATCTATTCCAGCCATTCACTCTCCTTTGTTATGAAAACGGACTGCATGAATAATTATCCAAAACAAGTCTGACAAATCTCTTTTCCATCCGTGCATTAGAGGTCATGAGAGACCAGACCAGTCTAGACTTCTGCAGCGAAGGAGAGGAAGGGAATTGAATAATCCACCCATTAGTCCTGCCTGTCTAGACTTCTGCAGCGAAGGAGAGGAAGGGAATTCACCAATCCACCCATTAGTCCTGCCTGCCTTGTTTCTCACTCAGCAAGCTGCTGGGACTTGGTGTCAGGTGTCTAGGAGAAGTAAGTTAAGGTTCAGAGTTTGGGTGGGGAGGGAGAGCTGACACAGCAGTGGGATTTCCACAGTGGAACAAGCCTTTTGACATAGCAGTGGGATTTCCACAGTGGAGCAGACCTTTTGACACAGCAGTGGGATTTCCACAGTGGAACAGACCTTTTGACACAGCAGTGACAGAGCAGGGGGATTTCCACAGTGGAACAGACCTTTTGACACAGCAGTGAGATTTCCACAGTGGAACAGACCTTTTGACACAGCAGTGACACAGCTGCAGTGGGATTCCCACAGTGGAACAGACCTTTTGACACAGCAGTGGGATTTCCACTGTGGAACAGACCATTTGACACAGCAGTGGGATTTCCACAGTGGAACAGACCTTTTGACACAGCAGGGGGATTTCCACAGTGGAACAGACCTTTTGACACAGCAGTGGGATTTCCACTGTGGAACAGACTATTTGACACAGCAGTGACACAGCAGTGGGATTTCTACAGTGGAACAGACCTTTTGACACAGCAGTGGGATTTCTACAGTGGAACAGGCCTTTTGACACAGCAGTGGGATTTCTACAGTGGAACAGGCCTTTTGACACAGCAGTGACACAGCAGTGGGATTTCTACAGTGGAACACACCTTTTGACACAGCAGGGGGATTTCCACAGTGGAACAGACCTTTTGACACAGCAGTGGGATTTCCACTGTGGAACAGACTATTTGACACAGCAGTGACACAGCAGTGGGATTTCTACAGTGGAACACACCTTTTGACACAGCAGGGGGATTTCCACAGTGGAACAGACCTTTTGACACAGCAGTGGGATTTCCACTGTGGAACAGACTATTTGACACAGCAGTGACACAGCAGTGGGATTTCTACAGTGGAACAGGCCTTTTGACACAGCAGTGACACAGCAGTGGGATTTCCACTGTGGAACAGGCCTTTTGACACAGCAGGGGGATTTCCACAGTGGAACAGACCTTTTGACACAGCAGGGGGATTTCCACTGTGGAACAGACTATTTGACACAGCAGTGACACAGCAGTGGGATTTCTACAGTGGAACAGACCTTTTGACACAGCAGTGACACAGCAGTGGGATTTCTACAGTGGAACAGGCCTTTTGACACAGCAGTGGGATTTCTACAGTGGAACAGGCCTTTTGACACAGCAGTGGGATTTCTACAGTGGAACAGGCCTTTTGACACAGCAGTGACACAGCAGTGGGATTTCCACTGTGGAACAGACTATTTGACACAGCAGTGACACAGCAGTGGGATTTCTACAGTGGAACAGGCCTTTTGACACAGCAGTGACACAGCTGCAGTGGGATTCCCACAGTGGAACAGACCTTTTGACACAGCAGTGGGATTTCTACAGTGGAACAGGCCTTTTGACACAGCAGTGACACAGCAGTGGGATTTCTACAGTGGAACACACCTTTTGACACAGCAGGGGGATTTCCACAGTGGAACAGACCTTTTGACACAGCAGTGGGATTTCTACAGTGGAACAGACCTTTTGACAGGAGTGACAGAGCAGGGGGATTTCCACAGTGGAACAGGCCTTTTGACACAGCAGTGGGATTTCTACAGTGGAACAGGCCTTTTGACACAGCGCTGATGACGCCAGTTTAGACAATGGAGTTTTGTTTATGTTTACAAACATTGTATGCGTAGTTGTAGGTCAGTGGATCACGTGAGACTCTATGCCTCGCATGATATGAGACAGACATAAAAAAAGAGGAAAAAACAGAGACAAGTTTCTTTGCGCGCACGAACACACACACACACACACACACACACACACACACACACACACACACACACACACACACACACACACACACACACTTACACGCATGTATGTGCACAAACACCTACGAATATGTTGATGTGCTCACTCACTCACTCTCTCTCTCCCCGGCCTCTCTCTCTCTCTCTCTCTCTCTCTCTCTCTCTCTGTGTGTCTCCATTTGTCTGTCTGTCTGTCTTACACACACACACACACACACACACACACACACACACACACACACACACACACACACACACACACATACACACACTTACACAAAACGGTCGGCAGTTTGTCTCACGTACACGTACCAATATTCAATATGGGCAATATAACAAACACACATCTACAACACGGATCGTACAAAGTAAGCATTATTATTATCATGAACATAATCATCATCATCATCATCATCATCGCACAAAGAAAGCATTTTCAACGAGCACACTTACATGTGCGATTGAGTGGGAACACAAGGGAAAGGAAATGCGATGACCCAGTCAGTCCTGTCTGCTGTGTTTGCACAGTGGCTACTAAGACCAGGCGTCCACAGACATGGCGTTCCGCTCTGGAGCTTCGGTCGGGAGGGCTTCCAAAGCAGTGTGGGATTTCCCTACGGACCTGTCCGGGGCGAAGCCAGCGTAGACAATGGAGAGTTTCATAGCCGCGCTTAACGAGAGCTGATCTGATCAAGTGAGACCTTCGTGTCTGGTGTCCTTCGACATAACCAGACATAACCAGTCACTGAGTTTGACAAACGGGAGAGAGAGAGAGAGAGTGAGATGCAGCAGAATCACAGTCTGTGAGCGACACGTATTGCCCAAGAAAGCCGTCAGGGTTCTGTGAGTAACCCATAAAGAACCAAACTTATTCTGGCACCGAAAAAAACATGGGTGGAAATGTTAGTTTCCATCACGTTTCGGTTCGAACGGGATTTTTACACCTCAAATGGGACATTTGAAAAAATATATATTTTCACACACACACACACACACACACACACACACACACACACACACACACACACACACACACACACACGCGCGCGCGCGCACGCACACATCTCTGTCCATCTATGTACTGATATTCAATGGGACTTTTAAAATGGTGTGAACCACTATCGCTACGATTTAATCCGCTGCCACGATCACAGCAGCAATTTTGGATTTACATTAGCTGTGTTCTCTCCTAATTGATATGTAGTCTTACTCACCCTAGGAGAATTCGCTAAATCAGTTTTACTGTCTGCATAAAAACCAGATTGAACATAACACAGCCAGTTTCTTTTCTAAATAAAATATTCTTTTCCGAGTGGCTTTCAAAATATTGACAAATATATCTGGAAGTGGGCAAAATGCGTGTCCGAGAAACCACACAATAAATAGGTGTGTCATTTTGAAGGCATACTGGAAATGAACACGTCAGCAAAACTAATGTCTTTGCACTGTGATGGAAAAGACAGAAACCAGACCTCATACAACAAGAAGTCAAGCTAGGAAAACAGCGTCTAACGTTTACTTTGGGCATTGTTTCTGAGTGTCGACAGACATGTCAGAACAAGGAACTCGGGAAATGGACAGGGCTATCTTCAGCTGACTGATTCCTTCTGTCACATTGTTATGGATTTTCCCTGACCTCCGGGAACATGGACAGGGCTATCTTCAGCCTGACCTGATTCCTTCTGTCACCAGTTGTTACTGGATGTTTCTCCTGACCTCCGGGAACATGGACAGGGCTATCTTCAGCCTGACCTGATTCCTTCTGTCACCAGTTGTTACTGGATGTTTCTCCTGACCTCCGGGAACATGGACAGGGCTATCTTCAGCCTGACCTGATTCCTTCTGTCACCAGTTGTTACTGGATGTTTCTCCTGACCTCCGGGAACATGGACAGGGCTATCTTCAGCCTGACCTGATTCCTTCTGTCACCAGTTGTTACTGGATGTTTCTCCTAACCTCCGGGAACATGGACAGGGCTATCTTCAGCCTGACCTGATTCCTTCTGTCACCAGTTGTTACTGGATGTTTCTCCTAACCTCCGGAACATGGACAGGGCTATCTTCAGCCTGACCTGATTCCTTGTCACCAGTTGTTACTGGATGTTTCTCCTCGCACCTCCGGGAACGCTGGCAAGACGACCTTCAGCCTGAACCCCATTCCCTCTCTCTTCAATTGTGGTTTGATATTTCTGCTCTGTTGCCGCTTCAGCCGCATGGCTAAGGCAGCTCTGGCTTAGTGCTGCCACTACGGAGCTGCTCCATCTCCTGCAGTGTGCTCCAACACACAGGCCACCAGCTGTCAGGAGATCAAGGGGGGAGAGGGAGAGAGGGGGTGGAGATGGGGGGGTGGGGTGGGGGATGATCCCCTGCTGAACATCCCAACAATCACTGGGACATGGTTCACTTTGTTTCTGGAGGCTTTCATGGTGAACTTTTATTTGCATTCTGGGATTGCACTGCATGGATCTTTTCCTTACGCTTTTTTCTTTTCTTTTTTTCCTTTTTTGTTTTTAAATGAGCCAGCTCTCTTAGCACAGGGAATAGGTTTACAGTGTTATGCATTTCACATGCCGTCATTTACACTGCCTTCACTATTACAGTGTTATGCATTTCACATGCCGTCATTGGCACTGCCTTCACTATTACAGTGTTATGCATTTCACATGCCGTCATTGGCACTGTCTTCACTATTACAGTGTTATGCATTTCACATGCCGTCATTGGCACTGCCTTCACTATTACAGTGTTATGCATTTCACATGCCGTCATTTACACTACCTTCACTATTACAGTGTTATGCATTTCACATGCCGTCATTTACACTGCCTTCACTATTACAGTGTTATGCATTTCACATGCCGTCATTTACACTGCCTTCACTTCACTCACTGGTGTCACCTCACTCCTATCCTGGAGACAGGACATTTGCTATGCGGTATCGTAGAAGGTTCTTGAATATCAGAAATAGGAAATTTTCAGAAAAAGCCCTAGCCTTGTTTCAATCGCACAAAATGCTTTATTTTTCACATGATGAAGGAAAACGGAGGGGGCTTACTTTCACAAGTTCATAGTGAAAAAAAAAGCATGAAGATCTTAATTTTGTAGGGTGTCTTAACGGTTTAGGGTGAGGGTTACACTCAGTTAGGGTCGGGTTTAGGTCGGGTTAGGGTTAGAGTTAGCTTTGGGCAGATGCACAGAAGATGGAAAGTGACACAATCTGCACTGACTGGAGATCGTGATTTGTGCCTGTCTTGATACTCTGCTGCTCGGTGTCTTTCTTTCTTTTCTGTCCTGAGTCTTGTCCTTCCTGTTTTCGTTTGATTTCTTGATGCGTGTCCGATCTTTTGTTGCAGTTTGTTCCACATAAAAAGAAGTTGAAATTTGAAAAGTTTGAAGAAAAATCTGAACGCGATATGCTGAGAATGGATTAGCTCCAACAAAATTTAGGCGAGTAGGTTAAAAGCAGCAGCTGCGCGAAGTATAAGTCAGACAAGTACTAGCGGCATCACTCTGAAATCGAGAGAAAGGAAAACGTTTAGTGTACAGAGAAAGAAAGAAGAAAAGAGAACAAAAGAACAAGGCGAACATAAAACAGGACACGGCCAGACTACCAAACCTTTAGTTGACAATAAAACAGGAATAAGCACAGTAATTCCGTGTCCATCGAAGCATTATCTCCCTTGTCTTTCATCAACTGAACAAAGTCTCCCATACATCAAAGGCCAAATCACTGGAGACAAGTATAGTCCACAGCGAGGGCGGACATGTTTATTTCCTTCTTGGCGGATGAAAGAAATGTCTAAGTCTGTCTAACTACTGATCATTTTAGGGATGGGAGAACATCGGTCCTTGTTTAAAAATCAATAAACAGGATGTCTTTGGATTGACTTCTCTAACAACAAATGAAGCCTTTCAAATGGTGTCTCTTCTTTTTTCTTCTTCTATAAGTCACGGCGTTTTTCACACGAATTTTATCTTCTCTTGAAAAAAGGTTGACAACCCGCACCGTTTTACAAAGTAACCATGAGTGTGTTTTCATATTTTGTGCAGTTGGTTCGTGGCGACAAAAATCTTGCACAAACGTGTCCATGCGATTTTCTTTCTAATTTTTTCTTCCTATCTAAGTTGGATGAGGTATGTTGAGGAAATATGGTACCAACATAACTTTTGCTTTCTGGGTGAGAAAGCGGATATATCATGTTTCGCTCAATCCTTTGTCCTGCGTAATCGCGAGAGATATAAAACTCTGTAGGATGATGTTTCACCACAATAATCACTCTCGGTTCATCCAGATTGTACGTGTGGTGCAATCAGTGGACATTATTATTTGTGCTGTCAAGGAAAAGAATAAGGCGGTATAAGATGAGAAAATATTTCCCTTCTGATCTCTAACGGCATTTTCTCTTGTTTGTGTTGCAGACGAACAGGATTCTCAACAACAACAACAACAACAACAACAGCAACACACACACACACACACACACACACACACACACACACACACACACACACACACACACACACACACACATCAGGATAGTAACACAGAGACAGGGAGGCCTGACAGCCTCTAAGCATCATGAGCAATGAACTGACGGAACAGACAGCAGTGTCACAGGAAAACACACAGGCAAACAAACAAACAGACAGAACAGCAGGACAATCTGATTGCTGTCAGGAGATGTGCTTTGTCGAACACTGACCTGTCTGTGTCATACTGTACGTAGCATCTGTGTCACTGTACACACTGGTTTGTGTGTTCATCTGTGTTCTGGCTTGAAGCTGATGTTTCAGCAGATCGCGAATCCTGACACATGTACCAGTGCACACAAATAAAGGGAACCAATGAGAAAGTTTCAAACATCTCAGTCTGATTCAACCAATGAGAAAGTTTCAAACATCTCAGTCTCTGATTCAACTGTTTAAAATCCTGTTCGTCTGCAGCACAAACAAACAAGATAAAATGAAGAGAGAGGGGGGGAGAGAGAGACAGAGAGAGAGAGGCAGAGAGAGAGAGAGAGAGAGAGAGAGAGAGGGGGGAGAGAGAGAGACAGAGACAGAGAGAGACAGAGAGAGACACAGAGAGAGAGAGAGAGAGAGAGACAGAGAGAGAGAGAGAAAGAGAGGGGGGGAGAGAGAGAGAGAGAGAGAGAGAGAGAGAGAGAGAGAAAGAGAGGGGAGAGAGAGACAGAGACAGAGAGAGACAGAGAGAGAGAGAGAGAGAGAGAGAGAGAGAGAGAGAGAGAGCTCTCACACATATTGAGAGACAGAAAAACAAAAGAGGACAGATCATCGGATTTCCGTTCACATTTGAACAGCTTCTCCCAGCGTTTCACTTAAAAAGTTCGCCATCATCAAACGCCCCCTCACTACAGACAGCTATTGTACAGCAACTGGCTGAACGACGCAGTTATTTCCTCCTTGGGGGAAAAAATTACACACACACACACACACACACACACACACACACACACACACACACACACACACACACACACAGATAGATGCAGACATCAGTTTAGCGAGACGAAAAAATAAAACCTATCGATTTGTCAACGGGGTATTTCAGGGATGGCTAAAAAGGTTGTTGCTTGTGTAACAGAAAAACAAACAAAACAAACAAACAATCAAATCAACCTTTGTCTTGGCCTCTCAAATTCAAACGGACACCCTTTAAATAGTCTTTTTTTCCCGTACGTAATAATGGCTTCCGTTCTTTTTTTTTTTTTTTTTTCCATTTTCCCCATTCTATTTTGTTTTCTCTCCAACAAGCCAGAAGATTGCATTGTTTCTCTTCAACCAGCCAGAAGTTTGCATTGTTTCTCTGCAACCAGCCAGAAGTTTGCATTGTTTCTCTGCAACCAGCCAGAAGTTTGCATTGTTTCTCTGCAACCAGCCAGAAGTTTGCATTGTTTCTCTGCAACCAGCCAGAAGTTTGCATTGTTTCTCTTCAACCAGCCAGAAGTTTGCATTGTTTCTCTTCAACCAGCCAGAAGTTTGCATTGTTTCTCTTCAACCAGTCAGAAGATTGCATTGTTTCTCTTCAACCAGCCAGAAGTTTGCATTGCTTCTCTTCAACCAGCCAGAAGATTGCATTGTTTCTCTTCAACCAGCCAGAAGACTGCATTGTTTGGCAAGCTGAAAATGGATCTGTTTCTGTCTTTTTCAGACTTTGATTTTTTTTTTTGCAGCTGGAAACCTCCAGTACAAACGCGATAGTAATCTTTTCACTGCGAACCAGCTGTGGGTTAGAGGAGAACTGACCTCCACGTGACCTTGTGTCCTGTCTAGAACCCTGGGGTTCACCACAGGTGGGAGTTTAACTAATTAATTCCCCCTGCCACACTTTCTCACAATTACGAGAAAGCGTAGGGTAGGGGGAGCGGGGGAGGGGTTCCTCCTCCTAAGAGTCCTCACATTGTGTGAGAAAGCGTGAGAAGCCCCGTTCTTTTCAACAACAAAGAAATTCCTTTACCGTCATTATACATATCACGTGACCTCACACACATACTGCTCGACATTACACGACCTGACATATGTCACGTGACATCGCACATGTAACACGACTCCAAGCATATCACACATCACACATAAAACACAATTTCTCATACATCACAGACCTCACACACGACATCATACATCTCACATCACATTCTACGTACCAAACGACCTCATACGTTCATCACATAACATTAACACATCACACGATATCAGACCTTTTTTACGCACTATGCAACATCATTAACATAACGTGACCTAACACATATATCACACCACTTCATACGTATTACAGAACAGCACATGACCTCACAGACACACCACACGTTAAAAAAATATCACACAACATAATGCATATCATGCGACCTCACACACACATATCACGCGACCTCATACATATTACACATCATAACAGGAGCTCACACACATAGTCTACATAAAAAATATCACACATCATGTATATCATGCCACTTCACACAAACATGCCACGATATGACTACATAGCACACATGACATGACAT
>CM065734.1:32926565-32944065 GCA_033310375.1 Conus canariensis | reverse complement strand
GGAGGTGCATGAGGAGAAGGGAGCAGAGAATATGAAGTGATGAGAGGGAGGGGGAGTAGGAAGAGGGGAAACAAGAGATAATGAACAGGGTGAAGAGAGGGAGAGGGAAGAGGAGGGGAACAAGAGATAATGAACAGGGTGAAGAGAGGGAGAGGGAGTAGGAAGAGGAAGGGAACAAGAGATAATGAACAGGGTGAAGAGAGGGAGAGGGAAGAGGAGGGGAAACAAGAGATAATGAACAGGGTGAAGAGAGGGAGAGGGAAGAGGAGGGGAACAAGAGATAATGAACAGGGTGAAGAGAGGGAGAGGGAGTAGGAAGGGGGGGGGGGGGGCAAGAGATAATGAACAGGGCGATGAGAGGGAGAGGGAGAGGGAAGAGGAGGGGAACAAGAGATAATGAACAGGGTGAAGGGAGGGAGAGGGAGGGGAAGAGGAGGGAACAAGAGATAATGAACAGGGTGAAGAGAGGGAGAGGGAGGGGGAAGAGGAAGGGAACAAGAGATAATGAACAGGGTGAGAGGGAGGGAGAGGGAGTAGGGAAGAGGGAAGGGAAGGGGCAAGAGATAATGAACAGGGTGAAGAGAGGGAGAGGGAGGGGAAGAGGGGGGGAACAAGAGATAATGAACAGGGGAAGAGAGGGAGAGGGAGTGGAAGAGGGGGAACAAGAGATAATGAACAGGGTGAAGAGAGGGAGAGGGAGTAGGGAAGAGGGGGAACAAGAGATAATGAACAGGGTGAAGGGAGGGAGAGGGAGTAGGAAGAGGGGGAACAAGAGATAATGAACAGGGTGAATGAGAGGGAGAGGGAGAGGAAGAGGAGGGGAACAAGAGATAATGAACAGGGTGAAGGGAGGGAGAGAGGGGGGGGGGAACAAGAGATAATGAACAGGTGAGAGAGGGAGAGGGGGGAAGAGGGGGGAACAAGAGATAATGAACAGGGTGAAGAGGAGGGAGAGGGAGTAGGAAGAGGGGGGGGGGGGGAAGAAGAGATAATGAACAGGGTGAAGGAGGGAGAGGGAGAGGAGGGGGAACAAGAGATAATGAACAGGGTGAGAGGGGAAGAGGGGAGTAGGAGAGGGGGAACAAGAGATAATGAACAGGGTGAAGGAGGGAGAGGGAGTAGGAAGAGGGGGGAACAAGAGATAATGAACAGGGTGAAGGGAGGGAGGGGGAGTAGGAAGAGGGGGAACAAGAGATAATGAACAGGGTGAAGGGAGGGAGAGGGAGTTAGGAAGAGGGGGGGGGAACAAGAGATAATGAACAGGGTGAAGGGAGGGAGAGGGAGTAGGAGAGGGGGGAACAAGAGATAATGAACAGGGTGAAGGGAGGGAGAGGGAGTAGGAAGAGGGGGAAACAAGAGATAATGAACAGGGTGAAGGGAGGGAGAGGGAGTAGGAAAGGGGGGAACAAGAGATAATGAACAGGGTGAAGGGAGGGAGAGGGAGTAGGAGAGGGGGGAACAAGAGATAATGAACAGGGTGAAGGGAGGGAGAGGGAGTAGGAAGAGGGGGGGGAACAAGAGATAATGAACAGGGTGAAGGGAGGGAGAGGGAGTAGGAAGAGGGGGGGGGGAACAAGAGATAATGAACAGGGTGAAGGGAGGGAGAGGGAGTAGGAAGAGGAGAGGGGGGAACAAGAGATAATGAACAGGGTGAAGGGAGGGAGAGGGAGTAGGAAGAGGGGGGGGGGACAAGAGATAATGAACAGGGTGAAGGGAGGGAGAGGGAGTAGGAAGAGGGGGGGGGGGAAAAAGAGATAATGAACAAGGGTGAAGGGAGGGAAGAGGGGGAGTAGAGGTAAGAGGAGGGGGGGGGACAAGAGATAATGAACAGGGTGAAGGGAGGGAGAGGGAGTAGGAAGAGGGGGGGGGGACAAGAGATAATGAACAGGGTGAAGGGAGGGAGAGGGAGTAGGAAGAGGGGGGGGAACAAGAGATAATGAACAGGGTGAAGGGAGGGAGAGGGAGTAGGAAGAGGGGGGGGGAACAAGAGATAATGAACAGGGTGAAGGGAGGGAGGGGAGTAGGAGAAGGGGGGGAACAAGAGATAATGAACAGGGGTGAAGGGAGGGAGAGGGAGTAGGAAGAGGGGGGGGGGAACAAGAGATAATGAACAGGGTGAAGAGAGGGGGAGGGAGTAGGAAGAGGGGGGAACAAGAGATAATGAACAGGGTGAAGGAGGGAGAGGGAGTAGGAAGAGGGGGAACAAGAGATAATGAACAGGGTGAAGGAGGGAGAGGGAGTAGGAAGAGGGGGAACAAGAGATAATGAACAGGGTGAAGGAGGGAGAGGGAGTAGGAAGGGGGGGGACAAGAGATAATGAACAGGGTGAAGAGAGGGAGAGGGAGTAGGAAGAGGAGGGAACAAGAGATAATGAACAGGGTGAAGGAGGGAGAGGGAGTAGGAAGAGGGGGGGACAAGAGATAATGAACAGGGTGAAGGAGGGAGAGGGAGTAGGAAGAGGGGGGGGACAAGAGATAATGAACAGGGTGAAGGGAGGGAGAGGGAGTAGGAAGAGGGGGAAACAAGAGATAATGAACAGGGTGAAGAGAGGGAGAGGGAGGGAAGAGGGGGAACAAGAGATAATGAACAGGGTGAAGGGAGGGAGAGGAAGGTGGAAGAGGAGGGAACAACAGATAGTGAACAAGGTGAAGGGAGGGAGAGGGGAGTGGAGAGAAGAGGAAGAAGGACAAGAATGAATAGTGGGTGAAGAGCTAGAATAACAGAAAGAAGACAGTTACCTCAAGCAACAGGGTTTTTTTTTTATTTTTTAAGTAAACTTTGTTTCACAGCGAAAGGTCACGGAGGAAAATCCATTTTTACTGTGACCAGAAAAGCAAGCTGTAAACCTCATCAAAACCAAACCCTGGCTATCACACACAGTCAATAACCACTTCGCCCACCATCTCTAATAAACGCTCACTAACAGTCATCTATGAAAACACAAAACTTCTCTACTACTGAGACAGTACGTCTGAGTCGAATGATTATCAAATGAATGAATCCGACGAATTTGATGAGGATACTATTCTGAGTGCATGAGGACGCTATTCTAAGTGTACTCTGTCATCAATTTTCTGCGTCCAACCAACAAAGACAGGAAATCTCAACATTGACAGACACGGCGGATACCTGTTGGTTATGCTGAGCACACACACACACACACACACACACTGATCGTTAGGACTAATGATTTACGTTGAGGAACAAATTGTGTGCATGAGTGTATGTGCGTGCGTGCGCGTGTGCATCCAGGTGTGTGTGTGTGTGTGCGCTCGCGCGCGTGCGTGCGTGCGTGCGTGCGCGCGCGCGCGTGTGTGTGTGTGTGTGTGTGTGTGCGTGTGTTTGCGTGTGCTTGTGTGTGTGTGTGTGTGTGTGCGCGCGCGCACACACACACACACACACACACACACACACACACCACACCTATGTTTGTACATGCGTAGGAGTGCACACTACACATGTGTGTTAGAGAGAGAGAGAGGAGAGAGAGAGAGAGAGAGAGAGAGAGAGGAGAGAGAGAGAGAGGAGGGGAAGAGAGAGGGAGGGAAAGACAGACAGACGGCGAATGAGAGAGAGAGAGAGAGAGAGAGAGAGAGAGAGAGAGAGAGAGAGAGAGAAGACAGACAGACAGACAGACAGACAGACAGACAGAGAGAAAGAGAGACAGACAGACAGACAGACAGAGTCAGTCAGAGAGAGACAGACAGAGAGAAAGACACGCAAAGAGAAGTGTGGGTGGTGATAGTGGGGGTGTTTCCATAACTACAACTGCAAACTAACTACTTGGATTCACTACAAACAAACAAACAAAAAACTGTCGGATCTGGCCAAAGTGAAGGAGTTGGAGTGTGCACACACTCAGTGCAGACTACGTGTCGAACGTGCCAACAAATCGATGCCTCGCTGTCACTCCAGCAATCACGTCCTTCCACCCACAGATGGCAGTATTGGACCGGTTCCCATTCACCCACAGATGTCAGTATTGGACCGGTTCCCATTCACCCACAGATGTCAGTATTGGACCGGTTCCCATTCACCCACAGATGTCAGTATTGGACTGGTTTCCCACAGATGTCAGTATTGGACTGGTTCCATTCACCCACAGATGTCAGTATTGGACTGGTTCCCATTCACCCACAGATGTCAGTATTGGACTGGTTCCCACAGATGTCAGTATTGGACTGGTTCCCATTCACCCACAGATGTCAGTATTGGACTGGTTCCCATTCACCCACAGATGTCAGTATTGGACTGGTTCCATTCACCCACAGATGTCAGTATTGGACTGGTTCCCATTCACCCACAGATGTCAGTATTGGACTGGTTCCCATTCACCCACAGATGTCAGTATTGGACTGGTTCCCATTCACCCACAGATGTCAGTATTGGACTGGTTCCCATTCACCCACAGATGTCAGTATTGGACTGGTTCCCATTCACCCACAGATGTCAGTATTGGACTGGTTCCCATTCACCCACAGATGTCAGTATTGGACTGGTTCCCATTCACCCACAGATGTCAGTATTGGACTGGTTCCCATTCACCCACAGATGTCAGTATTGGACTGGTTCCCATCACCAAGATGTCAGTATTGGACTGGTTCCCATTCACCCACAGATGTCAGTATTGGACTGGTTCCCATTCACCCACAGATGTCAGTATTGGACTGGTTCCCATTCACCCACAGATGTCAGTATTGGACTGGTTAGTTCAACGTGGGAAAATAAGCGCGTGATCGGCAGCGTTTCAATACAGACAGACAGACACACACACACACACACACACACACACACACACACACACACACACACACACACACACACACACACACACACACACACACACCACGACCTACATCTAACAGTACTAACAGCGGACGTTTTCAGGCTACACAGCACAGCAGCAGTGAATCATCAGTTACCTGTGAGCTGTGCAGACCCTGAGATGTCCCAGCCTGAGGGGAGGTCACTCGCGCTTGATACCGCTCTGCTACTGAGAACAACTTCACAACCAGGTGGTTCATCATTTTGTATCGGTCCTCTCTTGTCACGTACAGCAAGCTACCACTTATTCACCAGAGTCTATAACGCTTTCTTCAGACTATCCATCGTCATATTCCCTTTTAACAAGTTAAGCGGTGTTTCATCTTTTACAAGCGTACGTATACGTTTGTAGAGATCTTCATCACCGATTGCCTTTATAGATTTACCGGGATATTCATCATCTCTCACTCTTGTAGGTTTGCCAATATGTTCAACACATTTAACTCTTATAGGTTCACCAAATATTCATCTACTCGTCGCAGATGTGGACCAGGATGTTCATCATGTCTTGTTATAACGGGCTGACTACGATACTCATCATCTCTCACGTTCAAAATTTCACCATAATTTCCCACCTTGACAAATTACTAATAATTATAGTAATCATCAAAAGTCGCCTTTTCAGGTTCAGGGATCAGTTCATTGTTCATTAATCCTGCACATGTATCGGATAATTCTTCATATTCTATCCTCAAAAGTCACGGGTAGTTCTTCATCCCCTACCACATAGATAAGTTTATCGGGTGGGTCATCACATGCTGCCTGACAGACAGTTTCTCCAGGTGGCCTTTTATAGCACATCACAGTGTCAAGTCTGTAAGTGTACTGAATATCAATCTTACAACTTCAAAGGTACCCTGTCATGTTCAATCTCCTTTTTAAAATTCACCAGGAACATACTCATCTTTTAGATAGTTCGCCAGACTTCCAACATACACCCTACTAACCTCAAATATACAGTCAACGCTGCTAGTTCTGGTAGGAATTGTTCATGAAGTACAACACAAGAATCTCCAGGATGTTTTTAAACACCATTTTCTCTTAGAGCATAATGTTCCCCTATGGAAGAACAGGTGACTATGTGAGTAACAGCAGCAAATTAAAGATCAAGTTGCTTTTCATTTAAAAAAAATGTCTTATGCAATACAAGCATCTTGCCACGGAAAAGTCACGGTTGATTAATGAAGAAACTCGTCTGTGCCCCTTCACCAAAACACGAAGAAAACCGCACAGTTCTCAGAACCAGTCCATGATGCTTGCAGCAAGGTGTAATATGCCATCATACCAATGGCAGCTGCTTCTGTATTATAACGTCCTCGAAAACGTGTGTGCCCATTTAACAGACGATTCCTGGGTTTATCCAAAGCTCAGTCACAGCTGTGGCTCAGACACAGCCCGTGAGAACATCATCAGTGTAATCACCGGCTGGCCACACCTGTCGTCATCATCAATCTCGTCACCAATAAGCACACGAGCTAGATTGACTCCAGCTCATCAGTTCATCGATTGGCGGTATACTGGCCGTCTGTTGTTTAAGATCAATGGTAGAGTCGACAGGTATGATCTTATACCGATGTTTACACATGGAACCACGATAAAACATGCGAAAAGAAAACAACGAAAAAAATACCGTTTCTGAACGATACGTCTCTCGTATCTATTGGATCAACTGATCAGGGAAAGAAATAAATAAACTCAAGCTATGAAAAAAATATGCAGAAGTTGAAAGTCTCGAAAAAAAAAGGATGCTGATTTCTCTCTCTCTCTCTCTCTCTCTCTCTCTCTCTCTCTCTCTCTCTCTCTCTCTCTCTCTCTCTCTCTCTCTCTCTCTCCCCCACACCAGAATCAAATCTACCATCATGAAATTTTCATTAGAATTCCGCACAGTCCGAAACACCAAGACAAAAAGCACAGACCAGTGGACGCATCCTCCCGTTGATTATGTCACTCTGAACAAAGCTGGAGTGCTGGCGACCTCCCTGGTGACCTCTGCCACACAGTGGGAATCGCAATCCATTTTTTACACTGTCCTACAGCCGAGGAATTACAGCAAACAGTTCATGTGAGACCATTGCTTCAAACGCTCACAGTTTCTATTTTCTTCCAGAATATCAGTAAATTTTGTTCAGAAAAAAAAGTGATGTTTACGATTTTTACTGGAAATTATTGATTTATTGCTACACAGTTATGGGTTTGGGGGTGACATTTCACCGTTAACTTGATCATTATGAAAACAGGAAATTATCACTCAGGAAAACAGTAACTATGACTCATATGGATGCAAACACAACTACTGTACTGTACACGAGGACAGCGATGACCGACTGTATAAAACAATTAATATTACTGTGTTTAGCACACAAGATTTCACTGTAGCCATATTGTCAATATTTCTTCTTCTTTTTTTTTTTCTCTTCTTTTTGCTTTTTTTTTTTTTTTTTTACCAACGGCCATATTGTTGATAATTATTTGGGGGGGGGGGGGGGGGGCAAAGTGTCCAAATCCATCCTTTTACGTCGACATGGTTACCATCTTCATGGAGAAAATTGCTGTTCACTGGGTATAACCACCTTTCGAAGCCAGCATTTCCCCATACTGTAAGCACGCCATCACCTCTGTCCACAGCTGATGGGGAAAGAGGATGGGGTGGGGGATAGAGGTTAGTGATCAGAGTGGACCAGGTCGTTTCCCAACAGTTTCAGAAGTGCATTGTGTGGTAGTTATTACTTTGAACATTAGCTTGTTCAACATAATATATATATAATATATATATATATATATATATATATATATATATATATATGCTACGCCCCGGATTCTGTGTCTGCTGCAGCTGTTCTCTGGTTTTAACTGTCCACACTCCACGAAGCGGACACCACCGCCTGGGATGCCCGCTGTTTCAGTTTCAACACGACAGGATTCTTGTTTCAGCTCACAGTTTATCGAAGCAGATTTCAACAGAGCGTCATGTCAGGCTGGAGATATAGCACCAGAACGAAGTGGAGACACAAGAAGCGTCTAACACACCAGAATCGCTCTTTGCAAGGCACACTACCAGTCACTCGTCTTTAAACATGATTTCTTTCCCTTGTATTTTCTGTCCACAGATCAAAGTGAGTTTGATTAGAAAGCATTTTAGTATTCTATATGTAAGCCAGATGAACACACGTACCCACATTGCCTGAACAAATCCTACCTACACATTTCCCAAAGGGAAATTCTCTCGTGGGATTTTGAGTAGGGGCCTCCAATTGAAAACTTAATGACTTTCCTTGGACATCACAGTAGTGTATATAGCGTTACACCGCACAGTAAGGCAACACACACACACACACACACACACACACACACACACACACACACACACACACACACACACCGAAGAAAGAAAGAAAGAAAGGAAAGGAAGGAAGGAAGAAAGAGCAACAAAACACTTTTGTTCTTCGCTTTTTTTGGGGTCTGATTTGTTTAATTTGCCTTTCGAAGACCCAGAGGTCGAAACGCCTTACTCTTGTCTTTCCATTCTTTTGTCCCATTCGGCCGGCGGTCCGGCAGCCCAGCTTTTGTTCTCTCACCATTCACACTTCAGTATCCCGCAGTCTTCTTGCAGTTCTCACTCTTTTACACCTCGAACAACGATCTTGAAATCTTTACTGTGCTCCAGGACCTTTCCTTCCTGTAAGCCTGCTGCTATTGTTTAGTTCTCCAATGCCTGTATGAGGAAACACCGCCTATTCAACGCCTGTCGAAAGGACTGTTGTCTAAGCGCGTGATGGTATTACAGCTCACCCTCTTCTTCAGTCTCTCAAGTCTTTTTGCGACGTGAACATCCGTGCTTTGTACTGTCACGTGAACAACCTCGCTTTCATACATCTCAGTTCTCCCCTAATTTACATAAGCTTTATTCTTGTTTATCATTGCTGTGCTTATGTTATTCTTTTAACGAATAAAAATACCACACTGATATATTTTTACAGGACATGCGCGATCTTAACGAAGGAAGAAAAGAAGGAAGGAATGAAGGAAAAAGGAAAGGTAGGAAGGAAGGAAGGCAGGACATAAGAAGGAAAGAAAGAAAGGAAGGAAGAAAGGAAGAAAGAAAGGAAGGGAGAGCAGCAGTGATGGGAAAATCACTTCAAACATTTCAGGCCACGGCCACTACCACTGCATCACTGGGAACAGTAACCAACTAAAAGGGCACTTAGGAAAGCGTGGACCTCTGCTGGGGCAAACGGATCCTGGATCTGTCCGTTGGTCCAGATCCGCACTACAGATCCGCATCAAACATTAACGAGAGTGTCCTCGTGCCACAGTCTGTATTTCTACCTAGTGTCTTTAAAATCGGTTCGGTAGTTTCTGCATAATCCTGTTGACTCCCAGAAATGCAAACAAACAGACTGACAGACGCTGGTGACAGTAATGACGACGACAACAGCAACAACACTAATAATAGTACAACTACCAGTACTATTTACACTACTACTGATGGTGATGACAATAGAAATAGTATTGAGAATGCTGATAATAACTTTACGCCTCTTTCTCATTTAGCTGGCCAGGTCAAATCTATCACTGTTGTCAACTGTTCATTGTATATGCATCGAAATGTCATTACTGTCACTCGGAAAAGGATCGGCATATGACTCCACAACATCAAGAGCAACAACGGCAACAGCAACACTACTGAAATACTGCTCGTGCGTTCATTGAAAAAAAAAACCGGTCGACCACTAGGCCTTTCCAATAACACTCAAATTAATAAACGATATCTAAGTTAATTAGAACGCAGGAACCACGGAGAGCACACGCTGGCTCTGTGGAAGCTAAAAACAGAACAACGCACTAATTAATCAATCCAGTTCCTGTTACTCCGACAGACGAAGCCCTGACATCACTCTAAAGATCAAGTTAATAACAAGCCAACTCCCACTCACCATTTACATCTAGAAACTCCGACGATTCGATAAACTATACTCCGATGTACAATACAATACGTAAAGAACCTATAGTAGCATAGAGAAGTGTAGCGGAGTGCCTGGTCCTGTCCTGTAGTAGATGACCACGTTCACACTCAGACGTTGCTGGTCTGCATTCTGCCTGTGCCCCATACAGAAACTGCCGTGTTCACGGATCATCTACACGTGCTGTTGTCCTGGTGGTGTCAGTGTAGTACAGGGTCTCCTGCTGTCACCCCCTTTTGTCACTCTCTTGGAATAATCACACCTGTCTGCCATATCACCTTTTCTGAGTGTGGACAGAAAATTGGAATGTAAGAAACTGAACGGACTGTTCTTTTAGTCTGTCAGGGGACAGTACTCTATGATGACTGTAAATGCTTCACCTTCAGACAGTGTGGGAAAGGAGACAAAGGGAAACCACCACTATGACTATGAATGCACAGCAATAATAACAACGGACTTCCATCAGGAAAAAGCACTTCCTCTTTCATACGGAGAAACCCTACCGGTCGTTAACATAAAACAGAAAGAAGAGAACCGTCTGAACAGTTCAACGGCAAAACTAAACGTGCGCTGAAAAGGAAAGACCCCCCCAGATAACAGCCACCGATTTTTTCCCTGGCCATCAACCTTCTATCATGGCCGTATCTGCTCAAACACTAACCGCCATTTTACTACGTCTCAAACGTCTGACAATGGCAGCAGTCGCCCCAAGGATCTACCGTCGTTTTTCAACATTCTTCTCAATCAGAAGTACTTATAAAGAAAACAGTCCATAAAACGTGTAGATCTTGAGAGGAAATGGCAAGCTTTGCTCCTGCTGGTAGGTCTTGACCTACATGTCTACTAGGGCCAGGGCAATAAACTCTGTGCTTTGGCTCTAACATCCCAACATGCATTATGTCTCGGGGAGAACATCGCCAGAGTTATCACCTGTTTGTCCTCCCATCCCTTCACGTCTTCTGTCTGGTGGCGAAACATATTGATTCCTTGTAGGAATATCCACAATAAGCTAAAAGAAGAAGGAAAAAAAAAAACGGATACAGAACAAGCATAATCACACACACACACACACACAACACACACACACACACACACTACACACACACACACACACACACACACACACACACACTCACACTCACACGCGCACACGCGATCACTCACTTTAATTCCGACCGAGAAGATATGAAGAACAAAAACAAACAAACAATAAGAAACATAATACGAAAAACAGCGATAAGAGTATGAATCCAATAAAGGACCCAATTCTTTGCACCAGTTAATACTTTGGACACATCTGCGCCTGCGCGAGCACACACACACACACACACACACACACACACACACACACACACACACACAACACATATATATATATATATATATATTCACATTCACATTCACAAGCACGGGCGTCCGCACACGCATACATTTCAAAGTTTTTGCAGGCTCTAAAAATGATCAGAAAAAAAAGCAAGAACAACAGTATCCAAATCAGATCAAAGTGAAAAAGCAAAGAAAAAAGTCAATGACAGTTTGTGACGCATGGTGGGGAAATTAGCCAACCCAACAGAGATTACAAAATCGAACTCCAAGAAAATGCTTGGAATAAAAACTGGACCGTAATTTCCCCTTGTTTTTTGCAGCGACATTTTCCACTGTTTGTATTAGTCATGCTGGCATCGAGGTATCTGAAGGGCAGAGAGAGGAGGAGGGGTGAGTGGGTGGCGGTGGGGGGGGGGGGGTCTTTTAGAGGTCTACGACTAGAATTAATGAAACTGGACACTCAACAATACTGGACTTGATGAGGTCCTAAAAGCCTACAATACTTAACCCAGTTCACGAGAGAGAGAGAGAGAGAGAGAGAGAGAGAGAGAGAGAGAGAGAGAGAGAGAGAGAGAGAGAGAGAGGAGAATCATATGAAAGGTCTCTCTCCGAGAGAGAGAGAGAGAGGAGGAGAGAGAGAGAGAGAGAGAGAGAGTCACATAAAAGGTCTCTATCCAGAGAGATAGAGAGAGAGAATCAAATAAGAGGTCTATCCCGAGAGAGAGAGAGAAGAGAGAGAGAGAGAGAGAGAGAGAGAGTGAGAGAGAGAGAGAGAGAGAGAGAGAGAGAGAGAGAGAGAGAGAGAGAAGGAGAATCACACCGATAGCTCTCTGCCCCGAGAGAGAGAGAGAGAGAGAGAGAGAGAGAGAGAGAGAGAGAGAGAGAGAGAGAGAGAGAGAGAGAGAGAGAGAGAGAGATCAACCGATAGCTCTCGTCAGAGAGAGAGAGAGAGAGAGAGAGAGAGAGAGGAGGAGAGAGAGAGAGAGAGAAGAGAGAGAGAGAGTGTTGTGGACGTCTGTTGTTGTTGTTTTTTTTTGGGGGGGGTTGTTTGTTTTTTTGTTTTGTTTTGTTTGCGTGCGCACGGAGCTGCTCATCTACATGCGAGACGTGCCCCTGAAATTTAATTCGCAGGCATCCGCTTAATGTGTAAACTGCTTAACGTTTCTCTTTTGCTTTAGAGGAATAACAACACACACAAAAAACAACAACCAAAAACAACAACAGCAACAACTGAGAAACAAACAAAACAAAACAAACAAAAAACACCAGAAACACAAAATTCAACATTTTCATCGATTGGAAGGAAGAGTGAGAGGAACGAGTTGTTAATGTACCGTGGTGTGCACCTTTCCATCGTGATAGTGTCAGGTTGTGAAGAAAGGATGGTGGTGCCAGGGAGTGGAGAAAAGAGGAAGGGCGGGTTTAGTTTAGACAGTTTTTATCATTGAAGCCCAACTGACCACACTGAACATTTCAAGAGCTGATCATGTCATACAGGAAATACACGTCACAGGGTAAACTGGTCAGATCGTTGTGAACGATTATGTGTCTGAAGCAAAACATGACATGTAAGTCAAACCATTGATATTCTCAAGGCAGATAGAAAGATCGTATCACTGAAGCAAAACACGACATGTTAGTCAAACCATTGATATTCTCAAAGTAGATAGAAAGATCGTATCACTGAAGCAAAACACGACATGTTATAAACAGGCTGTGCAGAGGGTCCTAGGCCTTCCCCTGGATTATTCACTCCTAAAGGAAAAAAACATATAAATAAATAAATAAATAAACAGATGCTACACGAATACATACAATACCACAGGTGCAACTGCACAGCACACAAATGGGTACAAAACAATCTGAGTCGATAGACATGGCCCCCAAATACCAAATAATTAAAGGGACTTACTGGTCAACCCAACTAGCAACAAAGTGACAGAGACTGACGGTCTGATCAGCAAGGCTAGCGCCTGTTGATGAGAGACATTAACTGTTCACCTGCACCCACAGTAACGTGGCACAGAATACAGAACGCGGGTCTGAACGGGAAGGCTGGTATCTACTGACGAAAGGGACAACTTGATCAACACAGCCAACACAACACAGTGACAGAATTGGTTGGCGTGACCAGCAAAGCTAACACCAGTTGATGAGAGTGACGGACTGATCGACTTTGTCCAAAACCAAAGTGACAGACAATGTTGTTCTTATCAGCAACGCTGACGTACACTGACAGTCTAATCCAAGAAAGTGACAAAAAATGGTAGCTATATTGGCGGAGAAAAGAAGTAAGAAAGGAAGGAAGAAAGAAAGGAAGGAAGGAAGGAAGGAAAGAAGGAAGGAAGGAGCGTGAAGCGAAGTAGGGATGAAAAAGAGAACTGGAGAGAATCATTTCAACCAATACTTGATACCACAGCCACCAACTCTACATCACTGATATCACCAGTTATAGTAACGTGTAGAGAGGCATTTGGGCGTGTCCGTACATACAGGCTACAACTGGCCAGGACAGTGACCCTTTTCCCTCAGTCCCAACAGTCCGTCACGTTGGATGTCTCCTGGAAAACGTTAGCAGATTTATCTCCCTTTGGTTCTTCTGGTTGGCCCATACACACAGGTCTACAACTGGCCAGGGCAGTGACCCTTTTCCCTCAGTCCTAACAGTCCGTCATGTTGGGTGTCTCCTGGAAAACGTTAGCAGATTTATCTCCCTTTGGTTCTGATCTCCCCTCACGTCTCATGCCTGGTGGGGATACTTACACTGAATCCTTGCCAGGAAAAAAAACACAACAAATTTGACAATGAATTAGAAGTAGAAAGCAAAGAAGAAGACAGAAAGGACCACACACACACACACACACCACACCCACACCCACACCCACACATACACCCACCACACACACACACACACACACACACACACACACACACACACACACACACACACACACACACACACACGCTTTTCAAAATTTCTACAAGTCCTCACAATAGCAATGAAGGAAAACCATGCAGAACAATAACCACCAAACAAAGGAAAAAAGTCAACGAGAGTTTGTGGCGCATTCCGGGGACATCGGCCAACCCAGCAGAGATTACAAATGGAACTCTATGAAAATGCATGGAATAAAAGCTGGACAAAACCAACGCAGTGTCCCACTGTTTCATCGGCATTCTCCACAGTTGGCCGTCCCCATGTTGGCATCGCAGGGCATGAAGGGCAGTCTCTGGAGGCCCACCTCCAGAATTAATGAGAACGGACACTCAACAGCTCTACATTGATGAGGTCCTAAAACCCTGCAATACTTAACCCAGTTCGGAGAGAGAGAGAGAGAGAGAGAGAGAGAGAGAGAGAGAGAGAGAGAGAGAGGAGAGGAGAGAGAGAGAGAGAGAGGAGAGAGAGAGAGAGAGAGAGAGAGAGAGAGAGAGAGAGAAGAGAGAGACAGAGAGAAGAGACACGAGAGAGAAGACAGAGACAGAGAGAGAGAGAGAGGAAGACATGAGCTAGAGACAGACAGGAAGAGAAGAAGAAGAGAGAGAGAGAGAGAGAGCAGAGAGAGAGAGAAGAAGACAGACAGAAGACGAAGAGAGCAGAGCAGACGAGCAGACAGAGAGAAGAGAGAGAACGAGAGCGCAGAGCATAGTAGTAGAGTTTGAGAGAGAGGAGGGGAGAGAGAGAGAGAGAAGAGAGAACTTGTGGACCTGTGTGTGTGTGTGTGTGTGTGTGTGTGTGTGTGTGTGTGTGTGTGTGTGTCTGTTTGTCTGTCTGTCTGTCTGTCTGTCTGTCTTTGCGTGCATGCACGGGTACTCATTTCCATACGAGACGACCTCCTGCAAGTCAAATCCGCTTAATGTAAACTGCTTAAAGTTTCTTTTCGGCCAGAGATGGACGACGGGAGAAAAAAAAAATTAAATATTCAACATTTCCCACCTTAGTTTTCCTTCCTTAAGACAGGGAGAAAAGAGTTCTGACGCCCACGTTAACATGCCGTGGTATCCCTATTGCCATGGAAATGTCAGGTTATGAAGAAAGGACGCTGGTGCGACGCTCACATGAACATGCCGTGGTATCCCTATTGTCATGGAAATGTCGTCAGGTTATGAAGAAAGGACGCTGGTGCGAGAGAAAGGGGTGAAGTGGGAAGGTGGGATTTATTGTTATTGTCTTGATTGAGAGAGAGGGGTGAAGTGGAAGGGCGGGATTTATTGTTATTGTCTTTATTGTCAAAGGGTGAACTTGAAGGGTGGGATTTATTGTTATTGTCTTTATTGTCGTTATTAAGAGAAAAGAACGAAGTAGAAGGGTGGGATTTGTTGTTATTGAGTTTATTGTCAAAGGGGTGAAGTGGAAGGGTGGGTTTTATTGTTATTGTCTTTATTGAGAGAAAGGGGTGAAGTGGAAGGGTGGGATTTATTGTTATTGTCTTTATTGTCAAAGGAGTGAAGTGGAAGGGTGGGATTTGTTGTTATTGTCTTTATTGAGAGAAAGGGGTGAAGTGGAAGGGTGGGGTTTATTGTTATTGTCTTTATTGTCACAAAGGAGTTAAGTGGAAGGGTGGGATTTATTTTCATTGTCTTTGTTGAGAGAAAAGGGTGAGGTGGAAGGGTAGGATTTGTTGTTATTGTCTTTATTGAGAGAAAGGGGCGAAGTAGAAGGGTGGGATTTATTGTTATTGTCTTTATTGAGGGAAAGGGGCGAAGTAGAAGGGTGGGATTTATTGTTATTGTCTTTATTGAGAGAAAGGGGTGGAGTGGAAGGGTGGGATTTATTGTTATTGTCTTTATTGTCCAATATCAGACGACCACACATCACTTTTTTTCAGGGCGGTCACATTCATACAGGAAATAAAGATCACATGGCGAATTGGTCAGATCGTCATGACAGATTTTCTCCTGACAAAGAAAAGAACCACTTACGCGAAACATAACATGGTAAACCATTGATCTCTTTATAACATATACAACTCTGCTGTGCAGAGAGCGATAGGCATCCCCTTCATTTTCCGCTCCCAGATGAAAGAAGAGAAACATGTAAATGCCATAAAACACATATAACGGCCATGTGGGCAAATGGACGCAACGTGTATATCCATGAAAATCTCATGGCAAACAGACAGGGGACACAAATCCATCACAAGCCAAATGACAGACACTGCACAAAATGAATACAAGGCTATAGGGACAGAAAGACACTGCACAAAATGAATACAAGGCTATAGGGACAGAAAGACACTGCACAAAATGAATACAAGGCTATAGGGACAGAAAGACACTGCACAAAATGAATACAGGGCTATAGGGGGCAAACAGACACTGCACAAAATGAATACAAGGCTATAGGGGCAAACAGACACTGCACAAAGTGAATACAAGGCTATAGGGGCAAACAACACTGCACAAAATGACTACAGGGGTATAGGGGCAAACAGACACTGCGCAAAATGAATACAAGGCTATAGGGACAGATAGACACTGCACAAAATGAATACAAGGCTATAGGGACAGATAGACACTGCACAAAATGAATACAAGGCTATAGGGACAGATAGACACTGCACAAAATGAATACAAGGCTATAGGGGTAAACAAACCTTGCACAAAATGACTACAAGGCTAAAGTGCAAACAGACACTGCACAAAATGACTACAAGGCTAAAGTGCAAACAAACACTGCACAAAATGAATACAAGGCTAAAGTGCCAACAGACCTTGCACAGAAACACATGAAAAGCCATATGAGCAAACAGACACTGCAAAATAGACAGCCACTATCCATTCTGGATAGTGTGTGTAAGTTTGACCACCTAGTCACCGCCACTACCAACAGCAACAACAAAAGCTGGCATGTGATCATTTGTAATTAAAAATTTAAAAAAAAAAAAAAAATATATATATATATTATATATATATATATATATATAAAAAAGTTTCCAGAAGAAAGGAGAACGAATCACAAAGGCAGGAGCACAGTAGAGGACAGTAAAAAAAGAAAAAAGAGGAATCCAAACGTTAAAAACAGGGAGGAAAGGGTACCGTCTGAGAGAGTGGTAGACAAGAGGAAATTATCAGCACAGACATTCCACAAGGTGCGTTAACTACTTTCACTAAAAAAAATGACCCCGTCATTCCCACGGGGAAGAAGGAAGATGGGAAGGAGATGGTGGGGAGTGGAAGGCTCCCCCTCCCCCTCCCCCTCCCCTCTGATCGATCGTCTGACAGCTAAAAGAGCAAGAGCAAAACAAGAATCACTGGGACGACAAACAAAGCAACAAACACGTTACAAGCCTAGCACAACGCGTTTCGATCTATTGGGTCTTCTTCAAGCAGGACCCATAACATTGCAAACAATGAAAACAAAGGACGAACAGTCAGTCACTCATCTCTGC
>CM065734.1:32919065-32921565 GCA_033310375.1 Conus canariensis | reverse complement strand
GCCTTACCTCCCCTGCCTTTGCACTCCTCTGTCCTCTGTCCTGACAGCCCCTTGATCACCACACTCCCAGACATCAACCTCCTCTGTCCTCTGTCCTGTCAGCCCCTTGATCACCACACTCCCAGACATCAACCTCCTCTGTCCTCTGTCCTGTCACCCCTTGATCGCCACACTCCCAGACATCAACCTCCTCTGTCCTCTGTTCTGTCAGCCCCTTGATCACCACATTCCCAGACATCAACCTCCTCTGTCCTCTGTCCTGTCCTGTCAGTCCCTTGATCACCACACTCCCAGACATCAACCTCCTCTGTCCTCTGTCCTGTCCTGTCAGCCCCTTGATCACCACACTCCCAGACATCAACCTCCTATGTCCTCTGTCCTGTCAGCCCCTTGATCACCACACTCCCAGACATCAACCTCCTCTGTCCTCTGTCCTGTCCTGTCAGCCCCTTGATCACCACACTCCCAGACATCAACCTCCTCTGTCCTCTGTCCTGTCAGCCCCTTGATCACCACACTCCCAGACATCAACCTCCTCTGTCCTCTGTCCTCTGTCCTGTCAGCCCCTTGATCACCACACTCCCAGACATCAACCTCCTCTGTCCTCTGTCCTCTGTCCTGTCAGCCCCTTGATCACCACACTCCCAGATATTAACCTGAGCAGTCCTCTTTCCTGACGGTGGGTTTCCGTCCCTGTCCCCAGAGAGAGAGAGAGAGAGGGAGGAGAGAGAGAGAGAGAGAGAGAGAGAGAGAGAGAGAGAGAGAGAGAGAGAGAGAGAGAGAGAGAGAGAGAGAGATTCTGCCTGTCATTTTGAATTTTCTCTACAGTAATGCAATCTCTGGTTTTCCGTATCATGCAATGCAGAGAAAGAGGAAAAGAGATATAACCCAAGTGAGGAAAGGAAGAACGATGGTGACACAACGGGCAATGACCCAACGGCCATAGACACGGCACACACAGGAGGGTATCCACTGTGAAAGCACTTCTTGCTGAGGACGAACGGGGTGAGCGGATGGGGGTTGGGGGGATAGAGGTGGGGAATGTGATTGCGGTGGGCAGGATGGGTGGGGGGGATGGATGTAGGCACGGCGTAAATCACATGTCAACAAACAGAAAGCAACTTCAATGCTCAGGTCATAAATCATGTTCCTTGTTGGAAAGGAGATGGAGAAAGGGGGAAGGGGGGGGGGGGGGGGGGGGAGCTAGCGGTTACAGACACAACAAACGCAAACACAAGTTTCTATAACTTCAAAGATCTCCCTCGATGGGATCAATAGCACTAATCACAAACACAAGTTTCTATAACTTCAAAGATCTCCCTCGATGGGATCAACAGCACTAATCACAAATATAGCTCATTCCACTGGGAACTAAGCATCAAAGGAAGTTAGAAAATAAATTCAAGGCAAAGAAATAAATACTGGGAAAAAGAAAGAAAGAAAGAAAAGGAGAGAAAAAAAAACCAGGGACGACTAGAATGGCAAGCAGAAGAAAGAACAAAACAAAAAAAAATGACAGAAGGCACGAGGAAAGAATAAAAAGCAGTACAAACAGAATGCCTGCTGCGTTGACTTTGGAGAGGGGCCACGGGGCCGCGGTCAGAGAACCTTGGCCGACAATGCAACCAGTGACATGCTTTCTTTCACCATGAACGTGACCTTGAACACAGCACGTGCGGCAAGTCCCAGCAAGACACACAGCAGGTATCAAAGTCTCCAATACTGTTTGCTGCTCTAGAGTACCCCCCCCCTCCACCCCACCCCCTCCTCCCCTTTCCGTTCTTTCCTTCTTCTGTAAAGCAATTAACTTATTACTTGAAGGAACATTTTTTTCAGTCAGTGTATCTGTCTATCTGCCTATATTCACCTGAATACTTGAATTGGTTGAAGGAACTTTTTTTTCAGTCGGTGTATCTATCTTACCAGTCTATATTAACCTTAATACTCGAAGGAACATTTTTCAGTCGGTGTATGTGTCTATATAATTAACCTGAAGACTTGAAGGAACATTTTTCAGTCGGTGTATGTGTCTATCTATATTAACCTTAATACTTGAAGGACCATTTTTCAGTCGGTGTATGTGTCTATCTATATTAACCTTAATACCTGCAGGAACATTTTTCAGTCGGTGTCTGCGTCTATCTATATTAACCTTAAGACTTGAAGGAACATTTTTCAGTCGGTGTATGTGTATATCTGTCTATATTAACCTTAATACTTGAAGGACTATTTTTTAGTCAGTGTATGTGTCTATCTAATACTTGAAGGAACATTTTTCAATCGGTGTATGTGTTTATCTATATTAAACTTAATACTTGAAGGAACATTTTTCAGTCGGTGTATGCGTCTATATAATACTTGAAGGAACATTTTTCAGTCGGTGTATGTGTCTACCTATTTTAACCTTAATACTTGAAGGAACATTTTTCAGTCGGTGTATGTGTCTATCTATATTAACCTTAATACTTGAAGGAACATTTTTCAGTCGGTGTATGTGTCT